>JAJJWW010014501.1:0-306688 GCA_023531295.1 Papaver armeniacum
TGCAATCTTAGTCATTGCAGCACCACCATAACCATCTGGCAGCATCCACCGAGATCCAGCACCCTCTGCCATGTCACCTCGGTCCAGGCCCTGGCCATCTAAGATGCCACATGCCATTCCATTCTGTTACTCCGGAGCACTCCATCTGTTGATTAGTACCGGCCATCACGTCTATAGTCAGGACCATACAAATACCTGCTCTTTCTTGCCGTCTGGAGTTGTTGCTGTGTCTGCCAGCCAATACAGGCACTAAGCAGACTGCGTCTTTGCATTTTGTAACTCTGGAGTAAAGACCCGTCTCAAATTACAGGCTTTTCTCCATCACATCGGCTGGTACGGTTCAGCAACCACTTGCTTAAAATACCACCGCAGGCATTTGCCAACTCGATTACTGATCGATGCTGGCCATTGCTCCGGCTCGATTGCAACTCCACGGATCCGTTTTGCTCGCGGCCGTTGCCCTGGCTCGACCGTCTAAGCACACGTGGCGCAAAGGTTACTTCCTCGCTCCGACTTTCACAAATGAGTACTATACTACATGCACTGTGCCATGTCTTCCCAAAGAACCATTTATTGTACCACCACGGCAAGCTGCGCCCAATTCCAAATTCTTAGTACCCGAGTTCATCCACCAAAGAATTTCAACACCACAAAGAACACCATCAGTCATCACAAAGAAGATAGCTCTCATTCTGTTCTCGAATCGTAATCTTAGTCATCGCAAAGACCCACCATAACCATCTTAAAGCCCGCACATCCACTGCATCCAACACCACTACTACCATGTCACCCTCCGAGCCTCCCTAGCCATCTCTCGTGCCACCGCCATTCCATTCTCTCAAGGTTGCCTCAAACACTCCATCAGCAGCACCAATTGAAGTACCAAGCACCATCTCACATCTATAATCAAGACCATCTCGCATCTTATACTTTTCTTCTTCTTGTCTCACCAACCACCAACAACTTCTCTCGCAGTAAACACCACTCGTAATCGCATCTTTAGTGCACAGAACCTTCCGAATCGAACCCATCTCAAATTACCCGAGCTTTTCTCCATCACACATACAAATTGGATCTGCAGCTCAACAACCACCGGGTAATACCACCATGAGCATTTGTAACTGGGCTTATCATCAATGCTAGCCATCGCCCATTTCAATTGCAACTCCACCAGATCCATTAGCTCACAAACCCGCTTGCCCACCAACTCCACCTTCAAGTCTAAGCACCATCTGCCTGTGTTCTCTGTGTACAAATGCCCTCTGCCTACATTCTCATAGAATTCCTCAAAGTAATAAAGTAAATGTAGCTCCATCTAGCCACCATTCTCAACTCAAAACCAACTCATACCACTGTGTTCTTTTCATGTCTCAGGCCCGCAAATCTCCGTTGTTCATCTTCATCTCGTTGGAAGCATCTCAGCTCCACTGCAACCTCAGGTGTCACATTGATTTCCGACAGCAAATCAAGTTTGGAACTCAACCAAAATTCCTTGCAATTAAATTCCTCACGAACCCTTTTAAACAACCAACAAATTCCATCAAAGCAACATCATATTTCAGCTGCAATTGAGCTCAAATCTTGACCCATTCTCCTCCAATCTCTGTCATCACCAACCCATGAGCCATTTCAACATCAGGTCTTCAATCACATCAGCAAAAAGTTCACAAACAGAAACCCCAATTCGTCTCTGACTCATTCAAACCCTTTAGAACCACCATGAATCAAAACCCTAACTTTAATTTCTGTGAATCTTAACAAACCCATCTTAAAATCTTCACAGAAGCCATCAACATCACCTCCATTTCAGCAGCAGCAACCAATCCCATTTCAAATCCATCAACTCAACTTCACAGTAGCAAACTCATGAACTCTTCCGTCCTGATCACAATACCACCTTCATCTTCCCCCGTATTCTCTTCGAATTCCGATCGCATCCTTTGATTCAAATAGCTCCCATCGATTTCACAAATTGCAGCTGTTTTTTCTCTTTTCTTTCTCTCGACTTCATTTCAGTGCAAATAATGATTAATGAAATCGAAAATTGATTTCGATCTAGGGTGTAGGAACGGGAGTGGCTAAACCCACTCGGATGAAATAGATAAGGGGTTACCAGACATGACTCTGTGCACCCAATTGTTCCCATTAAGGGCTAACTAGCTCAAACATGACCTGTCGGTTTCAGGTATCCGACAAGCTTATTCATAGGTTTCGCTCAGATGCTTTCTCAGACGCAATGGATTGACTTCAAGCTCTCGCCGTTAGCTTCATATTTCCGTTTCTCGCTCCCAAAGAACGTTTTCTCCTTCTTTTGCTCCCAAAGACTCCATTGCACCTAATAACTCAAAAGTAAACATAAAATACACAATTCACACGAAAAAATAGCAAAGAAAGCATAAACTCTATATAGTAAATACGATTGTATTCTACACCTATCGCCTATTCCCCGTCCGTGAGATAAACATATCAAGCGGTACGCTGCCTTCTTATTCTCGTGTTCTTCACGCAGATGCAGAATCGTGGCTTTTATGGATAATATGGCTTGAGATATTTCGCATTCCATGTGTGTCCGAGGACTTCTCCTTTCAGGTTACGCAGATAATAAGATCCATTTCCGCGATGTCGTGTATAACAAATGGTCCTCCCCATGTTGGTGCTAACTTGCCCCACTTTTTCTCTGCTCGCTGGTATTGGGGTATAGTTCTCAGCACATATTGTCCCTCTACAAAGTTTCTAAGTTTAACCTTCTTGTTGCATACCTTGCTAATCTTTGCTGGTAATTCTCCATCCTCTTTAGCGCCGTTTCCCTTCTTTCCTCCAGATCATCGAGCCTCTCCAGCATCATGTCCGTCGTGAGGTTCTTTTCCCATGCTTCGGTCTTCGTGGTTGGCATGATGATTTCCGTTGGGATGACTGCCTCGGCTCCATAAGTAAGGAGGAATGGCGATTCTCCTGTGGAGGACCTTCGAGTTGTTCGGTATGCCCATAACACGTTGTGTAATTGTTCAAACCACCGTCCCTTGTGTTCGTCCAACCGCTTCTTAAGGATAAGGGCAAGGGTCTTGTTCGTAGCTTCTGCTTGACCGTTGCTTTGAGGATATGGGGGTTGACTTGTTCTTTCTGATCTTGAAAGTATCAAAGAGCATATCAATATTAATTCCTTGCAGCTGCTTGCCATTGTTGGAGACAATTTCTGCTGGGATGCCAAACTTGCAGATAATGTTTTGGAAAATGAACGTGAATACATCCGAGTCTCGGATCCTGGCTAGGGCCTTAGCTTCTACCCATTTGCTAAAGTAATCTGTGGCTACTATCAAGAATCGTATTTTCCCCGATCTCAATCGGGGCCCAACGATGTCTATGCCCCACTTTGAGAAAGGCCAAGGGCTGACCACATAATTCAGCTTCGTTGCAGGTGCGTGGATTCTTTTGGCAAATCGCTGGCATTCCTCACATCTCGTTGACATTCTCGCAGTATCACGTATCATCGTTGGCCATTAATACCCTTGCATTTTTGCCTTGTCTGCTAAGTATCTCATCCCATTATGTTTGCCTGCGTCTCCATAATACATGTCTTTCAAAATCGGATGCCCTTCTTCTCTTGATAGCAGCAGAATAAATGGTCCGAGGAAAGATTTTTGTATAAAACTCCATCACTAAGGTCATACCTCCCCGCTTTGACTGCACCTTTCTAGCATGTTTCAAGTCCATAGGCAGCGCTCCTTCTTTGAGGTAGAGATGAATTTCGGTTCTCCAATCTTCTTCATTTTTGAAGTCTTCGCCTTCGTTTGCTCTTGTCATAATATCATCTTCGCGGAAAGTCATCGTGATGTCTTCCCCTACGTCATCGTCAGCGATATCCTCCCCTACATCGTCTTCACGATTTGTAGTGAAGGACTCCTGAAGAGTAATCGAAGGCTCATATACTCTTGTTATCTTGATTGCTTTGATGCTTTCATCTTTCAACATATATGATATGTATGCTAGGCATCAAAGATGCCCGAGGTCTTTTCTCGCATAAATGCCGGAACTTGATGCTAGGTATTTGGGATGCAAGGGTTTGGACCAAGGCCATGTATGCCGAAGGGTATCGTCGCACACATTGTACTCTTGGCTTATCCGTCGTATGACCAGCTGCGAATCGCTCGTTAGACGCACCTCGGTTATACCCATTTCTATTATTAAACGAAGAGCATGGACCACGACTTCGTATTCAACGATGTTATTGGTATGCCCCTTGAACTCCAACCTTAGCGCACGATCCTTTCTCCGGTGGGGGGTGGTGATTACGATACATATGCCCGCACCTTATCTTTTTCTTGATCCATCTACGAAGACCTCCCATCGTCTTTTTGGTTTGAAGGCTCGAGAATATCGACCGGGTCTTTGCCTTCCTCCGTTTCTCGTATGCCCCTTACTTCCTCGTCGTTGTCCAAGGGTAGATCTCGCTAGAAATCCGCCAAGACTTGTGACTTTTGGGAATGTTGGATTTCATGAATAATGTTGAACTGATCAAGGTGAGTGCTATCCTTCCTACTTTCCCAGCGCTTTTGAGAACAACCTCCAATGGTACTTTGCATGGAACACGAATGTAGTGAGTCAAGAAATAATTCCTTAGCTTTTGGGTTGCCCATACTAGTGCCAAGATGAGCCGCTCAATTTTCGTGTAATTTCTTTTTCGACATATTGAGAGTCTTGCTCACGTAGTAGATAGGTTGTTCGTGTTTGTTTTGACCAACACCGCATTTACCGCATCCTCCGTTGTTGCTTATGTAAAGAGCCAATACCTCATCAGTGGTAATGCTTTTGTAAGATCGGGAGTGTGGCTAGATATTCTTTGATCTTTTGGAAAGCTTCTTCGCATTCTCGGGTCCATTCAAACTTGCCTTTTTGAGGATATTGAAGAAATGTTTGCATTTGTCCGATGACATGGAGATGAATCTACCTGAGCCGCTAGTGATCCGTTGAGCTTTTGGACTTCTTTTAGGTTCTTTGGGGATGGCATTCCTACGATGGCCTCGGATCTTTGCAGGATCTACTTTGATGCTTCTCTTCATTACTAGATACCCAAGGAATTTCCCGAGGTAACGCCGAATGTGCATTTTTTTCGGGTTTACTTTCATGATGTGCTTCCTCATTGCTTCAAAGATGTCCCTCCTGTGATTGATGGTGATCCTTGCGCAACTTGCTTTTGACAAGCATATCGTCTACCTAAAATTCTAAGGTGCTCCCAATCCATGGCTTGAAGATAGTATCAACCATCCTCTGGTATGTTTCCCCTGCATTTCGAAGTCCGAAGGGCATCCTTGTGTAATAATAGAGGCTGCGGGGTGTAAAATGCAAGATGTTGTTGATCTTTTTCTGCCAAAGTGCCACTTGGTTATAACCAGAATAGCCATCCATGAACAACAGTTTTTCGTATCCGTCGATAGCTTCTACCAGTTGATCAATGCTTGGGAGCGGGTAGCTGTCCTTTGGACACGCCTTATTGAGGTTGGTGAAGTCGATGCATATTCTTACTCCTCCGTTTTTGTTGGGCACGATGACCATGTTTGATATCCATGTTGGGTATCCGACCTCCTTGATGAATCCCGCTTCTAGCAATTTACGGAGCTCCTTTTCGATTGCTTGGTGATACCGGGTGCTACCTTTCGCACTTTCTCGC
The DNA here is from genome assembly GCA_023531295.1 of Papaver armeniacum. Classification (NCBI taxonomy): domain Eukaryota; kingdom Viridiplantae; phylum Streptophyta; class Magnoliopsida; order Ranunculales; family Papaveraceae; genus Papaver; species Papaver armeniacum. The sequence goes on from JAJJWW010014501.1 coordinate 5,666, forward strand.
TCGAAGGGTGTGGTGCTTGGCTTTATACGAAGTTCGTGGTGGATTATCTTTGGGTCGATTCCTAGCATGTCTCCTAGCTTCCACACGAAGATATTTGCGTACTCTATGAGTAACTTGATAAGAGCTAACTCTCTTTCTTTGTCCATCAAGGTCCCTATCTTGATCATCTTGGGTTTTCTTCTGCCTCCCTATATTGATCTCCTTCATGGTTCTACGGATGTGAACGTAGGCTTTGTCTCCCCTAGGAGAGGGATATTTTTAATTGCTATTTGGTAGGCTCTTCGGTTTCCTTAGCTGTTGAGGTGCTTGCCTCAATGTTTAGAACGGTGCTTTCCTTAATCAGACTTTTCCCTGATATTTCTTCGAGATAAATATCAATTGCTTTTTCCTTTGTAGCTTCTTTGTTTCTGCTGCTCCTTCGAGTCTTCCACACTGCTGGTAGGCCTCGAAAGATGTTTATATTTGAGCCTACGGGTTATACCGCAAGTGCACGGCGTCTATTGAGACGTGGCAAGTACGGGTCGATCCACAGAGACGAGGGGTGCTAATGTTGATCTAAGGCTTACTTGATCAATTCGGGGAATGTAACAAGTGACAGAGCTAATATTTTTTGTGCCGATACGGCATTTTGGATTGAAATAAACCTAAACTAAGGTAAAAGGTAGTGACAAGGGGTTGCTAAGGTATTCAAATTCACCTCTAACTCCTCTTGTGTGCTCACCGAGTTGAGGTTTTCTTGCCTTGTGACTCGATAAGGGCAGGGTGTCAAACCCACCACCTATCTAAGGGGTTTCTCCATGTTATACTTCAATACACGCTAAGGTGCTAAGTAACCGAGCATTAGTTATCTAATTAAGTATAACTAATCAAAGGAATTAGCCTATAACTCTAAGGATTGAGCTGACAGATACTAAACATAAGTATAACCTAACTACAATGCATCCATGGTGTTGGTATGCATTGTGAGAGAAGAATGTTAGATGCTAGGATTGAAATTATATTAAAGTTTAAGCATACAAGAATAGTTCAAACACAGCTTAACATCACAAAATGGATTTAGGTTTCATTGAAACCCTAGCACCAAACTAGAACATAAATTAACAAAATACAACTATTGATCGCCCCAAGCTAATCCAAGCAGCGTAACCCATTTCATCTTCTTCACTCTCTATTTATACAAGCAGAGCAAACCCTAAAACAAAGAAACCCTAATTTCGTTTAAAAACATAAATTAAATGAAAACTTCTCTCACCCATGTCGCTCCAACGCTCCTCTTCTCAATCGGCTCGTCGGCCACTCTAGCTTCCCCTTGATGTATCAATAAAAACCCTAACCTATCTCTCGTCTAGTTCTCTCTTAGCTCCTAGGAGAGAAGCTACAAAAGGACTAGAAAGTGATGAGGTGAGGTGGTGCGACTTGGGTTGTCGGGAGATGGTAGAGTTGGTGGAGAAGGTGGCTGGTCTGGTTGAAGAAATGGAGGAGCAGAGCTCGCTCGGGGTTTTGGCAGAGGGGTTGTTCGAGAAGAAAGAGAAAGTGAGAGGAGGAATGGGTCGATCGAATAGGGGTATAGGTGTATGGGTCGCCGGTGTTGCACGGGTGCATCTAGGTTTGATGAGAAGGGCCTAGCGAGCGTAGGATTTAATGGGAAGATCCGAACGGACAAGAATGGTAGCCGGTCTCGGTGTGATCGGGTGTTGTACGGGATCATCGAGATATAGATGTAAGCGATGGAGCGACCGATTGGATGTAGCCAAAGCGAGATCTTGGCTCGAGTGAGCGGGCTCTGATCCGGGTCGTGGGTAGCTCTAGCCCATGTCTTCCTTGTTGGGTTGCAACCGATTTCGCGCGCGGCTTTGGCTATCTGGCTCCATAGATGCTCGACTCCATTCTTCGCTCCTGGTTCTCGATTCTCCGAGCTTTATTTATTACCTAAAACACAAAATTAATTAATACAAATATTTATTCTTGAAAACAAAGAAAACACAGACCGGGATAATATCTCGATTCTTGAGCACAAAAGATGAGTAAAATGCCAATAAAAAGGTGTATAAATATGCACTATTTGGCACTCATCAAATACCCCCAAACCCGAATTTTACTTGTCCTCAAGTGAAATGTAAAATAAGAAATCCTAACTATACCCCCGTTGCAGTCTCTCGAATGCATTTAGCGATGCACTAAGCCTTTAAACCGCTAGGTGTCCCTAGTGGACGAGTTGTAGTCTCGTGAGGGTTTACCGAGGTGTACCCACAAAACCTTCTCCAACTTCAGAGTGTAAAAGAGTCTCAAGCCTCCAAGAAGCTATGAGGACATAGAGTTTCGCATGCTAGTAATAAGTTAGAACTATCGAAGAACGCATTCTCATCCTTAAGTGCCGAGCGAGAAGTAACCATACCATATGAAAGAATTCGGATTCGATTGTGATCATAAGCCTCGATCGCCTCACCATTAGGGTTTTATGATAATTGCACTCAAAAAGATCGCTTTTTAGTCTCTCATGTGTGTGCAGCGGAATAAAGAGGGAAATCCCGCACACGTTGTAGGTAAGAAGGATAACCTTCCGAAATAAAAACTGGAGACTCCACATAGTGGTGTGGACAAAAAAGAATATTTTTCTGATGATATCTAAGAAAGGAAATCAACCATTAGTAAGGGGTGTGAGTACTCACTTACCATCTCACCCGATAGGCAATTAGTATCACTCTCTCATAAGAAACCATAGTAACGTCTTCAATCTTGGCCTTCGGTCTTCAACTATTGATGACGAACTTCTGAACTTCACAAAAACTTAATAATAATATTTTATTTTTTTTATTTTTTTTTATTTTTTTTATTTTTTTTTATCTTATGTACATGAAACGAAAATAATAACACAACAATTTTTTTTTTTTTTTTTTTTTTTTTTTTTTTTTTTTTTATATATCTAAGTTACAATAAAACGATAAAACTCAATTTTTCACAAACTTCATTAATTCTCATCCTATTTTCTTTTCTTTTCTTTGTTGCACGTAAACCTTGGACTATATCAATTTTTCTTTCAATATTCTCGATTGGGCCTCAGGTGGCCGACGATGATGTGTTTCTATGGGTCTTGCTGATTGAGAGAGAGAATGATGCTAACTACAAATCGGTATTTAGAAGGAGTTTTCATCTTTAGACGTCACCCTCATGATTGACAAAACTAGCACTCAAGAGATCAAAAGTAGTGCTGAAAATGGTGCGAAGTTGGGTAGCTCACCATTCCTACCCTAATTTACGACGGACACACACACTCTAACTGCCTTTTCTAGAAAGTTGCAAAAAAATTGAAGGTTGGTGCCTCACTTGATGTAAATTGGGTAGTCTCCACTATGGGTGATCACAATTCTACTACCGAATATCTAAACAAAGACTCCAATTCGCCCTAAGTATGGTTAAATCCAACTTTAACGCTCTAATCAACTAAGAAACCCGATTGCGTTTCCGGTACTTCCAAGTTCTGTTATTTCGGTCAGAATCTCTATGTAAACATAGCTAAAAGCATGCTAGTGACTCTAAAATCTCTAAAAGTTGGAGGTTTTTATTTGCAAAAAGTTTTTGAATTTTTGAATTTTTTTTTTTTTTTTTTTTTTTTTTTTTTTTTTTTTTAAGATGAAAATAAAAGGTAAAATAAAAGACTAAAAACTCTAAATGCAAATGCACCCCAAACCTAAATCAAACATTGTCCTCAATGTGTCTACATATAAAAAAATTTAAACGGTACATACCGAGAGAACTATCTTTGAAAAGATAAAAAGGGAAGAGATTACTCGGTATGTCGGCAAGAGCAAGGTTGAGCTTCATTCGTCAAGGCTAGAATCCAATATTCTCAACGGAGATCATATTGGATTAGCATAATATATGTGCAAGAAGACTCAACCGAATTAAGAAAAGAAAATTTAACAAGTCCTCTTGGATTATATACAAAAATTCACCATAAACTAACAATCTAAAGAGTTGAGGATCAACCCAATAGAAAATATGCACAACCATCAACAATCTTACACAAATATAACATGAGAGTGCAAGTAAGACTGTAGATGTGAAGGAGTTTCCCCAAACCTAAAACTTGTGAACAGGTGTGTTTGTGAGAACAAAATCTTGCAATTTTAAAGGTACATCCCGCAAAAGGTCTAACTCAAAATGAGTTTTGCTAATTACGTGTGGATATATACACATTCCAATCGTGGCTCCTTAAGAGTGTTATACTTTGATGCAAAATAGTCCAAGAGGACTTGGGAAGCACAAAGCTCTAGGCCTAAGTTAGGCATTTTTAGAAAAGTTGGTATTGCAATTTTGTTACAAACTACACCTAGGTTGGGTGAAGGAGTTTCAATTTGTGACTCATGAGAGAGGTTAGGTACATCTAGGTTGTTTTCATTTTTAAAATCATTTGTACCATCACACACTTTCCTAAAGTCAAAAGAGGGTAAATCATGTTCACTTTCACAGGACAATGGCACAGGTTCCACATCAATATCACATGCATGAATATCAGAAGAAGCATCATTCATAGGGTTCACAGGAGAGACACTTAATGTCTCTGAACCTAAAAATTCTATTACATTTTCAAAATACACATGCTCTTCATATTCATCATCATCATCATCATCATCATAGCAAAAATCCATCTCTCCATTCAAAATTGTAGCATTTTTAGTGTACTTCATCTACCTCTAGATTAGGTTCATATTCAATGTTAGTTGCATGAGTAAGACTAGAAACACTATTTTCAATCCTATCATTTTGTAACTCAATCAGGTTCCTTTGAAGAATCATCTTGAGTTGCTCCATTGAAGGAGAGTCTTCACTAGTGGGTATGCATTCCTCATATGGATAATCACCGTATGGTTGTGCATGAGGTTCACTAGAGAAGGGAAATTCAGACATGTTGCTATATGGATGGTCATGCATTGCATTCATTTCAAGCCTAGCATTTAGCTCCATGAGTGTATCCATTGTTGATTGCAAACTAGGAGTTGGGGAGTATAAAATTGTTCATCTCCCCACTGTGGTGAATAATGCATGTGTGCAGGTTGATTATGGTCCCAATAGTCACTTCTAGATACTTCGTATATTGGATTATCATGGTTTTCCCTAGATTTGTCTAAAAGCATGCAAAATATAACAAATTATTTCCACAGGGTGGTCTAAGCCACCACATAAGGTGCAAGCATGCATTTCATAATGATCTAAAAGTGATGACTGGGTATGAGAAAATTGTTCATTTTCAACTGTGGTGGATGATGTATGTGATCATAATGATTAGGTATGTGAGATCGGGGCCCACGAGAAGGCCCATATAATTCCCTAAAGTCACTATGGTATGTGGGGTGTTCATCCTGTGAAAGGTGCCCATAAGCAAGCTCTCTAAGGGATTTATTTGTTCCATCCCCAGATGCAGACCAAAATCCTGACATGGTCTAGCTCTCAAATTGAACTCACAATCTAATTTGGTTTTGGTGGGATTGGTTTGGTTTATTGGGTTTTGGTTTATTGGGATTTGATTTTGGTTGATTGGGCTTCAGTTTGGTTTATTGGGATTATGTGTGGTTGCAGCCCAAAGTGTTTGCAAAACTTAATGGGTGTGGTAAACCTAGTGAAATTGGGTTCTAGCCAGTGACGGATGTGGGGGGTGGCTAAGGTAGGCTACAAACACCCCCAAAGTTTGGAAAAGCTTGCTTAGGCAAGCCTAATTGTCCAAAAAAATTATTGATTAGCCCAAAGTTAAATTTTCTATTTAGCCCATTAGTACGACATATTCACGTGATTTCTTATGATTTTGATTAATTATTTTAAAGTTTGTCATTTTATGTTTAGGTTAGTACTTAGAAATTAGAGTCAACAATGGAACTTACCCCTCCACCACAACTTTGATCAATTTAGGTCATGTTGTTTCCAAATATTTACCCAAATTTGGCCCATGTATAAACTAAAAATTAGCCCAATATCAAAATATATGTTAACATGATGTTTTTTCCCATCTCATTTTTTTATTTTTGCAAACAATAACAAAAAATTGATGTTTAAATGTCCTGATGCTCATGATCCGATTTGAAAACCATACAAATATATAGAAATATAGTAATAATTTAAAATTTTTAGTGACCTTTCTACTACAATTTCATATAATAATACTAATTTTAATATAAACATTGTTAGCTATAATTAAAAAAATTATTAAGTAGCGTGTAGCGTATTTCTCATTGTAAATAATTTTCAAGTATTTAGACTAATACAATCGGGGTGTACGAAAAAAAAATAGCCCACCTGGCACAAAATCCTGGATCAAAAGGTTCTAGCCCAATTGATGTGGGCTCGGTTTTGTGCAGACACCTAACAAAGTGTGGGTGCTAGCCTAGATGGTCCTGCCTGACTTGTAATGCTAGCCCGGTGAGTGTGTACAGCCCCAACAGTGTGTACACCCAACGGATGTGGGTTATGTGGGCTCGCTTGTTTTGCGTAATTAGGGTGAGCCCAATGGGTGGGCTTCATTTTGTTTAGCCAAACAGCCCAAAGAAGTGAAAACCGCATGACCCGGATGCACGCGGCTCAAAATTTGGGCTTCAATGAGTTAACAGCCCAGGTTCGCTTAACCTAACAAGTGTGGGGCTGAAAGTTTTGGTTTATGTGGGCTCACCGAAGTGGTCGGTCGGCCAAGAAGTGAAGGCTAAGTGAGGTGGCTTGAAGGTTGGTTATGTGGGCTTTGTTTGGGTACAGAGCCCGTGTTTAGTGAATGCACTGGGCCACACAAAAATGCTCAGGCCACACAAGGCAAAGCAACACAGAAGACAAATGCCCAGGGGTTTGCAGCTAAGCTCAGGGGCTAGCAAGGGAGCTGGATTATAGGCACAGGGTCAGACGAGCCTAGGATTGGCAGCTCAAGCACAACCTCGGCTATCTTGCACACACACGGCTTAGACTTAGCATCGATTAGGGTGGTCACAAAGACACTGTGAGCTCACTCAAGACAGATAAATACAAGACAACCAATATGCGATTCTCAACACAAAGACTGACAAAGTTACTCAAAACTCATGCAAAAATTAACACACCAATTCACAAATAAACAAAGTTCGGCCTCAACAACACACCACCGAGTGTCAACAAGGCCAGTTGCTGTTACTCTTCACAGGGTGCAGGGCAGATAGGTTGAGCAAGGTTGAGCAATCAGACTACCATGCAGTATGCAACTCAGGGCTTTAACAGATTTATCAAAAGTTTGGCTAACATATAAACTCAGGCACTAGCTCTCAGCAAGCCTTAATGCAATTATCGGCCAGGTAATGCTGTGCTAAGCTCAAACTGCAGCTACAGGGGCTTGCAGCTAAGCTCAGGGGCTTGGCAAGGTTACACAGGTGCACAGGCTAGTTGTAGCAAGCCAGGTTATGCACAGGGTTGCAAATATTAAACAAGGCACGGCACAATTTAAAAAGACAAAGACACAAAAATGTACAGCAGTGAATGTACAAGCAAAAGTAGTTATGCAAGGTCAGTTGATCTTGGTGCTCACAAAGTTATGCTCTGGGGGGTTAATCACCTAGCAAGGGAACAAGGTTATCAAGCAAGTGGGTAGGCCTACCTCATTCATGTACTCATGCGCAAATGTGCCAGTGGCAACAAAGACAAACAAGCTAAGCAAGCAAAGCAAGTGCCTCGAGTCTTGAGTTTCTCCTTGGTCTAGGCTCGGCCTTGCCACTTGCACTGTTGGCTTAACAAGCAAATTTCAATCTCGGGGAATGTGCAATAAAAATGCAAGTAAAGAGAGAAGAGTAAATGAAAATGAGAAGAAACTTTAACTAAAATACAACAATACGGGGCTAGAAGCAAAACTATAAAGTGGGTATGTACAAGGAGAGGGAAATCGGTTAAGCAACAACAAAAATCACAAGGCACGCGCCAAGTCCCAAGCAATGGCGCCAAAACTTGGTAGGCCTCGAAAGATGTTTATATTTGAGCCTACGGGTTATACTGCGCAAGTGCACGGCGTCTATTGGAGACGTGGCAAGTACGGGTCGATCCACGAGAGAGACGAGGGGTGCTAATGTTGATCTAAGGCTTACTTGATCAATTCAGTGGAATGTAACAAGTGACAGAGCTAATATTTTTTTGTGCCGATACTAGTTTTGGATTGAAATAAACCTAAACTAAGGTAAAAGGTAGTGACAAGGGGTTGCTAAGGTATTCAAATTCACCTCTAACTCCTCTTGTGTGCTCACCGAGTTGAGGTTTTCTTGCCTTGTGACCGATAAGGGCGGGGTGTCAAACCCACCACCTATCTAAGGGGTTTCTCCATGTTATACTTCAATACACAACCCTAAGGTGCTAACCCCAGAGCATTAGTTATCTAATTAAGTATAACTAATCAAAGGAATTAGCCTATAACTCTAAGGATTGAGTCACAAAGATACTAAACATAAGTATAACCTAACTGACAATGCATCCATGGTGTTGGTATGCATTGTGAGAGAAGAATGTTAGATGCTAGGATTGGAATTATATTAAAGTTTAAGCATACAAGAATAGTTCAAACACAGTTAACATCACAAAATGGATTTAGGGTTTCATTGAAACCCTAGCACCAAACTAGAACATAAATTAACAAAATACAACTATCGATCGTCCGGCTAATCCAGGCGTAACCCATTTCATCTTCTTCACTCTCTATTTATACAAGCAGAGCAAACCCTAAAACAGCAAACCCTAATTTCGTTTAAAAACATAAATTAAATGAAAACTTCTCTCACCCATGTCGGCTCCAATCGCTCCCTCTTCGTCAATCGGCTCCCGCATCGGCTACTCTAGCTTCCCTTGATGTATCAATAAAAACCCTAACCTATCTTCTGTCCTAGTTCTCTCTTAGCTCCTAGGAGAGAAGCTACAAAAAGGACTAGAAAGTGATGAGGTGAGGTGGTGCGACTTGGGTTGTCGGGAGATGGTAGAGTTGGTGGAGAAGGTGGCTGGTCGGTTGAAGAAATGGAGGAGCGAGCTCGCTCCGGGTTTTGCAGAAGGGGTTGTTCGAGAAGAAAGAGAAAGTGAGAGGAGGAATGGGTCGATCGAATAGGGGTATAGGTGTATGGGTCGCTTCGGTGTTGCACGGGTGCATCTAGGTTTGATGAGAAGGGCCTAGCGAGCGTAGGATTTAGCCGGGAAGATACGAACGGACAAGAATGGTAGCCGGTCTCGGTGTGATCTCGGTGTTGTACGGGATCATCGAGATATAGATGTAAGCGATGGAGCGACCGTTGGATGTAGCCAAAGCGAGATCTTGACGGCTCGAGTGAGCGGGCTCGGATCCGGGTCGTGGGTAGCTCTAGCCCATGTCTTCCTTGTTGGGTTGCAACTGATTCGGCCGCGCGAGCTTTGCCATTCTGCTCCATAGATGCTCAACTCAATTCTTCGCTCCTTGGTTCCTCGGATTCTCCGAGCTTTATTTATTACCTAAAAACACAAAATTAATTAATACAAATATTTATTCTTGAAAACAAAGAAAACACGAGAACTGGGATAATATCTCGATTCTTGAGCACAAAAGATGAGTAAAATGCCAATAAAAAGGTGTATAAATATGCACTTATTTGGCACTCATCACTGCTCATCTTGTTCGTTATTGAGCTGGTTTTGTAGAGCTCGGCACTCTCGGGCGGTGACCTGATCTCCCTTTATCTCCCTTACCCCTTCGGGTGTTGGAAATCTAAGGTATTGGTGATAGGTTGCTGCCACTCCTTTAAGTTTGTGTACCCATTTCCGACCGATGATAGCGTTGTAGGGGGAAGGTGAGACCACTACGCTGAATCGAGTATCTACCTTCATCGGACATGCATCCACTTGCAAGATAATATCACCTAGCGGCTTTGTTGGTTCCTATTGAATCCATAGATGGTATAGTATGAAGACATCATTTGTTCATCATTGAGTTCCATTCGTTTGAATGCGTCCACTTGCAAGAACATTTACCGAGCTCCCTCTGTCAATGAGGATCTTCTTAATATTGCACCCTGCCACTCGTAGTGTGAGGACCAAGGGATCATTGTGATCTTCCATGTCCTCCTCGACATCCTCGACTTCGAAAGTCATTGGTGCATTAATCCACTGCTCGTGTTTGTCAACTTCTACCCCATCGATTTTGTACAGCTCGCATTAGTCTTCGAATTGCTTTCTCAGCCTTTTCCCTATCTCGAGGCGGTCATCGAGGGTCCCAGTAGCTTCGGAACGGGAGATGGTGTTAAGCGTTTGGTTTCCTCGGGTAGCTGAACTTGTTTGCTTCGTTTGGCCCTATCTTCGGTTCTGCCCTCTTGTACGTATTGCTTGAGGTCACCTGCGTCAATCGGCCTTTTGGATCATGATTTTGAGATTCTTGCATTTCTGATCCGGGTGCCCGTTGAAGCGTGATACTGCAGATAATCTCTCGACTTCTCGGTTCTGAGGTTGCTTCCGTTTGGACCATGGCCACCTGGGTTTTCCCGATCCTTGATCTCTCTCGGGATACGGGTGGAATTTGTGTTCAGCTTCGTGTAAACTTGGTCTTCGAACTTCCGGTCATTACATCGATGATCATCCCTTCGTCCTCTCCTATCTTCGTTAGCCGCTCTGCTGAGCCGCTCTTTTGAACCCATGGCTTGCTCTACCGAATTAGTTCGATGAGATCTTTGAGTCTCGGCTCTCGGGGATTTTCCCGATGGATTTCTTCTAATCTGGCATGCTTTTCGATGATCACTCGAAGATCTCCTTCGGTCATTCGGACACTCCCATGAATTTCCACAAATAGCGGGCTCATTTCGTCTAATCCCCATTTATAGAGTTGATGCCGACCACTAGGATCTACGTTCCCTATTGCCGGCAAATCTTGTGCAACATGTCTATATATTCCCTAGTTGTTTCTTTGTAATTGATTGCTAATGAAAATAATTTATCCATTCCCGCGTTAACAACCTTGTTGTACATATAAGTTCCAAAGAACTTCTCAAGAAGTGATCATATGAATCGTTGGAGTTGGGTGGAAGGTTATCGAACCAAGAAAGGGCCGATCCTTTCAAACTTGAAGGGAAGTATCTGCAGAGTGCATCATCTTGATCCCACCGTGCTAGCATGTGATTGTAATATCGAAGATGAGTTGTGGGATCATGGACCCATCATAACACTCAATCTTTGGGATGGAACACTTCGAGAAATGAGAGCTCGCGAGACGCTGGTACCAATGGGGTGGTGCGGCTTCTTTCATCACCTCTTCCGCCTCTTTCCCCTTGTTTAGATTTGGTTGCTTGATCTCGGCCATCATTTCCGCCCGAAGATCCTCCATTCCCGATGGTTATCATCGTTGGTTGAGTTTCTCCTTGGTCTTTGGTCTTATTTTGTCAAAATAGTCCGAGTCTTCTCGAGCATAATCTGGATCGTGGATCTATTCCCTCCGGCCGCTATTCGGTTCAATGGCTCGGGGGATTTCTTTGCATTAGTCACGACCACTCTTCGGTCATGATTAAGTTCAGGTGCTTTAGAATTAGCTTCATGCAAGGCTTCGTTATGCTGATGAGTTGTTCATAGGCTTTGGGCGATCTTATCTCTGAGCTCCTGGTTTTCTCAGGCCAGCAATGCCACCATATATATGTACACCCTTTGACTCCTCTTTAGTTCTTCAAGCTCTGCCATCAACTGGGGGAATGATTTGACCCTTGATTTGGGGTACCGAGCCGTCCCTGCCCCCTAAGGGCCATGGTATGATGTTCATCTACCGTTTGGATTAGGGGGATGGGCGGTTCGATACCTACTATCTGTAATTCCACATGCGGGGATAAGGGTTGGTTTCTTGTGAGCAACTATTGGATCATTGGTAGAGTCTGGTTCTGCTCATTCGTTGGTGGCATCCCGAAGGCTGGCTGCAGTATTGACGATTCCGCAAATCCTTCCCGTTGCTCGAGGGCGCGAGTAGCTGCTGCAGCTTTTGCTGCGTCGGCCTTGGCTGCATCTGCTCTAACCGCCTCGGCTTTTGCTACCACTGTGTCAGCTTTTGCCGATACTGCCTTGAGAGTTGCCGCTGCTACATCGTTTGCATTTGACGGTGAGGTGATTTCCGCTGCATCTGTCTTCTGGTTCGCCGTTTTCGGCTTTTCACCCTTCTGCTTGCTGCGTGTCATGAATGGCGTTGTCCTTGGTGTTTCTTTGGATGATGCTTTGGCTTTTCCTGCATCCTTCGCGTTTTTCATCTTTGCTTTCTTTGCCTGCACAGTTCAAACATCATCGAAAGTCCAATATCCATGTGGATCCTGTTAGCCAAGTTAATTCAAACGCGTAGACCAAAAGTATGACTCGATAGAAAGTTTCCAAGCGATCGTGAATTTAGACGAAAATTCGGAGAGGAAGATCCAATAATCGAAAACATAGATCTACTCATGGATCCGAGAAATTCTTTCATGGGATGATCGTAAAAACTCGGAGATTTCTAAGAAGAACGCAAGTCCTAAAACTTTAAACATGGAAGATATGTAACATTCTAAAGAAAGCACAGATCCGTAAGATTCGTCTTAGGGAAATACATAAAACCGAGAAAAATGCACAGATCCGTGGGTTTTGCGCCTCGAAAGCATAAATAACTTCTAAGAGAAGTATAAATTTACAGGAAAATTGGTTTTTAAATCGGACATGAATAATAAGCTTTAAATCATACGTAGAAAATTGGTTTTGAAAGATTGATTTCTAAGATCCGCTTTAATCAACACTATCATTTAGAGGATAGCACGGGAGCCGTAAAATAAGCAATCACGGGATAAGATAAATCTTTTACCTAGAGACAGTACTTGTTTCTAGCGCCGGATTGTGAACACATAAATCACGAAGGCATCCGGATGTTCACAAACAATGTTCGCATTCGTTCATATAGTCGTAAAGGAGAATAAATATTAAGCTATGTTGAAACGACTCATCGACTCAGAGTCTTCGGGATCGTCCTCGTCTAGTCATAGGGAAGTAACCTAGTGATGCGTACGATCGAGATCTGTATAATATCGCATGCAATAATAAGAGAATAAAATAAAGTGCTTAATATAAATGAGACGATGATTTACGTGGTTCAAAGACTAAGGCCTACATCCACGGGGTAGTTGTTTCACTATGTATTTGAGGGGATACAATGATAGTCAAATGACTTTGGAGTGAATAACGAAGATACAGGGAGGGGAAGATAACAAACTTACTCTTACCATTTCTCTTTCTCCTATTCACTCTCTCATTCTCAATCGGTCCCCCTTCTCTCTCGGTGAAGAGGGGTATTTATAGGGATAATACATGGGGTCCACTATTAAAAACAGTTGTAACTTTATCTCCTCGATCTTGGCGTTGATCCCACCGATATCTTCGTTTTTCGACCGAAGGTTCCAACTGGTCATGTTTGGTTACGAAGAATCACCTCTTTCTATTCCATGATTTGTTGACACGTACCCTATGCCTAGGGTGTTTAATGCGGTGGTTGGGGCGGTGCACGCGTCGACGGATGTCCGACACCCCGTCATATCTTCACAAGACGGCTAACCCCCACCGTTGATCTTGGATCTACCTCGAGATGGAATAAAGCAGTCCTTGGGTGCTCTCCACATTTCGTGGTGACTCGTTCTTTCAAGTGCTCCTCGGTTCTTAGTCGCTAGATTAGCATGTTGATGGACGGATGTAGATGACAGATGCCCCTTGGGTGTTGAGACGTGGCATCGTATCTTGATGTCTCATGGCTACGTGTCTTCCACGTGTACCTCTTTCAACACATGGCCGATGATGGATTATGTGTATACATATACAAACCTTTATATGGAGGATAATTCATAATGGGGTTGGTGTGCTAGCCAATGTTGATAGGTTTGTCCAAGACTATGATATGAAATGCAGTCTATGCCATGATCAAGACGAGACTGTAAATCACCTCTTCTTACAATGTCCCAACACTCAAGCTCTCCTATTTGCCTCCCACTTATCTCTGCTTGTTGAATACAATGGAAATGCTACTATTAAAGAGCTGTTATCAAAGGTTCTCCTGATTAAAGATGATGGCTACACTTTTGGGTCTCTTTCGTGCATCTTATGGAGCTGGTGGAAGGCTAGAAATAAACTTGTGTTTGAAGGGCAGGCCCCATATATTAGAAGAATCCTCAATGAAGCGGCGTCCATGTTCTCCAACTACTACAATGCAATGAATCACACTTCCACAGAGGAAATTATAACAACACAGGCTAGTATTCAAGCTAATCCTAAGTGGTGTCCTCCACCTACTAATGTCACTAAACTGAATGTCGATGCCAGTACAAAGGACAATGATAGTGTTGTGGGGATTATAGCCAGGAATGACAGAGGTGGGTTTATGGGTGGCCAATCTATTTACTTTCATGAAAGCTCACCGCTCTGTGCTGAAGCCTGTGGTTTTGTCCATGTGTTGAACTATGCCAGAAAGAAAGGGATGGACAACTGCATTGTGGAAGGGGATGCACAAGTTATAATTTACCTCATCAACTCCAGTGCGCAAGACCCTCCCTGGAGAATCAGGTACCATCTTGCCGAAATTCGCAGTTTGATTAAAGGATTCAGGTCTATTCAATTTCAATTTATCAACAGTACAGGGAATGTTGTTGCCCACACCTAGCTAACCATGCTAGAATCAACCATGTTACTGAGAAATGGTTGCTCTCTCCTCCCTCTTGTATCCTAGCTGCTTTGGCAGCTGATACCCCTCCTAATTTTTTCGTTTTTCTTCTCTTTTGCCGTGTTTGTGCTTCCGGCGAAAAAAAAAAAAAAAAATTTGTATCGTGGTCACGGAGACACCTTCGATATCTTCAGTGTTCACATCCCCAAGGCCCACCAATATAGAACATTCCCACGACAAAGCCCACAAAATTCCCAATCTTATCACGTATCGCAGATAACCCTAATAAACTAGGGTTTCTCTTTCTTCAACGCAGCGATTCTGAAGAAGAAAGAAACAATTGAAAATCAACAATGGCTTGTCACGGCATACCAGATTTAAAACCAGAATGGTTAGAAGCATCAGGAAAAACATCAGAGAAAATGAATCTTTTGGCACTTCAACAAAAGATGAAGACTGATCCAGAAGGATATGAAACTGAATTAACTCTTTTGTACAAACATTTTGATTCATTACTCTTTTTATTTCAGCAACAGTCAGCTTTAAGTTCTTCATCTATTAATGGTGATCCTACTGTTTGTAAAGATCTTGGTGATATGGCTCTGTTTCTGGCTCATGTTACTCCTTATTATCCAACCCAGTTATCTGATTATCCTAGGAAATTAGCTGATTTGTTACGTTCGTCTGCCAAATCTTTGCCATCATCGCTGAGATGTCATCTTACTAAATCCTTAATTTTATTAATTAATCGAAAGGTAATGAGTTTTCGTTACTCAATTTGCTTTTGCTCAAGTTGCATTGGTTTAGGTGATAAAATGATTGGAATAATTTTTGCCCCAATAATATTGGTTGTTGGTGGCACCACCCACACTCCACCGCCACCCTCACCACCACCACTCAACCACATACAACCAACCTCTAACACCACCACCACGGCAGACACACCTCTACTATATGTTGGTGGTTGTTGGTGTGTGTTAGTTGGTGGGGTGTTTTGGTTGTAGTGGGTGTGGTGTATAGTAGTTAGAACTTGGAAGTCTTATGGGAAAGGGGCCAAATAGGCTTGGCAGGTCAGCGGCCTCCATGGCATATGCTGGTTCTTCGGTATTGAAATTTGGGATATTCTGTTGTTTTTGTAATGGGATTGTGATGGATTTTGGTATTTGTTTGTAGTTTGTTGTTATTGAAGAGACACTTGGGTTATTTATGGAGCTTCAAACTTTAGGGGATAGGACTTTAAGGAAATATGCGTTCGCATGTTATTCATAGTATTCGACAGATGAATAAGAAGCATAAGAATGAAGCTCAGAATCGACCACTTCAGAATATCTTGTTTACAATGCTACAGGTCGGTATTATTGTTTTCCAGCTTCTTTGATTTGAATGTAAATACAAAGCTATTTGTATTTCTGGTTTAATGTTAATTTTGGGAAGTTGTGATTTGCTTACTTAGGAGAGGATGAAGCAAAAGCTAAGAGGGCTCTGACTGTGCTCTGTGATCTTCACCGAAGAAAAGTTTGGTTTGATGAAAGAACAGCAAATGCAGTCTGCATAGCTTGTTTTCATCCATCATCCAAGTAATCATATTCAACTTCTTTTTGAATAATATCGTATAGAACCACTGAAACTAGTTGAGGACAACTCTGTCTAGTTAATTTTGCCTTTGCACTAGTACTTTCTCACTTTCTCTGTGTTGAATGGAAAATCCAACCACCGCATTCGAGGTTTCTAGATTTATCATTGTAAGTTTCTAGCTATATTGATGTAAAGTCAAACTCATGCAAATAGAAAATTTATAAATGATGTAGTTCTTCTTATTTATTAATCGCCATGCTGTAGTATATAGTTTTTATTTTGTGTGTCATATTTGCATGATTGCATCTCATATGCATTCGTTACTCCAGAAGTTAGAATATTGTGTTTTGATCTAGTCTCGTGATAGAAAAGAAAAGGCTAGACTCCTGGATAAACCTTTTGTACCAGCTTCTAAGGAACTAGTTCCTAAACATGCTTGTTGCTGCTAATTGGCCAAAGTGGGTCCCACACTGTATAGTCTATGCAGTTGTTGCTCAGCTGTGTTTGAAATGCTGAATCAAACAGAATCTGATTTTTCTTTGTCTTATGCATGAATTTCTTTTTGCCGTTCTCTCACTAATAGACCGGGAAATTATTTTTTGAATCTTATAGGATTATGAATGCTGCTTTGTCATTCCTTCTTGGATTTGAAAAGATTGAAGAGGCAGACGATAGTGAAGTTGATAGCAGTGAAGATGAGAGAAATCCCCAGGTTGTTCTTCAGAGGGAGGATGTCTATAAGGTGTTCAATTCTTAATTTCAATTTCTCAGAAGCTGTCTAGCTTACATAATTACTAATTAGTCTTTTGTATTGTATAATACTTGCAAGCTTGATGAATCTATTGCCCATTTCACTCTCGTGCTTGCTGTTGTTGTCAGTTAATAATGTAATGAACAATTGATTAGTAACCTTACTACAGGCACATCACAAAGGTACACTTGCTAGCAAGAAAAGAAAACAAGCAAAGTTGCAACGTGCAGTCCGTAGCATGAAAAGGCAGCAACGTGCTAACTCAGAAAAGGATACACCGAACTACTATTCACCACTTAACCATTTAACTGATGCGCAGGTTAGCTACTCGTAATACTGTGGTTTAAACTTCCATTTAGTTACAGAT
The DNA here is from genome assembly GCA_023531295.1 of Papaver armeniacum. NCBI lineage: Eukaryota > Viridiplantae > Streptophyta > Magnoliopsida > Ranunculales > Papaveraceae > Papaver > Papaver armeniacum. The sequence goes on from JAJJWW010014501.1 coordinate 22,994, forward strand.
TTGTAACACTCTTATTTTGTGTATAGGGGTTTGCTGAGAAGTTATTCTCCGTCTCCAGTCTTGTAATGAGCAGTTTGAGGTGGCTATTCTCACTTTCCACATATGCTCTGCATGTACGAGCGCTACTTATGCTCCTACCGAGTCTATCATGACATCAATTTATATCTTTTGTCTCAGGTGAAGATGATGATATTGAAAGTAATTGCGCGGGCAGTTGGACTCCATCGCTTGATACTGTTAAACTTCTATCCTTTTCTTCAGAAATATGTCCAGGTAGTACCATGTCAGTGATGCACCGATGTATGCTTTTATGCATTCTTCATATATGGTTTTATCTTGATATATTCCCGCGTTGGTTATTTTTGATGTACTTGCAGCCTCATCAACTTGATATCACGGAGTTGCTTGCATCAGCCGTTCAGGCTTGCCATGATATGGTTTGCTTCTCTTCCCTTTTCTAGTACTGTACTTGGGAGTGTGTGTATGGCTGCATTGGAGATCGTTTAGGGCTACTTGAATGCTCTAATATTATGTCTCTTTTCCTTAATAGGTCCCTCCCGATGCGGTTGAACCATTATTTAGACAAGTGGTTAACCAGTTTGTGCATGATGAGTCTCGAACAGAGGTATTCAGTATTCTTGTTTTTGTTTTATTTTCTGTCTTATCATGTTGATTGAGCTGAATATGCAATCATATGCCTCGTACACGATGATTCTTCTTACAGGTGATCGCTGTTGGACTGAATGTTATTAGGGAAATCTGTCTCCGTATTCCTCTGGTATACTTTTTTTTATATATATTTGTCATCTCTTGTTTTCAAACCCTTAGATGCCTCAAAATCTCACTATGTAGTTATTTGTTTTCTTTCACATTAGTTGATGACAGAAGATCTGTTGCAAGATCTGGTCCTATATAGGAAGTCACATGAGAAAGCTATATCTGCAGCTGCTCATTCATTGCTCACTTTATTCAGAGAGGTTGGTGATTTTACTTCCGATATAATCTTTGGCTAGCAGTTGCGTCATCTGAGGAGGAATACTAAGTATAGTTGTTGTCTTCTAGGTTTGTCCTTCATTGCTGGTTAAGAAGGACCGTGGTCGCCCTACTAACCCCAAGGCACGGCCAAAGGCCTTTGGAGAAGTGAATATTGCTAGTAATGTCTCTGGTCTTGAGCTGTTACAAAATGATGATGGTGAGGAGGAATCTGGTGAGGTTAAAGAAAATGATGGTGATTCAGATTCAAGTATGTTTGACAATGATGGGGGAGAGGCTACTGTGACAATCGACAATACACATACTCAGATCAGCGAGGAAGATAATGATGAGACTGAAGAAAGTGATGTTGGTCTTAATGATAATAATGAAAGTGATCAGACTGAGGAAGAAGAATCTGATGGTGAAAAGGACAGGGAGGGTGGTGAGGATGAAAAGCAGGAGAATTCTAGCAAACATAAAAGGAAGCTCAGTGTCTATGCTGAATTGAATGCTGATACAAGTCTTCAGGCCGCTAAGAGGATGGCAGAATCAACTAGGGAATTTGAATCGTCAGATATAACAGATGGTATACTATCAAATGAAGATTTCAAACGGATCAAGGAGCTCAAGGTAGATTCGCTGAGAATTTTGAACGACAGGCTGTATTCTTCCTTTTATTGGTTACTTCCTGGTTGTGATATCCATGTTTTGTGACGCTGAGAGTGAATTTACTCCCTAATTTTGTGCATGACTTGTGCATGTGGAATATTTTGAGGATAACCTACTAATTGTTCATGTTCAATTTCTTTTGCACTGTTGGTTTGTTCTGAAGCTATCCTGACTTGGCTAATTCACCATTTCATCTCTCTGGCTTACCAGGCAAAGCAAGAAGCAAAGTCACCTGCATTTAAGATCCCCAGTGCCGAGGAATTAAGTCTTAAGCGAGTGAATCCATCAGTGCTCGAGGTGAGTCCACGTTATGTTATTTGCCACTTGATTGCAGAAATGTGATGTCAATCATTATATATCACCAATCCATATTCGAAGTTAACATATCTTTATAGAACAGAAAAACTCTAAAAGCACAAGGCAATACAAAGCTCATGGTGCTGTTATAGAAAATTGCAAGCTCCTGCTTTGACATTCCTGTTTCCACTTTTAAATTGGGTTTTACTAAATATTTTGTACTTACTGCTTCGCAGACTAACATAAGAAGGAAGATGACCAAAGAAGAGAGGCTAGAATTAGTTAAAGCCGGAAGGGAAGACAGAGGCAAGTATCAGGCCCGGGCTGCCATAAAACAGAAGAAGGTGTGTTTTCTTATCATGAAGATTTCGTTTCTGAGCGTGATTCAAATTATATATCTTGATCTTTACACATCCCCTTTTCACCTTAATGCGAGTTGATGAGTGATTCAACAATTTCCACATAACTGTATTGAAATTTGTTTGAAAGTTCTGAATCATTCTATAAATCCTCAAAGTAAGGAGTATATGGTAGCCTGAAGATGCCAAATGATTCCTTAATGTATTTCCTGATTGCTTTGTTGAGCAGACAGGTGGTACCAGCAACAAGCAAAAGGAGCACAAGAAGAATATGCCTAAGGTTGCAAAGAGAGCTAAGATTTTACGATCTCGACAAGAGAGAAAGAGATTAAACCGAATTGCTAGCAAACAGTTCAGGGGTAAGAAAGCACGGAAGTAAGCCTGATATGCCGTATAAGAAATCCTTTTTTTCTTACGATTGTTCTGTGAATTTGAGATTCTCCTGTGTATGTTCTTTCTTTATTAGAATTCCTCTTATGATAATTGAAGGAAACAGCTTGCATTATTTTTAATATGGAGTTTCTCCTTGTGGAAGTGTACTTCGAACCTGTTTTTCCTAGTATTCTTGCCAACAGTAACATCGTTATTCTATTACCAACAGACAGCTGGTGCAGTGGTCCTAGATTGGTTTAGGGAGCAACAGGTTGAAGGTTCGAATCCCCGCTCCCATCAAAAAAAAAAAAAAAAAACATCGTTATTCTATTGAGGTGGTTTGTCGGAACCTGTTTTTCCTAGTATTCTTACCAACAGTAACATAGTTATTGTTATTGAGGTGGTTTGTCGATTCTGGTAAAATAGTTGAAAGAGTTGTAGGAGTAGTTATAAGAAACTCATGAGCCATGAGTATTCGAGCAAGTCATAGGGACAGAACTTGTGCATCATAGGCTCCTCACCATCACTGCATATATTACCATCGTTATGGCTTGTATAGATATACGCCTTCCGTCCCACTATTAGTTGATCTATTTTATTTTAGATTTTGTCTCATAATAGTTGACATATATCCTTTTAATTGATTATAAGAAATATAAGAAATTTGCATAATTTGATAGGCATGTTTATTTTCGTTACGTAAGTGTTTTAAAATACTTTTCAGTGGTATTCGTGATGTAGTTTGAGAGATGAATCATTTCAAAATTTCACTAGTTATCATTCATAAGGGTATAATTATAAAAAATATTTAAAAATCTTCTTTTTCCCTTTTGTCTTAAAATTGTACAAACTTGAACTAGCTAATCTAATAGTAGGATGGAGGAAGTTCTTTTTTTGTCTTTTTGTTTTTGGACAACATAAATGACAAATATGTGATAATTTATGCAGTTTTACTTTTTCCTAGAGAAACTACCTCATTAAAGCACAGCAAAGCATACGGTACTCCAAGACAAACAAACAAGAGGGGAAAACCCAACTAGACAAGCGAACACAAGCGCACATTATGACTCATTACAACCTGAGTGGGAGATATCCTAGTTTATCAGACCAGATATAACCGGAGGAATCTCATTCTACACAACCATTTATTCTAGTAAATTTATTCCAACTTGTCAGCAGCTTTGTTTGCACTTCTATGGCTAAAACACTCTCTTCCATAAGAAATTCGTCTTCGCATCTGACACTACAACAAACCCCATTTACATAATCTACAACAGCTTTGTTATCACCTTCTATAATAAGATTCTTGCTTAGCCACAGACACGTACATAGGAGTACCTCTAACCTTATAAGACCAGGCTCTCTAATTCCCAATCAAGATGAAGTCCTCTTTCTCAGTAAGAAAATTAAGGAACCTAAAAGGAGGCGGTCTATGCTTTCTCTTCTCAAAAATAGAAACAACACTTGGAGAATGATCAGAAATGCCAGCGAGAAGAAACTCAGCTGAAGAAAGTTGGAATTGTTGAACCCACTCCATATTGACCATGACTATCAATTTTTGATATGATAATACCACTATTCTATTGATAATTATATCAAATAGGTGGATATACTGAGCACGATTTACGAAATCAACATAATGATGTGGCAAAATGTCAGCACCTCCCAACCTTTCAGAAGTAGAGAGAACAGAATTGAAATCCCCCAATACAATCCAAGGTCTAGCATTATAATCAGAAAAGGCCTTAAGGGATTCCAAAGATGATTTCTAGTAAGATAATAATTTTCACCATAAATATAAGTAACCACAAAATTCAGATGAGAAAAAGCAGATACATCAAATGATATAGCTTGAAAGAAATATGCAAAACAGAAACCTGAGCCATAGAAGGTCCAACCAACTCATATTATACCACCAACAGACACACTATCATTATCAACAAAACTCCAAGAAGGATTAATATTATTTCTAATTCTAAGTTTATTAGTTTCTTGAACATGAGTTTCAAGAATCCCAATCATAGAAAGGGCATTATTACGAATAAGAGACTTTATTTCTAATTGCTTTAGAGGATCATTTGGACCTCTTATATTCCAATTTCCAACTACTAATTTTAAATATTATTTAAGTTCGGAGGGAAAAGAGTTCATCTCTTCTAGACTTCTTAAGGTCTATAATCTTCGGATGCAAATTTGATGCAACAAAATTATTGAAAGGAGGCTTCCGGTGAAAATGAGCTCTAGAACCCGAAGACCCCGACTCAATCAAATCATTATTAATATTCTCCTTGTTTGTATCATTTTACCAGCTCATGACTAATATCTTGAAGTCTGTCCAAAAGAATAAATTTGTTGTTCCTTAGTATCTCATTCTTATCTAACATTTGAGTAATATGGACCTCATTAAGAATAAGAGTTTTAGATATATCCTTCATTCCAATATCAGTCGCTTATGTTCTGACAGTTCTAGTAGGTGGAGACTCCTCAACAGATATTGCTATTTCACAACCACTTTGACCTCATTCAGTAGGGTCCCTAGATCTTTGTGATATTTAGAGATCCATCCTTCAGCATTCATTATCATGGATTGTTGCTTTGGAACCCATTTCTCTACCAATTTTGGTTGAACATGCACTTTTTTCGGACAATGAGCATCATTACACGTCCAAAAAAAATTTACATTTATTACACTTTGGAGGCTTCCAAGTGTATTCCACCTTCACTTAAATTCTCTCATTTCCTTCCAAAACAAATGGAATGATGGCAGGAAAATCACAATCAACAACAACTTTGACACATACTCTAGCATAATTCATCCTTGTTCTGTTCAAAGTATGTTTATCCGTCATAATTGGTTTCTCCAGATTACTAGCAATCATACTTAAACCAGTTTGATTCCAAAGATATGGAGGAACCTTCATAAAGTTAATCCAAACAGGTCAGCCATTTCTGCTCAACATTCTTAGACCATGGCCGAACAATAAATAAAATACTGGATATGAACATAGAACCATGTTCAAGAGCAGAATTCGATCTTCCTCTATATCAAACTCAACAAATTAAAAAGACGAGGGTATCCAAATACACCAATTTTTTTTTTATTTCAACCTATAAGTTTTCTACCGAATGTGATCATCTATGGACAAAGTCGAGACAATATGATAATTCGGTTCATACTTCGTGTGATCGTCTATGGATACGAGATCGAGACAATACAACAACAAGGTCACTTGTGTGATTGACTATGGATACAAGATCGAGACGATACGACAACAAAGTGTGTACTTGATAATAGGTTCGGTAAACCAAAATCTATTGGATCACTATCAAGTATTGCAGAGTTAACGTAAAGTGCAATTTACTTTAATTATAATAAAACAATTATAATGTGGAAAAGTAAAGTAAATGTGTTAGAGCATAGCTCGGTTCAACTCACCAAACGTTAGTATGTCAAGTTTGGTTGTCATATTTTAGTATCAAAACTAATCTAGAGTCGCTTAATTAAATACTAGAGTCAACTTCGTTTAGGTTAGACTAGAAAGTCTAGGAATGTTGATACATACAAGTATTACTCCGAAGACTGAAGAATGTGAAGAAGTAGCGAACTACAACGACGACATCATCCCTCTACTTGAGGTTAGTAATATCGACTTGAACTATTTCAATCCTAACGTATCTTTCAAGTCGTGCTATATTGAAAACATAATCGCAAAGTTGTATATACTTGTATATATTGTATAATACTCTAGTGATGTGACATGATCATAATAGTATGATCATAGTACTAGGGAATTTGACTACGAAGTATAAAACTTATCTTTTGAACTTCATAGATATGACATCGACATAATCTTGTATATATTGTTATGATTATGTGAATGGGTTATGGTGAAGATTACATCCTTGGAAACAATTATTTACATTTGTTTAAAGGAAGTACATTCATGAACTTGTTTCGTGAATCTAAATGGAAATCATTAGGATTATTGGTCTGGATGTTCATTGCAAATCTTTGGATAACCAATATGTGTGAGATGGTAGAACCGATCTTAACTTAGGTTATGTATCTTGGTATAACTAATCACAATGCCCGACTTATGATTTGGTATGAATGGTTTTTATTAATTTGTGTAACCGATCCTAAGTAATCACCATGTGATGGTATGATCGATCCTTGTAATTGGTGTGACCGATCCTAGTAATTGGTGTGACCGATTATGAGTATGTGTGTGACCTATCCTTGTAATTGGTGTAACCGGTCCTGGTAACTGGTGTGACCAATGACAAGTAATACCATGTGTAGATGGAACCGATCTTTATAATCGTGTAACCGATCCTAGTGATTTGGTGATCACAAGTATTTCCATATTTAGGTATAACCGATCCTAGTGATTTGTAGAACCGATTGAACCCATGTATGTGATATGGTATTTGATCAATCACATAGTAGTCTTGGAAAATCGGTGAACCAATTCTAAACTTGTTTGGAAGTGTGGTATAACCGATTCCAAGAATGCAAATCCATGTAAATATGACATAAGGATTTGCGGTGAAGAGATGTCAACATATTTTGAACACGAAAGCAAAGAACTATTATCATTTATTGTTCAAAGATATTCCTTAGTACTCAAGGTGATCCTGTGCCGATATAAATTAAGAATCTTTCGATTAAGGTTTTTAGTTTTATATGCTTTAATTACCAACAATTAATGTATATCTCTAGAGAATAAAAACTAGTAATGTGCATTTACTAATCAGAGATTTTCTATTGAGAGATTTCAGAAATATTGTACAAGCATTTATTGGAATTAGGAAAACCTAATTTTCCATTCATTGCATATCTTGAGAATATCTTCGGTTTGGAAATTCCTTGGTGTCCGAACATCCTTGGTCTATAAATACCTAAGTTTGCATTTCTAGGAAACTATCCTAAGAGCCAGGAAAACATCATTTCTTGTTGTTACTTGGTGGAGTGTCTATTCAGAGAGGAAAGTATCCTAATTAGGTGAAATCTCTTACGACCGCTCGTTTAAAAACTTCGGTGGGATCAAGAAGATCTACCATCTTGAGATAATGCATTGTTAACAAACTCCATTCTATGCGTGATTGATCACAAGAGATTCAAGTGGTGTTGTGAAGGTACTTGAAGATAAAAGAAGATTTGAAGACGAAGAAGATTTCTTTTTAGTTTTCGTATCTTGTGGATTTAGTGCACAAACCTTGATCGGTTGGGATCCAACTAGAATCGGTTTATCTATGATATATCCGATTGATTAGTTTCATGAGATCGACATTCTCTATATTTCTCCTTGAGATCTATATTGATTGAGTGCAAATCTATACTTGATTATTTCGGTAGTTAAAGTTAGATTGATCTAACCGGACAAAGGAGTTTATTAGATTAAACGGAAGAGCCTTTATCAACGACTCATCTATATCTTTAGCAAGATTGATTAGAGTGGTTACCAAACAGATTCTTCCTTTGCTATTTGGAATACGATCCAAAGGACTTGAAAACCCAAAACACATATGTTATACTAAACACAACTCATGTAAACATAAATTGATTCAACATATTGTGACTTTTCACATATGAGTTTCAATCGGAATACCTTATGATCCTTTGATAAAGCCTACCAATATGAGCTAGAACTTAATCTCGCTAATCAAAAAGCTACACAAACCATAAGGGTTACATCCTATGAGATCGAATATTAAGGTTAATAAAAATTGAAATCGGACATATTGTGATTGCGTATGAAATGATTGATTCTATGAAAAGTGTAAGGATCAAGATGGTAGTCCAACATTAAACTTGACATGTCTAAGGCATTTGATAGGAGAGAATGGTATTTTTGTTGAAATCTTTATCCCGACTTGGTTTTCCTAATGACTTGTGTAATGCAATTGAACATTGTGTAACAACTATGACCACTTCCATACTTTTAAATGGTTCTTCGGGAGATGTTTATACTCCTCGAATAGGTTTGAGACAGGTGACCCCTGTCTCCTTATTTATGTATGAAGGTCCTTGTCTACATTTGAATCTCATAACCAGATCCATGGTGTTAAGGTAACAACTTCCGCCCATCTATTTCCCATTTATTTTTTGTTGACAACCGTCTCATATTCATTAGATCTAGATCTAAATAGGCTAGACAACTTGATAGTATTGTAGACTAATTTAGCAATTTTTATGGCCAAGTTTGTGAACTTTGAGAAATCGGCTATAACTTTTAGCCATAAGGTAACAGGTCACATCAAAATAAAATTTCTAATATACTTAAGATTAGAAGGATGGCTGACCAAGAAAAGTCTTTAGGTGTTACATTGCTTCTACATACTAGTAAATTTAACCCTTTTCTCGGACGGGTTCAAGGATAAGCTGCAAAACCGAAATAAAAATTTCCAAATTCACTTGGTATGACTTATGAATCTCGAGTCACACACCATATGTCAGTCTTCCCTGTGCCGAAAAAGTCGATTGTTAAGATGAATGCCATCCAAATAGATTTTTGGTGGGGTAAAGAGGAAAGTAAGGGTGTCTATCTTAAGGGTTGGAGTGATGTTAATCTTCGTAAAGACCTAGTTGGGACGAATGCAAAAAGTGATAAACCAATTTGTTGATATTTGTATTCAAATACTACAATTTAAATATTTTATGAATGCTATCTCTCTTCATAATATTGATAGCAAGAATGGATCAAGGATTTTGATTTTTTTTTTTTTTTTTTTGAAACTTAAGTGGATTGCAAAGATAACTAGTACGAGAGAGGCCTCCAAAATGTTGGTTGCCCTTATCTCATTGGTGTGATCTGAGATATTGGCTTGTAACAACGTATTGTTACCCCCCATTAACTGAATCAAAAGCTACAACAAAATTTGAAAAATGAAAAATACGATAATAAAGGCAGAGATGATGAAGTCAGGCATCAACAACCATTGTTGTTTGTGAATTCCTCTTTTGCGCGCTTCCTTTGCCAAGATATCCACAACTTCATTACATCTTATATTCTTAAAAAAAAATTCCCAAAAAATTGTCACATGACTGGAAAATCTTCATTGCTTCTGAAATGATCGTTCGATTCCTCTAAAATATGTTGCTTGACTTATTTTGAGCATAGAGTATTACTCTCACGACAGTCCCCTTCCACCAAAAAAATGCTTCAAATCCATACTCTTTGCCCAAACAGCCACTTCTAGAAAGCTCATAGCCTCTCTTTGGTTGATTTTAGGTAAATCATCCAAAGATCAACAATCAATCAAAATTATGGTTTCAAACCAAATGCTCGCAAAGCATAATTTCGAACAGGTTCAAACACTAATAATTTTATGTTGATCAAGCAATCTTCATTCTAGTTAATTATACAATATTCGGTCCAATTTACCAAGTATTTTTAATTAATATTTTATTTGGTCCCGTTACCAATAATTCAACAAACGAACAATATTTGCTTAAACTAGCAATATTTGCTTTGTTCATCTATCCACACTAGATTGCTTAAGTTAGCAAAATACATAATCAATCGGGTTCAGAACTCACTTCTGGAAATATTGATTTAACTATCAATATTTAATTGCTCGACCGAGCAATATTCCTCATGTTGATTCAACTACCAACATTCGAGAATTCCGCTATCCAGCTGTTAATATTTCATTGGTTCATCAACCAATATTTGGTTAAATCGATCGACCATCATAATATTCTTCTTCGACAACTCATGACATGTGACGAGATCAACAACATTTCCTATCAAAAAAGTCCATGATCGAGCAATCTCATTGGACGCTCATCGATTTAAGTTATCAAAACATCATTATTACCTCAACCGGTAAAATGATGTATCCCGATCCATCAAGACTCAACGTCCGTGTATTATTCTATCTCAGCGGACATCTTATACTCAATTCATGAGTCTCAGAGCACACCACATTATTCATTATGCTCGACTCATCAAGGATAAGACTAATGTCTAGTCGAGTCAACAATTGACCAATTAAATACACGTACGCTGGGGACTCCACATTCATGAGACATCAATCATGTCACAGGGGGGATATTCATTAGGGTTTGGGTCTGGCGGCCTACGGCACGTGTGTACATCCACGTTGAAAAATGTGAGTAAGTCGTGAAAGCAGTTGAGGGAGTTAGCAAAGTAGTGGATGGACAATCAACCAAGTCTTTGCACGACGCGGAACTGGTTTAACCACGATTTTTCACTTTCCCACTCTTTCACTGCAACAACCATCACACTTACTCAGATCAATGTGTCTCACTGTTCCTGCAATATAAATATGTTTTCGAATCCACGATTAAACAACTAATAATTCTCATCCGAACAAGAATTCTCAATGAGACTTCCACTCGGAATTTGCGAAGTTATCTCTTCTTGAATGTTTATTCAATCTTCAACCTCGATTATAATTTCTTAAAAACATTTGGATGTGATTGTTATCCATGTCTGAGACCATTCAACAGTCACAAATTGCAGCTAAAATCTGTGCAGTGCATATTCTTAAATAATAGTCAGCCCTACAAAGGATAAAGATGCCTCAATCCTCCGACAAATAAGATTATTCTCTCTAGAGATGTTAAATTTGATGAGACTTTGTTTCCATATGCTACTCTATTCGGGAGAGGAACTCCAGATTCAACCACTTTACCTACAATGTCGGTTGTTCCTTTAAGATCCGTGTGTCAACATCTGCAGTTGATATATTTCTTCCCGAGTCAACAACTGTTCCTGTGTCAACTCCTGTTGTTGATACAGTCTCTAATTCTGTTGATATATTTCTTCAGGACTTAAGAGAATTTTCTGCCTTTCCAGTGTTTCCCCATCACCTCTTGTAATCACTAATGAGCACTCCATGCAAACATGGGGCAAAATGAGAATTTTTAAGCCCAAAGTCTTTGCTTCTGAAGTTCAAACAGTTTGTGAAGACATCGCTGTGCCTACTTGTTATTCGAAGCATAACAATGGATGAAGAAATTAATGCCTTACTGTAGAATGGTACTTGGGAATTGGTCTTTCTTAATAGCACACAAAATGTTATTGAATGCAAATGGATCTTCAGGATTAAGAGGAAAGCAGATGGATCCATTGAAAGATATAACGCTAGATTGGTTGCTAAGAGATATAATCAAGTGGAAGGCATTGATTATCGGGATACATTTAGTCCAAAAGAGTTAAACCAACTACGGTGCTCATGATTTTATCTATTTCATTATATAAAGGGTGGCAAATAAGACAATTTGATTTTAAGAATGATTTTTTTACATGGAAACTAGATTTAGTGCGTGCTACGACAAGGCGGACTAAAACCATTCACCATCATTTTTTAACTATATTTTTGGTTTGGTGCGATATGGATTCGCCTCGTCCTGTCGTGATGCATTTTTGATTTGGTGTGGCTCGGCCTCGCCTCGCCCCCGTCAGGATGCATTTTGAATTTGGTGTGACCCGGCTTCGCCTCGCCCCGTCCAGATGCATTTTTGATTTGGTGTCGCCAGAAAATCTCTGGGTTCACCGAAACTGGTTAGGAAACCGCCTGAATTCTGCCGTCCAGACACCTCAGTCGCTAACAATCATCATTACAATAAACAGTCAACTTAACGGTCAATGGGGCCCTAGTCAGGTACCGAGTCAGATGGTGTGAATCGTCTGAGAGGTCTGAAATAATCAGGTACAATATTAAGTTTTATTCTCTTAGAAACTGCATGTTGCCTATGCATTATTAAATGAGAATCTTCCCTCCTTTAAAATGCCAAGTCATATAAGCTCCTACGTCGCACGGTGAGTGCGACACCCCCCCTCAAATTAAATTAGATAAAAGCTTTGGGCATTAGTAAATCTGGAGAGGACACTTGGCAATATTCTATTGGTCAACACATTAAAACATGAATTACACTATGTTTACACCCTGTATTTAACTGGCCGTTTGTAACACCGTCAGCAAAAACGTGGGTATACAATACTTATGTGTGAATTTACACCTAAGTAATTGCTTACACTTGGTTTACACCGAAAACTTAACTGGACGTTACTAACGCCAGTTAGGTGTATAATACACCCGTGAAAAACTAAACCTATTCTTATTCTCGCATACATTATAGGGTTTATTTAGCTTCTCCGTTTAGTTTTCTTCTTCAATAAATGGCTGTGAAAGGAACCTATGCTGCTACTGATGAAACTGATTCATCAAGGAGAAGATGGTAGCATTCGCGATGATTTTTTTTTTAATTTTTTTTTCTTATTAGTAATATTGTATTGCAATTTACTGTGTACTAATTATGGTGTATTCTTACATATATCTACATTCTTTTGTTTCACTTGCTTTTACATATTACAAAAATCATATGGTAAAGTTGTAAAACTTGGTTAGATGTTCGTGCTTTTCATTCCCTTACGAGTTAATCTCATACGGTAATGTTCTTCACTTCTATGAGATGTTTTGGTGGGTTGGATTTTGTAAAGGGAAAAATATCGTTTGGTCCTTTTTTAGGTGGGCCCATGTCTATTTGGTCCTTTGGTCAAACGCCTTTACTGTTTGGTCCATAATTATTTAAAAATATTAAACTGACAAAAATAGCCTTCCGTGTTAATTTTTATTTATTTTCTTGTAGTAGTTCATTCCAGAAATAAAGTCCATACAAAAACCTAAAAAAAACAGACTTCATTCCAGAAATGAACTCCATATAAAAACCTAAATAAACAGACTTCATTCCAGAAATGAACTCCATACAAAAACCTAAGAAAACAAACTTCATTCCAGAAATGAAGTCCATATAAAAACCTAAAAAAACAGAGTTCATTCCAGAAATGAAGTTCATATAACAACCTAAACAAACAGACTTCATTCCAGAAATGAACTCCATATAAAAACCTAAATAAACAGACTTCATTCGTAAATGAACTCCATACAAAAACCTAAAAAAAGCGAGTTCATTCCAAAAATGAAGTCCATATAAAAACCTAAAAAAAGCGAGTTCATTCCAGAAATGAAGTCCATATAACAACCTAAACAAACGGACTTCGTTCCAGAAATGAACTCCATATAAAAACAGAGTTCATTTACGGATGAAACTGTGACATCATCATCTTCGTCGTCTTCAACAACAGCAGCAAGATCTTTGTCTTCAAAAACACCATCGTCTTCATCATCAACGACAGTAGCAGTAGCAGATCTTTATCTTCATCATCATCATCATCATCAAAATCGAGATTAACACCATCGTCTTCATCGTTAACAGCAGCAGCAACAACATATCTTCATCATCATCTTCATCGTCAACAGCAGCAGAAAAAAGAAAAAAAAAAACCCTAAAAAAATCATATTCAACAGTACCAACATCATCGTATTCATCATCTACAACTACCGATCTAAATATCTAGATCGATTTTCACCTCCATCGCCATCGTTTACAGCAACAGGAAGAAAAGAGAAGAAAAAAAATGGAGACGCCATTAACGGGAGGAAAAAAAAAGATGAAGAAAAAAAGAGAGAGATTAGATCTGGAAAGATGAGAGAGAAAGTAAATCTGAGAATGATTTATTCTCTCTTACTTTTGACTATATATATGGTCCTTATCCAAAAGGGTATTTCTGCCACTACAAGGTGACATTTACATCATCCATGACATCAGCCTAGGACCAAACAATAATTTTTAGGGCCAAACTATAATTTATATTACCAAATAGGACCAAACAAAGACATTTAATCGGGTCAAATGGACTAGACTCTCTATAATATATTATTCCTAGGACCAAATGGTATTTCCTACTTTTGTAAAGGGATGGGTTTGTTGTAATTGTGTTTTAGTGATAATTAGAAGGATATTTCAATTGACTTGGCGATTCAATAATGTGTTTTTATGTGAAATTTGTAAGTGCACATTCGACAGCTTGTTGGTAAGAAAAAAAATATTGGTTTTAGTGGCAGTTTGCTTTTACTTATTATAGTAAAATGAGTTTGTTGTGATCGAATGGAATTCGATTAGTTAGTTGTTGATGGTGGTTTTCAGTTCAGGGCTAAAATTGTAAAACCCTGTATTTAATGCGCCGTCATCCTGCAAAGGAATAAAGACCATTTAAAAGTAATGAGTATCCAGACCTCCCTACTTACATATCTATTGAGCAATTCAACATATTTATGAAGTTTATACGAGAATGGTGCGTGAAGCAATAACCCATGATATTCTGTAAAATTTAACCTATTGCATTGTTCACTAATGCATTGACCTGCCTAGTGTTTTCCTATGTTTTTTTCCCAGCTGAACTTTCAATGTTGGCATGACATGACGATTAATGTTCACTCGCAGCAGAGTAGCACGAATCTCCGAAGTGTTAGTATTGAAATCTACATGAAAACACTCACGTAGGATACACCACCCTCTGACAAAGAGATTAGCGTGTTTACAGACTTTTTAATTAAAAGTTAGTGCGATCGAACGCGTTTAAATTCCTTAAGGGAAATCTAGTCTGTCCATATAAGTTATAAGAAACGATCACGGCCACACAATTTAATAGGCCTAGTCTACTCCTAGCGGAACTAGGCAATCACAAGATGACCACCGGTGGGCCCAATAATACCCCAACCGGTCGGACTCCATCTAACACACTCCAACATCGTCAAACGCTAACCACAATGTGGGTGATCGCTGTTGGCAAAACAAGCTAAAACGAGCTAAGACAGGCAAAAACGGTCTTAAAATCCATCACATCCGTCCAACTTAGCCGATCTAGTTGGACGGCTTAGATCGCATATTGAGTGATCAAAGAAACGCCGGCGTGTTCACCGGCGACCCGGATACACCCATGAGTGATCGACTTTATCACGGCAAGCCAAGAGCGTATAGAATCGTTCACCCAAAGTAGGGTAAACGCGCCGCTTTGAAACCCTAATTGGTGTTTGCATGCGTAATATGTCTCGCTGCAAGTCGATCACGATCGTTCATCTTTGCCAGCCAAATTAAGCGGCTTAGATTCAATTCCGTGTGGACCAAGATAGGTCGCCGCGCTCACCGGCGCCCGTATTTGCATAGGGCCGACGGCTGCTTGAACTAGCGCGCAGCGCTTCAAATCGTTTAGCCAAAATAGGGTTGGATGCACGGCCCCTAAACCCTAAAAATTACATTAATGGCAATAAAAAACTGCCGCAAATCATCTCGTCCATCCAACTTCACTAGCCTAGTTGGATGGTGTAGATTTATTTTCAGAAAACCAACAAGGTAGCATTGTGATCACTGGCCCCCCCTCTTCCATGAGGAGAGATCGGCCAGGCCAAGGCTTGCCCATGTGGCCCCAAACGATCACTCAAAAGTGGCCATTCGCACTACTTGTATGATTCAAAGCAGCTAGTCATTAATCGCCGTAAATCGTTTCAATGACCACTTAACTTGGCTAGCCGATGTTAACGGGCCCGGATCTAACCTGGATCGACCGATAGGATTTTAGAATGGCTACCAGTAGCCACTCTCCTATAGGGCCTGACCGGCCACTCCCTGGGATGGATGCATAGCTCCTACCAACTCCCTGAAAGAGGATGGTCACGCTCCTTTTAAGACGCTCAATTCGTGACTGATTCAATCGAGCTCTAAAACTCGATGCTCTAGCACATCGATTATTTTTCACCGCTTATTTGAAAGCGATGCTTTATAAACATCGACTATAAGCGTGCTATGCAAATATTAATTTCATAAATAATTTATTATTTAACCTAAAAGCACTATGTGCTGCTTTTAGCGGAGAGTCTCACGACTTGACCCACTTACTCGAGATATCAAACATGTCACAAACTGGGGGATGCTCACTGGGGTATTGGTCTGGTGGACAGCGTGCGGCGTGCAACGCGCCCATTACGAGAACGTGTCAGGGAAGAACCGACGGTTAACAACAAATGAGATAGTGGGTGAAGGCGTGACCAGTTTCCCCTCATATTGGAAGCGTGGTGATCACCATTTTTTTTTACACAAATCCATATCTCCACTGCCTAATCACCTCCACTTCCTACGAGATCAGGGTGTGCTCGAAACTTGTATAAATAGGATTTCAACCTATTTCGAAAAAGGGGACAAATGTTATCAACACAAGTATCTAGAAACCATTTTATGATACAAGTCATAAAACAACCACACCTTCATAATTCAACATTCTGATCTCAAACACCTTCTTCGCTTCCCTCCCTAAGATCAACCCTTCTCCTTCACCTTGTGACCGAATTGAACTGGAACGACCATTTCTTGGTTTAGGCGTAGTCTTACAGATTGATCTCTCGAATCTAAAAGTACTCCGTGCGAGGTGCATTTGTTTAAGGTTTGAATTCGTTTCTCATCAACACACCCAAATTTACCAAAAATAAGCGTAATCGGTTTTTACCCCAAAACAAATGGCGACCACAGTGGAGATTAATCTCTCGGTTGCAAGATCAATTTTCAATTTCATTGCAATTTTCTCAAAATTAAAGGTGGTGGATCTTAGGTCTAAACACGTTTGTTAACCCGATTTCATTTCAATCACCAATTTCAACTTCTACTCTGTAATGCATCCCCGCCATCTAAACTCTCTGGAAGCCATAAATGATCTAAGTGCAATCACCATAGAAGGCATGACTAGGATATTGGAAGATGTCCTCGCAAATCAGGTTGATATCTCCAAACGGCAAAACGAGACGCTTTGTCTTTTAAGGAGTATGGTAAACCGGTTGTGGGAGGAATCGGCAACCATTCGCCCGGAGAACACCATCAACGATAAAGATGACATCGGATCTTTATTTGAAATCCGTGTTTTCGCCAACAGTGATGCAGACAGAATACATAATCACATCGGACATGATCCGAAAGGAAACGATCAACAAAATCCACGACAACAAAGAGTCGAAACAGGTTTCACGGGGAAAGGGATTCGCCGGGGTGTCGCAAGAACTGCGCAGAATAAGAACAAGGAACCGGCTGGCATGAAGCTCGTTGAGAGTATATATCTCAAGACCCTTGCAGAAATTCAGAGAGTTGCTCAACAATCCACAACCACGACTGCTCCGACTTTACCGAGCATAGAAACGCTTGAAGAAGGGGAAATTTACCAAGGCCTCCATGAAGACAAGATCTTCACTAATAAATGGTACCCAATTCAACCATACCGCAACGCTGTTACCATTGATGCGGGGGCCTCGAGAGAAGTTACACCTCATTGAAACCGCCAAGCTAAGCGATCTGCGTCTATGTCAACACACACTCACGTCTCAGCCCCCACTCCCGAAACGAGCCTCACATCAAAGCCCGCAAAAGTTCTCACGAAAACAACTGCAAACACAAGAAAAGCTAGACTCAGGGTACCCACACTTCCCATTTCCAATGAGGAAGGTTCTGGAGCTGCTAGAAGTTTGGGTGCAAGACGAAGTAGTTCAACTACCTCCTGTATGGCGTCCACCAACCGATCAGGAGATGATCGATCCGATATATTGCCACGACCCTACCGGTGAATGCAACGACACCAAAACACATTGTCCTGAAGAAAATTAATTCGGGGGAGCTACGTCTATGAACTATGAATCTTCCCTTTCTCCACAAGTCAACATGTGTAGTTTCACGGGAGAGATCGAATCGGTTGGGGACTTTTCATTAACATAGGCTGTTACGATAACTCGGGTCGCAACTTGGATTTTAAGCAATTATCCTGGGAGAGCCCAATTTCGTTCGTTGGAACCTCGTCAACAAGTAAGTCTCGTTAAACGATTATTTGTGCGAGAGATTTTTTGGAAATTTGCCGGGGACTCGACGCACGTGTCCCATTTGAGAATGAAGTTAATACCGTTCTGAATCTCCACGTTATATTTTCCTCTACATGTTTCCCTTTTCGTGTAATGTTTGCAATTTTCATGCAACATGCACAATTTCTCTAGGTTGCATTACTTGTATTCAAAAATTAGAATTTTAGCCTGAGTAGTCGACCCAAACATAATTCCTTCCGAAAACTACTCATGAATTATCCCAAAAACAAATTCAAATATTTTCATAAAAAGCAATCACTTGCTAATTCAAAACCAAAAAAAATCAAACCACGAAAGGAATCCCTCACGTCACTCAAAGATATCTAAAAGGAAAAATTCAGGAGAAAGCATAACTTATTCAAGGGAAATCGTCCAGCAACAACTCGTCCTTCTTGGCAAAGGCGTCTTTCATGTTCTGGAGAGTAGTATGCTTCAGCTTCAACTCCTGGGATAATTTCTCGATTCTTCCTCTTGTTGAGTAATAAAGTCCATGGATGGAACATCATCCATTTCGCCCTGCAGCACTTGCACTTTAGAAATTACTTCACAGAACCAGGAGGCGTTAAACTCAAACTTCACAAACACGTCTCGATGGAATTCCTAGCTTTGAACTACCTCCTCAGAAACGGTGCGTCCAGTCACGCTACACATATCATGAATGAAAGATAAAGCTTCTTCAACGCGCTTAACCAATGAAAATCGAATCTTAATCTTCTTGAAAGTGGCAATGTGACCGTGTTTCTTCCATATTTTGGTGTACAACTCCGCATACTTAGTCGGCATGCTAAATCCTCCAACCAACATATGGTCTGTGTAAGGGGCGTCAAATGGGGGGTAGAAAATGGCTCCAACAATAGAATTCACAACTAATGCCTTAGCATCTCCAAGAGTTTCTTTGGGGACAGCCACATCTACGGCGTAGTGGGACGCAATGTCTCCGTTCTCATCGGGAGGGGCGAAGTGTTCTCTGCATCATCATCCACTTCTACCTCGAGATTATTCTCTGCATATGGCTTCACCTGCAACGTCACTGTTTAATGTTTGTTTTACGTCAAAAAGAATCATTTTCGTAGAATATGTAGAATACGTACCAGTTATGGCTCGCCAGGAGAGTTAGATCCTCTACTACGCTTAGAAGCACTTCCTTCATCACCGCTCGGATTCCGAACCTTCCTCGTCTTCGACCTCATCTTCCTCTTCGAGAGACTCGGTATCACGGACCACTCTTCCGGAGACACCATGTTGTGGCGAAGAGCGAGTCAGCAAAGGCGTTCACATTCCCAAAGCCCCGATTTCAAAGAAAGAAGATATTCAATAAGATCACCTCAAAATAAAATTCGGCTATTTAAGAAAGGGCACGTGCGCACTGCGTATTGGAAGAGCCGAAAGTTACCAGAGCAATTGAAGTCGTTTGAATACCTCCTACACGTGTCTTGGACCTCGCCTCTTTCTCCCGGGACCGGCTCTAGTCCGTTTTCCCGAAGGAAGCGGCTTCAATAGCTTATGTCGTTTCAAAATCTTAGAAGAAGGCTTGTCATGCGAGAATCATCACGACTTCTTCCACGAATTTTCGAAAAGATAAGATGCTATTCTCTCCAAAATTCCTTGTGCTTATCAGTTCCAACCGGTTTTCTTCCTGGGAGCAAGAAAGAGAGGCTCATCTTTGTGGTGAAGAGGTTGGCATCAAAAACAGATGGCAAAAGCTCCACTGAAGGTTTTAGCGGGCGATCAAACGGGACTCCCCCGATCAAATCCCATATGACGAGCGGCTCACAATATTATACGGGACTACAGTAAAAGATCCATTAAAGAAAGACGGAATATATCATGGCATGCAACTTCGCATAAATATGATCTCTTCAAAACTCATATCCACTCCATTAGTGTGCAACAATATGTCAGGATCGGCAGCAAAGTTTCTTGGCTGAACTATGGAAGAATGAACCGGTGCCCACGGGGCGAAAATCTATGGCATGCATTTGTTGAAAAAATCAATAAGCTTTAACCCGGAGCTTTGGGCGCCTCTTACGCCAACGGAGAATTCTAGAACCTCCGTATAAGGCGGAGAAGCTTGAAGTTGCGGGAACAGGAGCATAACCTTTAAAGTGCTCCCATAAGCACGCCTGGAGAAAAGCAATATGGAGATGTGACTCCACCTTTATATAACCGTTGGAAGCATACATGTCCGCTGCCAGAGAATCCAGATGAGAGTACAAAGTCCCAAGGAATAAGCTGCCTAGGGGGAGGACTACACCTTTCGCCAGTTTAATAACAAACATAACGAGTTTCTGTCTTATAGTCTTCTTACCAGAGCCATCATCAAAAACGTCTCTGGATAGCCACAAAGACGAAAATGCGGCAACACTGAGTTCATCATCCAATACTTGGCCTACTTTCGGTTTCGTAGGAAACCATTCAGACACCCACCAAGTATAAAAGCATTTTTCATCATTCTTCTTTGGATCATATCCCTCCGCCTTATTCACTAGAGTAGTGAATATCACTTCTTCTTCAGCAGACAACTCAACATCAAGATTCCCCGCAATCGGAAGACTCAGCAGATGGTCATCTCTCCCCATCTACATATGGCCGTATGCGTAGAAGGACACCATCGAGAAATGAAAGTGATCAAACTTGCAACATCTTTCCTGATATGAAGTGTCGCAGACGCCATGACAGCTTCAATAACTTGTGCTTTAATCAGGTTATTCTTGATACGTTCATTACTCAGCATATGCCTCATCCATCCTTCATAAGAGCGCAACGTGTTGTGGCAAATTTTGAAATCAATAAGAGAAGCTCGATACTATTTCGTTTGGATACAGAACCTCATCACACACACCGGAGAAACTGACGGAGTAGCCTCTTCATTCTATGAACCTGTGAGGAGGGTTATCTTATGGCCAGGATGAGTCCTAACGTTCGGATAGGGCACGACGAAGAGCTCGTCATCAATGTTTGGCATATTTTTGGAGTTGTCAACGCTTCCCAACTTAGCGGCGGAAATATTTCCAGGTGACATCTTAACAAGAATCCCTTACGTTCACTTTCAAATAACTACAATAAAGCAAACGAAAAAGAGTCACTACTTCATGCTAAAAGGGGATCACACACATAACTTCTTATCGAATTCGACGCAACTAATGGTCGAGGCTCAGGAATCGAATCATGTGGATAACAAACTAATAACAATGATGGAAGCCGTGTTCATTGCAATTCACTTTTGGCCGTGGAATATGTGCACACAGCCGGTTTACGCCCACAACAAGGTCCTTTCGAATGCGGGATACACGCCCACGGCCGGTTTACTCCTATAGCTAGCTCGAGTGGGGACTTACGCCCCTCGAACAAAAGAAAATTTTTCACCATGGGTATTACACCCACGGCTGAAAACTAAAGCTAGGTGTTCCACAAACAAAAAAAAGGAGCAAACGGCCGCGTTCATAATTCTTTACTCATAATTCAAGTGATGTTGTCATTGACGCTAGTTTTAAAGCTCACTACGATATTGCTAACGAAGAGATGTCATTCATATGGGGATAAATTTCCTAATTTCATGAAAGCTACGACTAGGATTTACATCCATAAAAAAGAGATCTGACAACGAAAAGGGGAGGAAGCACTACCTTCGGGCCGGGCGGACGCGCGACGACAAGACAGCTAACATCGGCAACAAGGGAGCAATGAATGCTGAGGACGGGAGTTGGAGCAAACGAAAAGAACAAAAAAAAAGGATCGACGTCCTTTTATACGTGAAAGCTTGGCGGAGTTCTAACGAAAGAAGGAAACCTTCTTTGTTTCGAACACGGGAAAGGAAGCCGGGCCCACCGCCCAACGGCCGCAGCAACGCCTACTCCGCACGACGCCAACAATCGACTTATCCTGGTAAGCCTATTCTCTTCGTTTTTATCCCATATTGCATGTCACCATCTATTGCTTACCCCACAACAATGTCACTGTTGCATGCTAAGCAGGGGACTTAATGTTGATGGTGGTTTTCGGTTCAGGGCTAAAATTGTAAAACCCTGTATTTAATGCGCCGTCATCCTGCAAAGGAATAAATACCAATTAAAAGTAATGAGTATCCAGACCTCCCTACTTACATGTCTATTGAGAAATTCAACATGTTTATGAAGTTTATTCGTGAATGGTGCGTGAAGCAATAACCCATGATATTCTCGTAAACTTTAACCTATTGCATTGTTCACTAATGCATTGACTCCGCCTAGTGTTTTCTTATGCTATGTTCCCCAGCTGAACTTTCAATGTTGGCATGACATGACGATTAATGTTCACTCGCAGCGAGTAGCACGAATCTCCGAAGTGTCGGTATTGAAATGCATGAAAACACTCGCGTAGGCTACACCACCCTACGACAAAGAGATTAGCGTGTTTACATACCTTTTAATTAAAAGTTAGCACGATCGAACACGTTTAAATTCCTTAAGGAAAATCTAGACTGTCCATATCATTCGTAAGAAACGAACACGGGCCACACAATTTGGCCACGCAATTTAATAGGCCTTGTCTACTCCTAGCGGAACTAGGCAATCACGGGATGACCACCGGCGGGCCCACTAATACCCCAACCGGTCGGACTCCATCTAACACACTCAACGTCGTTGAACGCTAACCCCAATGTGGGTGATCGCGTTGTTGGAAAACAAGCTCAAACCAGCCTAAGACCGCAAAAACGGTCTCAAAATCCATCGCATCTGTCCAACTTAGCCGGCCTAGTTGGACGGCTTAAATAGCATCTTGAGTGATCAAAGAAACGCCGGCGTGGTCACCGGCGACCCGGATACACCCATGAGTGATCGACTTGCTCACTGGAAGCCAAGAGCGTATAGAATCGTTCGCCCAAAGTGGGGGTGAACGCGGCGCTTTGAAACCCTAATTGGTGTTCGCGGCGGTATGTTACCGCCGCAAGTCGATCACGATCATCCATCTTTGACAGCCAAAGTAAGCGGCTTAGATTCAATTCTAGGCGGACCAAAAGAGGTCGCCGCGCCACCGGCGCCCGTCTTTGCATAGGGTCGATCGGCTGCTTGAACTAGCGCGACGCTTCAAATCGTTTAGCCAAAATAGAGTTGGCTGCACGGCCCCTAAACCCTAAAATTACATTAATGGCAATAAAAAACTTCTGCAAATCATCTCGTCCATCCAACTTCACTAGCCTAGTTGGATGGTGTAGATTTATTTTCAGAAAAACAACAAGGTAGCATTGTGATCACTGGCCCCCCCTCTTCCATGAGGAGCGATCGGCCAGACAAGGCTCGCCCATGTGGCCCCAAACGATCACTCAAAAGTGGCCATTCACGCTACTTGTATGATTCAGCAACAGTCATTAACTTCCGCAAATCGTTTCGACCACTTAACTTGGCTAGCCGATTTTAACGGTCCAGATCTAACCCGGATCGAGATAGGATTTTAGAATGGTACCGGTCGCCACTCTCCTATAGGGCCTAACCCGCCACTCCCCTCGGGATGGATGCGTAATTCCTACCAACTCCCCGAAAGAGGACGGTCATGCTCCTTTTAAGAAGCTCAATTCGTGGATCGATTCAACCGAGTTCTAAAACTACAATGCATCTAGCACATCGATTATTTTTCAGTTGCTTGTTTGAAAGCGATGCTTTATAAATATCGACTATAAGCGATGCTATGAAAATATTGATTTCATAAATAATTTATTATTTAACCTAAAAGAACTATGTGTTGCTTTTAGCGGCGAGTCTCACGACTTGACCCACTTACTCGAGACATCAAACATGTCACAAACTGGGGGATGCTCACTGGGATAGTGGTCTGGCGGTTTACAGCGTGCAGCGTGCAACGCGCCCATTACGAGAACGTGTCAGGGAAGAACGGACGGTTAACAACAAATGAGATAGTGGGTGAAGGCGTGACCAGTTTCCCCTCATAGTGGAAGCGTGGTGATCACCACTTTTTTACACAACTCCACTTCTCAACCGCCTAATCACCTCCACTTCCTACGAGATCAGGGTGTGCTCGAACATGACTTGTATAAATAAGATTTCAACTTATTTCGATAGGGGGACAAGTGTTATCAACATAAGTAACCAGAAACCATTTTCTGATACAAGTCATAAAACAGCCACACCTTCATAATTCAACATTCTGATCTCAAACACCTTCTTCGCTTCCCTCCATAAGATCAACCCTTCTCCTTCACCTTGTGACCGAATTGAATCTGGAACGACCATTTCTTGGTTTAGGCCATAGTCTTATAGATTGATCTCTCGAATCTAAAAGTACTCCTGCAAAGTGCATTTGTTTAGGTTTGAATTCGCTTCTCATCAACACACCCAAATTTACCAAAAATAGCAGAATCAGTTTTTACCCCAAAACATTAGTGTAACTAAATTAAGTTCTTAATACGTCGCTGATGGCTTTGCACAGGGATGTAGCACCAGCAAGTTCAACTTACAGTTATCAAGGTCAAATGATCCTTTGATCGTTAGAGTGGACTCTACTCCGGCTTGGCAAAAATTACAAAATTGGAACGATATGTATACTAAGTTATCTGTTAAATTGATGGGGCCATCAAAAGAGTTGCTAACAACGAGGTTTATACAAATTCTTGATATTCATGTAGTTGGTAGCAAAAATGGGAAGAAGCAGTTGTAGTTGCGGTCTGCTTTTTAGGTAATTAATAGAGTTTTGTTGCATATTTTTATTTCAAAATTGGTACAAGTTACAAAAAAAAAACACGTAATAATGACCACCTACCTACTTTGCAGGAAGTTCTCATCTCAACAATTGCTTCAGAGGTGTTGATGGTGGATTTTTGTTTAAGGTTAAAATTGTAAAAAACCAGAAAAATTATGCGTTGACATCTTGTAAAAGATAAAGCCATTGATAAGTGTTGGATACTCCCTCACTTAATTCACCAAGAATGGAGCATGTGGCAACAATCCCATTATGTGAATACACGAAATTCATCCAGGTTGGAGCATGTAGCAACAATCCCATATACCCTCGTGAATTTCTAGCATTATTAATTAATGCGCAATCAGCCTTGTATTTCGTACTCATTATCGGTGCGGCATGACCATCGAGTGTTACTCTTAGCAGAGCAACACGAATCTCCAAGCATTATAGTGAAACCATGTACGAAATACCCGTACATGCTGACTCTCGGTGTGTTATACTAGCCCGATTGAGCCACTCTCGGTGTGTTATACTAGCCCGATTGAGCCACTCTCGGTGTGTTATACTTGCCGATTGAGCATCCGGACTGACCAGTATCGGTCGGATATGATCGCGATCATCCAACTCCACAAGCATGATTGGATGACCCGGATCAATTCCATCACCCCCAAGCAGGTATGGAATATCCATCGCTTAGAACCAACGCGGACCCGCATGGTCGGCCTCCCTTTGTCCTAGCTTGCCAAAAACGTCCAAACCAGAGCGTATGGACGGGAAAACCCTAAATTAAGGTTTGCGGCATATTACATGTGTCGCAAAACAAGTCTCCCAACTATCCATCTTCGCGGGTATAGATGGAGGGTGTAGATGTAGATTCAAAGGGCCAGAGCATGTTAACATAATCACCGTGGGCTCGCCTACATACCCGACCAATCGGTCAAGGACCAACCATGGTTGGTTATCCCACCCGTACGCCGAATAAAGCATGGTCGCACGACCGTGAAACCCAAATTATGGTTTTGAGCATCACGAGCGTCCATCTTCTCTAACACGAATGGAGGGTCCCATATTAGATTAGCAGTCCCGGTCATACCAAAGCATGACCACCGTGGGCCCGTCTATCCCCTCACCTGATCGGCCAAGGCATATCATGCCTGCCTATCCCAAAACGCGCGTCCAAACTTGTGGTCACACTTCCCAAATTGCAAACTGATCTCGACCACTCAACTTCACCGGACGATTGAGTGGCTTAGATCACGTTTTCATGGGATGATCAGGTATAGGCGTAAACACCAGCCTACCACCTACACGCCGGATCGATCGACCAAGACCGACCAAGATTGGTCGTCTTGGAACGCGCGCCCAAACCGGGCATGTCACGCAGCTTTCCAATTCCTTTGCGGCAATGGATTTTTGCCGCAAACCGATCTCAACCACTCAATTTTACCGATTAAATTGAGTGGCCTAGATCGCACCTTCATGGGACAGTGAGATATGAACGTGTACACCGGATTGCTGTCCACACGCATGCCCGGTCGGTCTTTTCCAAAACACCTCCCATGCTTGGATTCGACCAGGCTGAAGAGGGATGCTTGCGCACCTCTTCTAAAACCCTAATTCCATCAACGGTCGCAGATGAGTGTCTCAAAGATCATCTCGTCCGTCCAACTTCACCGGCTTGGTTATACAACCCTGGTCAGGAGTTAATTGGTCAGTGAGGCGTCATAGTAATCACCACCCATCACTCTACCACACCAGGATGCAGTACCTGCATAAAATACACATGATACTTCACAAGTATCAACTTCCTGAATAACGCAGTTATTCAATTTAGCATTACATGCTACCTTTTGTGGATCCCACGATCCACACACTCGAGACATCAATCATGTCACAAATTTTGGTATTGGTCTGGCGGTTTACAGCATGCAGCGTGTAACGCGCCATCACAAGAACGTGTCAGGAAGTCATGGACGGTTAGAGATGACAGGAGAAGTGGGCAAGACTGGTCGTGTAACACCAACACACACCTCCACTACTCCATCACTCCACTTCCTCCACTTCCCACAAGAGACGTGAATAAGGCTCAAATGACTTGTATAAATAGATTCTCCTACCTATTTTCCAATACGGGAGAAAAACAGAGACAAGAGAGAAACAATACAAGTCCGCATTTAGACAGAAACCAATTGTTAATACAAAAACGTATTCAAACACCCAGAGCCTGCTTGCATCAATCGTAAGCCTGCTCACCTTTATGTTACAAGTCATAAGCAAGCCAACACCTTCACAATCTCAACACCTTCTTCGCTTCCCTCCCTAAGATCAACCCCATCTCCTTCACTTTGTGACCGAAACGAGTCTGGAACGGCCATTTCTTGGTTTGGTAGGACTTGCATGCATTGATTTCCGAATCTACAAGCACTCACCGCGCAATGCATTTGTTTAGGGTTTAGATTCATTCCTCATCCACACACCCCAAATTACCAAATCCATAGAATAGTTTTCACCCATAAACAATTGGCGACCACGGTGGGAGGTTGATCTATCGGTTGCAAAAAATTGAATTCTCAATTCTTCGGTTTCGTCTCACGATGTATCCTCATCAGGGAAACCACAGGTGGTTCAGATATCATGGGAAGTGTAGATAGAATCTTTGGAGGATGTCTTGGCAAATTAAGTGGTATCGCTAGAAGACAGAGCGAGACATTCCGCCTTTTGAATGATATAACAGCGCAATTACAAGAAGGGTCGGCATGCATCTACTCAAACAGTGCAAGAAACGCTGGATCCTTAGTCAGGAGTCACACCTTTACTAGTGGAGATGCAGAAAGAGCGCGTAATCACATGGGACTCAGGAGAGACGAACAACATGGTCCAGTCGACAACGAAGACTCGAGGCAACTCCACAGAGGAAAAGACTTGTCCGGGTACCACAACGTCTACCGGATAAAGAAATGGAGCCTGCAGCTTACGGATCCCTGCTGGAAGATTTATATCTCATGACCCTTGTCAAGCCGTGAAGAAATGCTTGAGGAAGGAGAGATCAATCAAGGAACACGTGAGTACGAGAGGATGTGAACGTTCAATTCGATCACTCGGCGGTGATATTACAACACCTCCCATCACTGAGCCGAGCGGCGCAAATCCTGGCATCTCATCAAGTGTAACACCTCTGGTAGTCACCAGAGCAACAACTTCCACTCCTTCATCGGGACGAGGAGCCGGAGGGACGAGAGGAGGACCATCCCCCATTACCATTGCAGACTTGATGGAGAAGCAGGAAGTTCTTGCTAAGACTTAAACGGATATGGACGCAACTCGGAAAGAGGTACTCACTTTTCGTAAGACATTAACGATCGATTTCCACAAGAGCCGTGACATCCCCTGGAGCAAAAAAGGAACGTATTCAACGCACCGAGAGAAGGTACTTCAGCGGCGCGGACCTCCATTGACCTGATCAAAGAAGCGACATCGAGATATGAGCTGTCCTGTCATGGAGACTCCTACACTGGGGACTGATCCTCACAACGATCCTCCTCAAGTCAATAGTTTCACTATGAACCAGAGGCCGGTGGATCGGGAAGCGTTTTCTCTAGTGGAAAGTTTATACGAACTTTCACACCTCTCGAAGAATCAGCGCACGGAGACATTTTGCTGCAATCAACCAGAGGAAGTTCACAACCGTGCCCTACATGTCACCGCACGCATCAAGGATTCAGAGTTCAAGACGGCCCTTATCGACACAGGAGCGTCTTCGAATGTGATTACTCTCAAGACTCTCAGGACATCCAAGGTTCTCCCAGGCAAGGTCGTACGGAAGCCTACCATAATGAAGGACTTCGAGGGAAACCAAACTAGCACATACGAGGAGAAGCTCCGCGGAAAGAATCGAGACAAGTTCGTTGCATCACACTCCCCACATGGGAGTCAATTCAAGAAGAAGACCGGATTGCATCATTGAGGTCTAGTACCCACAATGCATCTTTGCTGACGAAGCATTCTTCTCCATCTGTGAAGCCACGACCCACGTTCACGCGAAGAGGGAACGAACTTTTTATGACGAATCGTGACCGAGAAAGGGAAAACGGTATACCAACACTGCCATTATCAATTAGCGGGGGGAGATTGTCACCCAGTCTCTCCACCCAATGGAATGCTACAACAGCAACGAACCACAAGAACAAGTGCTAGATGCTCCACAACAGCTGCAAGATGGCACCAACTCCACAAAGCGATGAGATTGAAATTGTTGAGGAATCTCTAGGCCTATCTCCATCGGCTCAACCTTGTGTACGGATAAACGCACAAAGCTCGTGGAACTTCTCAAAGAGTACCGGTACATATTCACTTGGAGATATGAAGAAATGGGATTTAGATGAAAATTGGTCACCCATCATCTACATGTCATACCCGGATCCAAGTCGGTTAAACGCTTGTAGTTCGAGACACGAGGAAATGGATAGATCGAGTGCTGCATAGACTTCAGAGACTTGAACAGTCTTTGCTCAAAACGATCCTCCTCTACCCGACATCGACATGTTAGTAGATGCAACCAGCGGACACGGCATGTTCTCCTCAATGGATGGATGAAGCGGCTACAACCGAGATAAGGATGTACGAGCATGATGCAAGTAAGATAGCTTTTCAAACTCCTCTCGGAAATTTTTATTATACCATACTGCCATTTGGTTTAAATAAAGCCGGTGCAACATATCAACGCTCTATGACGACAATCTTCCACTGGAGCCGATACCTCAAGGGAGCAGCCTCAAGAAGATAACGATGTCCACGTGTCATATGGAGCAAGATCTGGCGAGTCACTCTATCGAGACGGTGGTCGAACAAGATCCAAAGCGAGTCACTTTATCGGCAGTGGTACATGTCGATCATGCTATGTTGGAGAATCCACACTTTTGGTCATCCTCTGAGTCATTGAACCCTCATCTACAAAAACATATGCCTTGATAGAAAGAACCAGCCTGCCGTAATGAAGAGCCTCATAATGTTTGTAAGGGCATATATCTCACCAACAGGGGCGATACAACCTTCATCCTTACGTAAGCGGTTCCCGAAACAGCAAGAGGAAAACCACCGAGATACAACATCATGCGCGTCCGTCAACTCCAACTCCAGTACCATATGCACGACTCCCACAATGATGAAACAATGTCCAAGATATTTCATATCTGGCTCGACAACAACCACTATGAGCGAACCATGTAAACCACGCCCGGGGACTGAGGCTCAGCATGAAGTTCCTTCACCGTCAGTCAAGGACTTCTTCAACACGAGAAAGATGGTCAGTCAAGAATCATGAATTCGCAAGGGTAAATCGAACTGAAGAGGAAGCCACTTCAACGCTCCCTCCAAAGAAGAGTTTGTTTTCAATGGTCTATTCAAGATTCGCCTCAATGCTCTCTCGGGACCCTGTTCGCTTCAGAATCACCTTCAACACTCTCTCCGGGATCCACCTCAACGTTCGCACCGAAGCCACTTTAACATCCTCTCGAGTCGTTTCAACACTCAAGCTACATCAATAATGCGCTCTGGTCAAGTTATCTTTGATGTACTCATTGCTCAACATGCGTCTCATCCATCCTTCATGAGGACCCAAATGGAGCATGAAAAACCCGAAGTCGATAAGAGGAGGGGTTATCTGTGGAACGGATATTTTCATATAGTTGAAAGGGCGCGATGAACAACTCATCATCAATGTTCGGCATATCTTTGAAGCTTTCAACACCTCGACTTGGCACCAGCATTATCCCCGAAGACATCTCAACGGGAGTTCTTTTCTTCATTCTACTGATAAAAGACGGAGTCGGTACTTGTATAAAAATGCGTGAGATGTGTAGTCACACACGACAAAACATACATTCACTTTGGAGTACACAAGGCTGGTATTGGGTCCAAACACGGTGTTGATCAAGTCACAAGTCCGGTGTTGATCAAGTCTCAAGTCCAGTATTGATCAAGTCACGGGTATCACTCAAGTTTCAAGTCGGTGTTGATCGAGTCACAAGTCCGGTATTGCTCAATTCAAGTCCGGTATTGATCAATTGACGAGTCCGGTATTTCTCAAGCTTCGAGTCTGGTATTGATCAAGTCACAAGTCCGGTATTGCTCAAGTTTCAAGACCGGTGTTGGTCAAGGGCACGAGGCTGGTATAAAGGTGACATTCAGTCAGGCATACACGATATGGGACCCACGTTCAATTAAGCATATATGGCGGGACCATATTTATTTACACAACACGGTTCTCTTATGTCATGGGAATCATGTTCACGAAATTCAAGCCCACGTTCGATCAAGCGGGCAAGACCGACATTCAAACGGAGCAAGCACGGAGTGGGCCTCGGCCGAAGCGCAGGACATAGCAAGGTCGATCGAAGGCGAGCAAGACCGACATCATACTAGGGAACGCTCTCCTAGATGCCTTTTGAACGTGACATACTCAGAGGACGGGATGACCGTTTCTCTTGGTAACATCTAACTTTGTCTCATAAGTTTTATCTTTAATCATCACCATCTTATGCCTACCCCACAATAGTGTAACCATTGTGTGCTAGGCAGGGGACTTAATGTTGATGGTGGATTTTCGTTTAAGGTTAAAATTGTAAAAAACCAGAAAAATTATGCGCTGACATCTTGTAAAAGATAAAGCCATTGATAAGTGTTGGATACTCCCTCACTTAATTCACCAAGAATGGAGCATGTGGCAACAATCCCATTCTGTGAATACACGAAATTCATCCAGGTTGGAGCATGTAGCAACAATCCCATATACGTGAATTTCTAGCATTATTAATTAATGCGCAATCGGCCTTGTATTTCTGTACTCATTATCGGTGCGGCATGACGGTCGAGTGTTACTCTTAGCGAGCAACACGAAGCTCCAAGCATTATAATGAAACCATGTCGAAATACCGTGTACAGTGACTCTCGGTGTGTTATACTAGCCCGATTGAGCCACTCTCGGTGTGTTATACTAGCTCGATTGAGCATCCGGATTGGCATGTATCGGACGGATATGATCACGGTCATCCAACTCCACAAGCATGATTGGATGACCCAGATCAATTCCATCACCCCCAAGCGGTATGGAATATCCAGCTGCCGAACCAACGCGGACCCGCATGGTCGGCCTCACATTTGGCCTAGCTTTCCAAAAACGTCCAAACCAGAGCGTATGGACGGAAAACCCTAAATTAAGGTTTGCGGCATATTACATGTGTCGCAGCTTGAGTCTCAACCATCCATCTTCGCGGTATAGATGGAGGGTGTAGATGTAGATTCAAAGGGCCCGAGCATGTCAACACAATCACCGTGGGCCGCCTACATACCCGACCAATCGGTCGGGACCAACCATGGTTGGTTATCCCAACCCGTACGCCCGAATAAAGCATGGTCGCACGGCCGTGAAACCCAAATTAGGGTTTTGAGCATCGGGAGCGTCCATCTTCTCGGCACGAATGAAGGGTCCCATATTAGATTAGCGGTCGGTCATACCAGCATGACCACCGTGGGCCCGTCTATCCCCTCACCGATCGGCCAAGGCATGTCATGCCTGGCTATCCCAAAAACGCGTCCAAACTTGCGTGGTCACACTTCCAAAATTGCAAGCTGATCTCGACCACTCAACTTCACCAGGACGAATTGAGTGGCTTAGATCACGTTTTCATGGGACGATCGGTATATGCGTAAACACCAGTCTTACACCTACACGCCCGGGATCGATCGACCAAGACCGACCAAGATTGGTCGTCTTGGAACGCGCGCCAAAACTGGGCATGTCACGCGATTTCAATTCCTTTGCGGCAATGGATTTCTGCAAGCAAACCGATCTCAACCACTCAACTTTACCGGTCAAATTGAGTGGCCTGAGATCGCACCTTCATGGGACAGTGAGATACGGACATGTACACCGGCATGCTGTCTACACGCATGCCCGGTCGGTCTTTTCCAAAACACCTCCCATGCTTGGATTCGACCAGGCTGAAGAGGGATGCTTGCGCACCTCTTCTAAAACCCTAATTCCATCAACGGTCGCAGATGAGTGTCTCAAAGATCATCTCGTCCGTCCAACTTCACCGGCTTGGTTATACAACCCTGGTCAGGAGTTAATTGGTCAGTGAGGCATCATAGTAATCACCACCCATCACTCTACCACACCAGGATGTAGTACCTGCATAAAATACATATGATACTTCACAAGTATCAACTTCCTGAATAACGCAGTTATTCAATTTAGCATTACATGCTACCTTTTGTGGATCCCACGATCCACACACTCGAGACATCAATCATGTCACAAACTGGGACACATCTTTGGGGTATTGGTGCAGCGGTTTACGTGCGTGCGTGACTAGGTTGTCGGCCGACACAAATATAATTACACTTTCTTACTACTCAAAATATATAATGAAGCAAGGGCAAGAAAGGATCGATCCCACGAGAGAGGTCTAGGTTGTCAAATTGTTTCGGTTCCCTATAAATAACACGGGAATTTTACGATTGTGTAAATAAAAATAAACGAAAAGCAAAACAATAAAAAATAAACACGCAAATCAAGGATGTGAAAGTATTGGTCATGGATTTCGTTTCATTCACAAACATGTTTTCTACACAATAACTAGAATTGATATTTTAATCTCAACTTTTATCAAAGACCCTAGAATACCTTGATCGCAAGAATATCCCGCTAATCTCCTCTTGTCATCAACAAACACATTAAAAGATGCGAATATGAATTCTATCTAAAGGAACAACCTAACGTGTAAAAGCACTAATCAAGTTTAATTCCCTAGATGCATTAGGTTCTATGAAATCAGGCCAATCAAAGCAATCGAACGTGTAAAAGCACTAATCCAATTTAATAAAGGTTATGGTTCACATATGATCATAAGAATATATCACTACAAACTATAATCATATTTATGCTACTTGCAATCCGGAATTATCACTTTTGCGTATAATAATCCTAATCTAGCAATAAAGATGAAAGCAAACTCAATCGATTCGCAACTCGACTAAACAAGCATTCAAATCATGTAACAATATTAATGGTGAATCATAAACGATAATATGAGAGAAAACTAATTTATTGAATTAAAACCCATATTTGGAAATCCAACTTATTCCATAACCAATAATAAAACTCTAGCTCATATTCATGGAGTTCATAACAAGAAGAAAGAGAAAAGACTTCATGGTTCTAAACCCCTAGAACAAAAGTAGAGGCAAAGGAATAATAATATCCAAGATAATCCCCAAATTGTGCCTAGGCTTCTCTATATATAGAGTTTTGTAAACTCTTCTTGAAGAAAACTAGGAAACCTAGTAAAAATAGGAAAGTGCACCTCCTTAATTGTGTCCCGTGCATCAAACCCCGTGCAATTGGCTTGCCAAACACGCCAAAATTCCAAATATCGTTCACGTCCAAATCTTGGCCATGCAAATTAAGAAGTCGCCTACATACGCCTATTGAGCTCGTGCATCATTTGTGGAAGCCAGCCCATTATCGTTCTTGGCTTGTCGGTTTGTGGAGCTGACAATGCACATTTTCTTTGCGTCGGGTCTTTTATCTCTCCCGTAAAACTTAGCACCTACCTCCCTGTTTTCTCTCTCGATCGGCATCACTGGCTCTGCAGCATCAGTTCTAACAATCCACCTTCGTTAGCTGCAAACCAACAACTGCTTCATCTCCTTCCATGTTTCATCAGCCAACTCATTCACCGGTCCATCACCAGCATCAATGACCAACCATCGATCTCATCATACTACCTTAATGGCGACATCTTGTCCGTCGTCCTTTGTTTTGTAATCTCAAGTTCGTCTCACCTGATTCGAACTCCATTATCATCCGATCAAAGCCCTGAGACTCCATCTCTACCAATCTCTTCTCAAAGAACCAATAACTTTCGATCTCCTTCTTAGTTCGTAATCCATCTTCATCTCTCGGTATTGGCGGTTCGACTTCCGACTCCGGCATCATCAATCACAAGACTGAGCTATAGCAGCAAAAACTCCAACATCACGTCTCTCCGCTAGTAAACTCATTCTCTATGCGGTCATCTTTCATTAATGCTGTGAGGTAACCCACTCATCTCTCGGTAATGGCGGCCTCGGCGACCATGGCGGACTCAAACTCCATCGATATCGCGGCATCATCGCCAACTTCATCATCTCCTGTCTTTGTAACAACGAATGGCACCATCTCGATGGGCTTATCTAACGTTCCAAGCTCTGTCCAACCATCGATAATGGCGGCGACCATCATACATTTCAACTCCTCAGGAACTCATCACAGATTTGTTACTCGAGCTCCAACCGTAGCAACATCTCTATCAATGGGTACGCTGACACTATTCCCTGAACTGCACGACCAAACTAGAGAAACAATCTATGGTATTTCTCCCCTATGTTCGAAGTGCTGGATTAGGGAGGAAGACAATGGTGGCCCAAATAAAACTGTTGTCTGCCTTTAACATTGTTTGAATTCTAGCTTCCCCTGAATATTTGACATGACTTCCTTTAGCAGTTCCTCTTAGACAAGCCACCCCTTAACGTACGGTGGGGTGGCAATAGCACTTGGCCTATAAAATGACCATTTTGCCCTTTAGTCTTTCGAGTTCTTCTTTTGCCCATAACTTCTTCATACGAACTCCGAATGACTCCGTTCTTTCGCCATTGTCTTCATCTTCTCGTCCTCTACACAATGAAAAGTAGAAATCTTGCATTTGAACGAGTTCCAATTGGTCTTTTTGCTCCAAATGACTCCATTGCACCTAATAAACTCAAAAGCACACATAAGATACATAATTTACAAGAAAACTCGCAAAGAAAGCATAAATACTAGATATTAAATACGGTGTATTCTACACCTATCAAATTCCCCCACACTTAGACTTTGCTAGTCCTCGAGCAAATCAAACAAAACTTATTCTAAAGAATACATACAACTCCGTGTCGTCGAGGCTACGGTCACTTTTAGCATAAATAACAAGCCTTTAAACCACTAGGTGTCCCTAGTGGACGAGTTATAGTCTCGTGAGGGTTTACTAGAGATATACCCACAAAACCTACTTTTCCAACTTACTAGTTCTCCGTAATGATAGCATGCAATGCGCTAAGAAAACATAGAGATTCTGCACACTAGTCATAAGAAGTTAGACACATAAATGAACACAATCTCATTATTAAAAGTTGAGAGAGAAATAACCATCCCTTCTCGACTAAAATTCGGGTTTGGAGTGATCGAAAGTCTCGACTCGCCTCACAAGAAAGGGTTTATGAAGTTGCTCTCAATAATAAATAGCTTTTTATGGGTCACACATGTGTCCAGTAGGAATGAAGAGAGAATCTGCGACACCTTGAATGGTAGGAAGGTAAAAACCCTCCGAAGTATTTTAAAAACCCACATCTTTTAATATTTTTGAAAACCCATTTTTCTGACAATCTCTTCGAAAGGAAATCAACCATTTAATGAAGGTGGGAATATGCTTACTTACCTCGTTATCCGTTCGGCATGCAGCTAGCACCACTCTCACAGCATCCATAGAAACGTCTTCGGTCTTCAATCAGTGTC
Source organism: Papaver armeniacum (assembly GCA_023531295.1). NCBI lineage: Eukaryota > Viridiplantae > Streptophyta > Magnoliopsida > Ranunculales > Papaveraceae > Papaver > Papaver armeniacum. Next base: position 59,696 of record JAJJWW010014501.1, read on the forward strand.
TTCATCTTCGTCTTCGGTCTTCAACTCTTGATGATAACTCTCGAACTTCGTAAAATCTTGACAATATGATTATTTCCTCTAATTCCTTGTCGCTTGAAACTTCATTATAGATATTCCTTCTTTCCATTGGCTTTATAGAAAGAATACAAAAATAAAAACGAACTATACAAACCCAAAATTTACCTTTTCTTTTTTTTTTTTCTCTTTTTTTTTATCATTTTTTTTTCTTTTTCTATTTTTCTTATTTTTTTTTTTTTTTTTTCAATTTTTTTTTTTTTTCAATTTTTTTTTTTTGATCAAGAGAAAGTAAAATACAAATAAAATAAAAATGTAAATACAATGCCATGGTGTAAGTACTTTACCGCTTGAATCTTCACAACTTATATGTCTTGATATCATAGACTTCTCGAACTCTTATCTTGTTAATTTTCACTCTTTTTTGTATTGTTGCTTGTAAACCTCAAACGTGTTCAACTTTCCTTCAAATTTGTGATTGTAGTTGCAAGAAATCCTACACTACACACCTCACTCGAATTTGGTTATTCAATCCATTTGAAGATGAATAATAATGTGTTTTATTAATTGTTTTCTTGAAAGATTTACATAGAAATGTAGAACGAGCTAAAGAAATTACAATCACTCTTAATTTTCTCTCTCCTAATGACTTGCTTAACAATTCAAAAAGAGCTCTCCTATAATAGACTTACTCGACCCTTTATATAGGGTATTACATAGTGGATGACAGCTATCTATTGTCCCTTATTTTCGGAAGTGTCTCGCGAATGTGCGAATGTGCAACTGCTTGCCTTCGCGACACTCTTAAATCTCGCCAAGTCTTCACACTTTCCTCATGTTCGATTTGTCGTCATCTATTACGTCATTTATTTACCTCCATGCGACTCCTTCGCGACGCAGATTGTTTATTAATCTCGCGAAGTATTGGTGTTGCGATATTCGATCCTACATCTTGCCTCTTTTTCCTTGAATATTGCTTGAGAGCGATTTTTAAGGAAAAATTTGTTCTTGTGGTGATCTTTGACATTTGTTGATGAAGGAACGAGTGAAAGAATCTTTTGGACTTGAAAAGTACGTACTTGCCTTTATTCTTTTGCAAAGTTCGAATCTTTGCGAAGTGAACAAGAAGTAATATATTTTCAATTTCCCACAGAAATCTATTTCAATTTAATTCCTTGAATCTTGGGATGACCGTTTACACGTGTCTAAAATTACTCCTTTTACCGGTATATTTAATGTTATCCAGGTCACTCTTTTTTCTTCTATTTAAAGGAAAACTGCCCGTGAAAAACATTCTTTCTCTTATTCTCTATCTTCCTCATAAATCCGCAACTATTTCCTGCTATTCATATTCATCGTCTTCTTTTTATTATCTTTCGTTATCGTTTTCATGGCATCCAGGTTCGTTAATTTCATTGATTTTGACTATTCTCTTGATTGATCTTCCTTATTGAAATTACTTCATCTTGATTCTATTCTTCTTTTGATGTTTCTTTCACCATTTTTGTTTCAAAGAAGAATAAACCCAGTTCTAAGTTTTTACCGTGGTGAACCCTAACATCCCTCGGTTCGCAACCAAAATCTTCTTCGCAATCAAGTCTCTCGCTTCCAAAAAACGACTGCGAGTAGTAAGGTATTTTAGAAATATTTACTCCTTTAATAGCAATTTTATTGCCTCTTGTTTCTCAATTGATTTATTATTCGCAGGATGATAAGAATGATGATAGATCTCCCAAAGGCTTCGCCATAATAAACCCGATGCTTCGCCATCGCTCCTCTTGTTTCCTTTTCGGGATTCAAGCATTCTACTTTCCCTACAAGTATCTTCACAAGGCAAATCTCCTACCGTAGCGACCTCTTCGCAAGATAATGTACCATTCCCTACGATATCATCGCAGATAAATCAATCCTCGAATTTTCGTGAATGAAATTCTTCAGACACACCTCTTCCCACTTTTACTTTAACCTCGCCCCCACCTATTGATCAGGTTTCTCCAATTGGCGGTCTTATTACCATGGGTGATTCAACTTTTCCTTCTTCCTCTACTATTTCTTCTTCCTCAAAATCTATCTCTCTTAGCAAAGAAAATTTGGAAGGGATGGATATAGCTTTTAAAATTTTATCGAGATACCATGAATGATGTTAAAAAGCCTCCGCCGATCCCACTGAGATCTAGTGTTTTCGAATCTTTGGGTAAATATTTTGGTTCCGATACGATATCGCGAGTATCCTTAGAACAAGAAATTAAGACTTTGAAGAATAATCTTCATAATACTTTGTTGGATCGCGATAACCTTCGCAAGAAAAATGAAGAATTAAAAGGTATCTCTCCTCTTTTTTTTTTTTTTTTTTTTTTTTTTAAAAAAAAAAACTTGGTTCGCCTCTCAAGTTTTGCACCAGAAACGTAAGATGGAGATATATCAACTGGAATCTAATGTAGAAGAAACTCGAATGGAAAGAGACGCCGGATGGAGCAATATAATCGTTTAGATAATCTCCATACATTTTCTATGGATCAAATAAATAATCTTTCTCAAGAAAACATCTGCTTAGTTCAAAACCAAGAATTATTAAGTAATGAAGTGTCGCGTCTCTCATATGCTTTGAATAAATCTAATTTGGAGTTTGAAACCTTATCAGATGAAAATGGAACTTTATCTCAAGAGAAGCGAGCTTTATTGGATAAGGTGGCGATATTCTCGCAACAACTTGATGCTTGTAAAAAAGCATTGAATGAGCAAAAACAGTCTAATTGCCTACTGAAAAATAAACTTGAAGATACTACCACTGAAAGAGATAAACTTATTCAGAATAGAGTGAATCTAAGTGTTAAAACAAACCAACTCAAGGATGATTATACCAAGTTAAAAGAATCCCATTCTTCCCTTAAGCAAAATAAGTTATTGATTTCTAACGAAAAGAGCTTGCGTTCGCGGTTAAAAGGTCTTGTTGGTGATGGTTTTGATAATGCCATGGAAAACTTGGGGAATAATTGCTTGGCCCTTACTCAATATCTTATCTCTGAGAAGGAAGGTAGTCATAAGATTTGACTGCCTTTTCCATTATTTTTCTTTTCTAATTTTATATACCACTTTCCATCTTATAAATTTAATGTCTTTCTTTACTCTTGCAGAATCTGAGAAAAATCTTCACTCTTATCTATCTACTTTGGAAGCGGCGCATGCTAAAATTCGCAAGGAAAATGCAACTCTAGTTGCTTCCCTTGCCCAATCTCGCGACTAGGAGCCGGAAGGAGGTTTAACTACCTTAATCATTTTAAAGATATCCAGAGTAGAAATCAACAGAAAGCACTTCTTCGTCAATTTCCTCCCAAAGCAGAAGTTCTTGTGAATAATATTTTACTTTCTAAATCCCTTGATCCTGTCTATGTTGAACCATTGGAAGTTGAAGATGATGAAGTACCCAACTCTCCTGATAGTGATTACGATTATGAAAGCTGCGAAGATCTCGCTAATAATGAAGTTATCAATAAGGAACCTTGCGAGAATATCTCGATGAAAACCCTTCAACCTGGTGAGGGTGAAGGTGACAAGATTGTTGAAGAATCTTTACCATCTCCTTGACTGAGAATATTGATATAGAGAATTAAGTTTCTTTGTAATCTTGTTGAACTTTTCTTTTTGATTGTAAAGAATTAAGTCCGGTTTTGGATGAATTATTTTCTCTGTCTTTCTTATTATAAGAACTCATCTCGCCACCTTATCAAGCAATACCTTTATTTTCCATTAAGTCTTTTGTTGTAATCTTTGTGGCGATGAAAAGATCTAGTTTGCCTATATTCAAAATGTTTAAAGATCTTTCTTAAATGTTTGTGATTGCGACAAGATCGCAGGACGTCTTTACATTTTCATGTAATGACCCATTGGTCTTGCCTTATCATTATTTGTGTGGTCTTATTTTGCCTTCCTAAGTAAAGGTCTTATTTTGCCACCTCATTGCGACAAGATCGCGGGGACGTCTTTACATTTTCATGTAATGACCCATTGACCTTGTCTTATCATTTCTTAAGTATTTTTGCCTCTGCAGGACATTGTATTTGCGACAATATGACAGGTTTAAACGTTCTTGCGACCATAAAATCCCGTGACATTACCGTCTTTGCGACGAAATCGCAGGACGTTCTTTACATTTTCATGTAAAAACCCATTGATCTCGTCTTACCCTTGCGTTAGTATTATTGCCTCTGCGGGATCATTGCACAAATATGACAAGCCTAAATTCTCTTGCGAAAATAAAGCCTCGTGACATTTGCGTCTTTTGACACTTATCAACTCCCTAATGGAGGGTGCCGCCCTTATCTTCTCCCCTGGTTGCCCCTTCAAGGAGGCGTACATCGGCCATACAAGACTAGCTCCTCCCATCCGGTCTTAACAACAACCAGTTGTTTTCGCAGCCTCTTATCCCTTATACCTATATGGTTTATGGTTACGAGACTGCACCCCTAAGTGGAGTTTTCTTGGTAGAGTGCGGCATGTGCCAAGACTTGTCAAGAGTGGTAAGGAAGTTCCATGCTCCCCGCACTCTTGACTCAACCGTGTACCTCGGCGCCTTGGTCATACACCGACTCCTTGGAAGAGACCCTCGGGCCCAACCAGGGTATAACCTTATATATATAGTTGGAAATCCAAGGTATCTCCCAGGATAGGCTTTTATGGGCCCCAAATCTCCATGACCCAAGTTTCAGGAGCGGTGTAACCTTCCACCTGAGCCATGTTAAGAGATACCCCCTTATATGACGTACTTTAGGTCTTACATTTGCCTCTTGCGAAATATCATTCGCGAACTAGGGTGTACGCCATAAAGGTTTGTCCCATTAACTCACTCATTCATTTTATCAATTTATTCAATCATTTGTCTCATGAAGTTTTCGCACAATCTCATTTCAATTATTCAATAGATTTGTACACATTCTTCATGGCGAGATTCTCGCACAATTTTTCCGCAACCATCATCTCTGCTTCTTATCCTTATCATGCTTTCACCACTAAATTGTTATCTTTTCTCGCAATTATTCATTTTTACACCTTTTATTCTTACTTCCTTTCTGCCTCCGCATCAGTCCACCATTTCAATGTCTCCTTTGCATCATGATATTGATTTGCTTTTGTGCATTCACTTCGCAAAGATCTCTTCTTCTTTTGTTTCTATGGTATCTACCATTAGTCTTTCTTTTCTTTGTTCATCCCTGAACATTCTTCCTCCAACCTTTCTTTTTTTGTTGTTCTCTCTTCGCAGCTCTCTACATCCACCTCATAACATTTTGCCCCTCTATCCAATCTCCTTTTATAATTCCGACACCACTGGGATGTGGAAACTTTATGCACTGATGGTATGTCGATGCTACACCTGAATTTCATGAAGCCATGGTCTTCCAATCAATGCATTGTAGGGAGATTCCACATCAACTACACAAAACAAAATATCAGTTGATAACCCCTGCAAGGGTATCCTCATGTGCACTTCTCCTTTGGGCTTGTTCGCGGTACCATTGAAACCATATATTTTGTATGTTGAAGGGATCAAATCTTCATCTCTTCCTCCCATAGTTTTATAAGTATGGTAGAAAAGAATGTTGACTGAACTGCCAGTATCAATTAATATTCTATTGATTGCCCAACAATTTTCCGCTTCATCATCTTCGCCATCAATAGGTTTTGGATTAATTTCCAGCTTTACCACTAATGGGCTATCATGTGTTTCTCTTCCTTTGGGTACTTCTTCACTGAGAAAGAAATAATCTGCAATTGCCACTCTTTTAATGCGATGTCTTCGCAACATTCATCACTTCTTTATCATCACATCCTTGCGAAAACTCTACTAAGTACATTGTCATGAAAATCTTCAATAGTGCGGTATGAGTGTACAATGGAGTTGCAAAACAAATTTTTAGCCTTTGCCCCAACTTCTATAACAAATGTTTCTTTTCCCTTTGCCGGTGGGGGTGGTAAATGTTGAACTTTCTCTTCTTCTTTTAAAAAGTGATTTAGCTTTCCTTGATCAATCATTCTTAGGATAATTCTCTTGATGTTTCGCAGTCATTTTGTTAGGTGCCCATGAAAGCGATGGTAAGAACGTAACTCGTGACTTCTATCTCCAGGTGGTGGTTCACTTCCCATGTTCCATGGTGCAGGTATGTTTTCCATCAAAAGTATTGCTTCCCATATTTTTCCACACTCGGCTTTCAATGGCGGCATTTTAATTTCCTCCCACACTACTCGTGACTTCGCTGTCCTCTATGATAATTCCCGCCTCCGGCCTCCATAAGTCTCTTGCGAATTATGCCTTTGACTTCCATAGGTTTCTTGCGGTTGATCAAGCCTTTGAATTTTATTATTTCCGCCACGGTTGTAGAAATTTCTTTCTCTTTCAAATTCTTCCTGATCGTGACTTCCCATAGCTACCAATTTTGGTTCGTTTATCATCTACCATTCTCTCTTGTTGCCCTTGCGATGTGCTCGCCACTGTGTGTACAAGTTGAGGTAATAAACTTCCATTCGCGATGCTAGAATTTGTGTTCGCCTTTGGATAAGATTCCATCTCGTTCGTCTTTCTTCTAAAGCGATATATTCTTCCTGGAGTTCATAATTCGGTCATTGTAATCGTATTCTTGACTCTAAAAACCCGAACATACAATAGATTGGTTGCGAACATAGCATTTATGAATGACAAGATGAGGTATCTTTCATCTACCCTTCCGGCCATCTCGCTGCACATCGTCTTCCATCTGACAGTTAGATGTCTCAAACTCTCGCCAACTCTTTGTTTTAGCCCAAATACATCTTCAATACTAGGTCGCTAAGAGTTGTTACTTATATACGCCCCTAAGAATATAGCCTGTAGATGATTAAATGATGTGATTGTATTCCTTGGTAAACCCTCGAACCATTTCAACGCTTCTATAAGTTAAACTCGACGCAAGTATTTGCACAATATAGCGTCATGGTTTTCCCACTGTAGCATACATCTCACGTAAGCCTTGATGTGTTGTCTTGCACAAGTTGACCCATCAAAAATGCTAGTTAGCGCCGGTAAGTTGCATTTTGGGGTATTCCTCCTAACTGCACTTCTAATGTAAAAGGATTTTTCGCAGACCTCGCGATAGCTTCATCTAACCGCCTTCTCCTCCTCCTTCTCTTCGTTGTTCAATATTCCTCTCATCTCTGCGCAATTCTCGCAGAATTTGTTCATTTGCCTCAAAATTTGAATTGATCGGTCTCTTTAATTCGCTTCTCTCCTTCTTCGTTCGTGTCTACTTTTTGTATTATTCTTTTCGTATTCTTCGTTAATATCTCCATTGTTGCGATTTCGCTCGCGCCTCCTCTCTCGATTATCATGATTATTCGCGGATCGCCTCTTCCAATTCCCGATTTTCCATTTCGCTCTCAATCTTTTCTCTCGCGGGCTAGACGTGCTTGCTCAGTGTAATGCTTTTCAATATCATCTTCAATTTCCTTTTGTTTCCTTTGTGTTTCTCTCCCATGTAGTGTTCTTCTTCTTTCCTCCTGATTTTCTTCATTAATTGGGTTATTCTGTCCTCGAGGCTGCCTATCTTCTTGATTTCCATCATCGTGATTGTTCACCAAAATATAACGATTTTCTATTAGTTCTCTCTCTTCGCGACCTCCTTCGCCATGATTTAACTCTCTTTCCAAATTTTCTTCATTAATGTTCTCTGCAGGTAATGTTCTTTCTCCCATTTCTCTACTCGATCCCGATCTCGATCTCGTTATTACTTCTTGATCTTCTATTTTGCAGCCTCCTATTTTCCATCCTCAATTCGTGGTTTTGCCTTGTTAGATTCGCACGTTTCCTTGCTTATAACCGCCTTTCTTCGTGTATTGTCTGTCTCAGCGTTTCTAATGCCGCGATTTCTTCATTTCCACGAATTGTTTCTCCCATCTCTTCTCGATTTCTCTCTTCCTGTCCACTATTCATCAATTGTTGCACTTCTTCTCTTTCTTCCATAGAATCTGATCTCCATGTATGCACGCTCACCCTATCATAATCGATTACTCTGTTTAGTGCTTTGGTTGAACTGGTGGTTGAGTGATGGTTGAATTGGTGGTTGAATTGGATCTTCTTCTCCATTTCTTGCATCTATCCTTGATGGTTCACCTACTTCATTTCTTCTTTCTCCCACTAATCTTCCACTTCTCCTTACGATCGTTGGTTGTTCTGATGCATTCTTTCTCCTAGCCATTTCTCAATTTTAGTAATTTGTTAAAAATTATTCAAGATTTCTTTCTTGTTATCCCTAATTCTTCCAATTCACAAGGTTGATCTTCTTCAATCCCTGTTTCTAGCGCATATGTAGTTGCAAGAAATCCTACACTACACACCTCACTCGAATTTGCTTATTCAATCCATTTGAAGATGAATAATAATGTGTTTTATTAATTGTTTTCTTGAAAGATTTACAAAGAAATGTAGAACAGAGCTAAAGAAATTACAATCACTCTTAATTTTCTCTCTCCTAATGACTTGCTTAACAATTCAAAAAGACCTCTCCTATAACAGACTTACTCGACCCTTTATATAGGATATTACATAGTGGATGACAGCTATACTGTCCCTTATTTTCGGAAGTGTCTCGCGAATGTGCAACTGCTTGCCTTCGCGACACTCTTAAATCTCGCCAAGTCTTCACACTTTCCTCATGTTCTCGATTGTCGTCATCTATTACGTCATTTATTTACCTCCATGCGACTCCTTCGCGACGCAGCTTGTTTATTAATCTCGCGAAGTATTGGTGTTGCGATATTCGATCCTAAGGTGATGCTCCTCTTGTTGATGATGATGGTGTTTCTATGGACCTGTTGGTGTAGAGAGAGATAAGGTGGATGGTGCTAACTGCGAACAAGATCACAAGTGGAATGTAAGTTAGCAATTCGATGTCACCAACATGGTTGATAAAAATAGCACTCAAGAGATAAAAATAGTGCTTCTATGGTGGGAAGTTGGACAGCTCACCATTCTGCCCGGAATTTACGTACGGTGACACACACTCTAAAAGCACAAATTTAGACAGTACAAAGAATTGAAGGTTGGTGCCTCACATTATGTAACATGGGTAGTCTCCACTATATGGGATCACTACTCTAATACCGAATTCAGTCTGCACCTTATTTGCCACCTTTGGCATGGTTAAATCCAACTTTAACTCTCATACAAGTAAGAAACCCGATCATGTTCTCTGTCATCTCTAAGTTCAGTCACTAGTATGAGATTCTCGATGTAATCTTAGCGACATGTATACTATGTGACTCTAAACTAACTACAAGTTGGAGTTTTTATTCACTATATACAAAAAAATTAAAAATTTTGACTCAAAAAGGCTAAAACTCTATATACAAAAGACTCCCCCACACTTAAACTTCACATTGTCCTCAATGTGTAAAACCGAAAATTCTGAATTCTGACGTAACAGAAGATAAAACGCAAAAACTGTACAAATTGGTAAGGAATTTGGAAAAACTCCATTTCACAAAAGTTGTTCATCTACGTGTTTTATACAAAGTGTCAAAAGGGCACAGTGTTTTGATAAACGGTCTGACAGTTATGGTCTCTGGACTGAACTACGTGCAGTCTGAATTTTTCTGACGAAAAGGTATTCGTCCTAATTCTCTTCTAAGATAGATTCCGGACTCAATGAAATTAAACATGGGGATGCAAATATGATATGAAAACTATAAAAATAAATAAATACAAGGGTTTAAGATACAAAACCTATGGGTTGCCTCCCATTTAGCGCTTGGTTTAAAGTCGTCACTCGACTCTTTTGTTATCGTCCATATACCAACAATCGAAAATCTGTGTAGTCTCGCCTGTAGAAAACAATCTGCAATTCTAGTAACAACTTCACACAATGATTAGCATAATATATGAATAATCAAATTGTTATAGCTTGAAAGTTTCCCCCACACTTAGTCCTTCTTACACTCTAAGTGGATAAAGAACATAAAAGTTTCGGGTACTTCCACGGTTTCTTGTTCCAAAACCTGCATAGTATGAGAATCAAGTTTCTCTAATGGCGGAAAACGAGAAACAAAGTCATTCAACAATATTCTCAAGCACATACATTCAAACCAATAAGAGGTAAAGGAGAAGAAACAATAGGCAACGGGTTAGACAAACCTTGCACAATTTCTTGTATCACTAATCCTCTTCATCCTTGAAAAACTCAAGTGAATTATTCACCTCTTGTATATCATGGTCCTCTATCAAACCTTGCAACCATTCTTCGTCCGTTTCTGCCTTAACCAAAGTCTCGACATAAACATCATCATTACAATCATTTGCAAGCTCAATTGGGTCTTCCACAATATTGGTTAAACCGGTATCATTCTCAACATACTCCTCCTTTTTGTTGTAAGGCACATACTCTTTTGCGGATCCAAATTTTATTGTAAGAAACTTTTTTAGAACACTCAAAAATGCATCCTCCTCAAGCTCCGCCCTTTGAATAGGCTCTTGATCATTATTAAGATCAATGCTTGAGTAATCTACACAAGTGTCGACATATTCCTCTTCGTCTTCATCTTGATCCCAAAAAGACTCCTCGGAGATGTCACCATGAGTTGTTTCAAGCAATATATCATAATCACCGTCACTATCATAGTCAACATAAGATTGGTCCTCGCTGAATTTAGTGTTGCTAATCTCTAACTCATCCTTTTGAATAGGTGAATGATCATTATTACGATCAAGAGTTGAGTTAACTACACAATTATCCCACGAAAGTGCCCAAGGATTGGCCTTTTTCAACATTAGCATCAATCAAATATTCATCACAAACCATATGCACATTAGAATTATCCATATCTTCCTTGCATTGATCAATGCCTCTTCGCAAACTAGCAATACCTTCACGAAGTTCTTGGAGTTGCTCGTTTGTAGTCTCTTTAGCTTTTGAAATTCCTCTTGTAAAAAGTTGGAAACTTGGTCTATAAAGTTAGAGACTTTTTGTTCACGAGCATAAGAATCCTCCCATACTTGTGGTTGTTCACACACATACTCGCCATAAGGTTGTTGAGGAAAACCATAAGGTTCCATGGAATATTGGTCATAACCAATAAATTGGTTTTGATTATACCCATGGAATTGGTAGTTGTCATATTGTTGAGGTTGTTGAAAACCGTATCCATCCATGTAGTATGCTACTTCCATGAGAAACAAACACCTGAAATAAAATTCTCAAACCAAGGTTAAAACCCATAAAATAAGAAAAAAAATAAAACAAAAACTAAAAACAAAAATAAGAAACCAAAAACAATTGACAACCATTTTGCCTCCCAAGCAATGTGCCAAAATTTGAGGTTATCAGCCGACACAAATATAATTACACTTTCTTACTACTCAAAATATATAATGAAGCAAGGGCAAGAAAGGATCGATCCCTGAGAGAGGTCTAGGTTGTCAAATTGTTTCTGGTTCCCTATAAATAACACGGGGAATTTTCTGATTGTGTAAATAAAAATAAACGAAAAGCAAAACAATAAAAAGTAAACACGCAAATCAAGGATGTGAAAGTATTGGTCATGGATTTCGTTTTCATTCACAAACATGTTTTCTACACAATAACTAGAATTGATATTTTAATCTCAACTTTTATCAAAGACCCTAGAATACCTTAATCGCAAGAATATCCCGCTAATCTCCTCTTGTCATCAACAAACACATTAAAAGATGCGAATATGAATTCTATCTAAAGGAACAACCTAACGTGTAAAAGCACTAATCAAGTTTAATTCCCTAGATGCATTAGGTTCTATGAAATCAGGCCAATCAAAGCAATCGAACGTGTAAAAGCACTAATCCAATTTAACAAAGGTTATGGTTCACATATGATTATAAGAATATATCACTACAAACTATAATCATATTTATGCTACTTGCAATCCGGAATTATCACTTTTGCGTATAATAACCCTAATCTAGCAATAAAGATGAAAGCAAACTCAATCGATTCGCAACTCGACTAAACAAGCATTCAAATCATGTAACAATATTAATGGTGAATCATAAACGATAATATGAGAGAAAACTAATTTATTGAATTAAAACCCATATTTGGAAATCCAACTTATTCCATAACCAATAATAAAACTCTAGCTCATATTCATGGAGTTCATAACAAGAAGAAAGAGAAAAGACTTCATGGTTCTAAACCCCTAGAACAAAAGTAGAGGCAAAGGAATAATAATATCCAAGATAATCCCCCAAATTGTGCCTAGGCTTCTCTATATATAGAGTTTTGTAAACTCTTCTTGAAGAAAACTAGGAAACCTAGTAAAAATAGGAAAGTGCACCTCCTTAATTGTGTCCCGTGCATCAAACCCCGTGCAATTGGCTTGCCAAACTTCTGCCAAAATTCCAAATATCGTTCACGTCCAAATCTTGGCCATGCAAATTAAGAAGTCGCCTACATACTGCCTATTGAGCTCGTGCATCAGCTGTGGAAGCCCAGCCCATTATCGTTCTTGGCTTGTCAGTTTTGTGGAACTGACAATGCACATTTTCTTCTGCGTCTGGGTCTTTTATCTCTCCCGTAAAACTTAGCACCTACCTCCCTGTTTTATCTCTCGATCGGCATCACTGGCTCTGCAGCATCAGTTCTAACAATCCACCTTCGTTAGCTGCAAACCAACAACTGCTTCATCTCCTTCCATGTTTCATCAGCCAACTCATTCACCGGTCCATCACCAACATCAATGGCCAACCATCGATCTCATCATACTACCTTAATGGCAGCATCTTGTCCGTCGTCCTTTGTTTTGTAATCTCAAGTTCATCTCACAGATTCGAACTCCATTATCATCGATCAAAGCCCGGAGACTCCATCTCTACCAAGCTCTCTCAAAGAACCAATAACTCGATCTCCTTCTCGGTTCGTAATCCATCTTCATCTCTCGGTATTGGCGGCGGTTCGACTTCCGGCTCAAAGATCATCAATCACAAGACCAGGCTATAGCAAAGCAAAAACTCCAACATCACGTCTCTCCTGCTAGTAAACTCATTCTCTCTGCGGTCATCTTTCATTAATCGCTGGCAGTAACCCACTCATCTCTCGGTAATGGCAGCCTCGAGCAGCCATGGCAGACTCAAACTCCATCGATATCGGCAGCATCATCACTGCCAACTTCATCATCTCCTGTCACCTGTAACAACGAATGATTTCAGCACCATCTCGATGGGCTTATCTAACGTTTCCAAGCTCTGTCCAACCATCGATAATGGCAGCAGCCATCATACATTTCAACTCCTCCGAACTCATCACAGCTGTTACTCGAGCTCCAACCGTAGCAACATCTCTATCAATGGGTACGCTGACACTATTCCCTGAACTGCACGACCAAACTAGAGAAACAATCTCTGGTATTTCTCCTCTCTGTTCGAAGTGTTGGATTAGGGAGGAAGACAATGGTGGCCCAAATAAAACTGTTGTCTGCCTTTAACATTGTTTGAATTCTAGCTTCCCCTGAATATTTGACATGACTTCCTTTAGCATTTCCTCTTAGACAAGCCACCCCTTAACAGAATGACTGCCCCTTAACGTACGGTGGGGTGGCAATAGCACTTGGCCTATAAAATGACCATTTTGCCCTTTTAGTCTTTCGAGTTCTTCTTTTGCCCATAACTTCTTCATACGAACTCCGAATGACTCCGTTCTTTCGCCATTGTCTTCATCTTCTCGTCCTCTACACAATGAAAAGTAGAAATCTTGCATTTGAACGAGTTCCAATTGGTCTTTTTGCTCCAAATGACTCCATTGCACCTAATAAACTCAAAAGCACACATAAGATACATAATTTACAAGAAAACTCGCAAAGAAAGCATAAACTCTATATAGTAAATACGGTGTATTCTACACCTATCAGTGCAGCGTGCAACGCGCCATCACAAGAACGTGTCAGGAAGTCATGGACGGTTAGAGATGACAGGAGAAGTGGGCAAGACTGGTCGTGTAACACCAACACACACCTCCACTACTCCATCACTCCACTTCCTCCACTTCCCACGAGAGACGTGAATAAGGCTCAAATGACTTGTATAAATAGATTCTCCTACCTATTTTCCAAAACAGGAGAAAAACAGGAGACAAGAGAGAAACAATACAAGTCCAGACGAGACAGAAACCAATTGTTAATACAAAAACGTATTCAAACACCTAGAGCCCGCTTGCATCAATCGTAAGCTCTCGCTCACCTACCTTTCACAAGTCATAAGCAAGCCAACACCTTCACAATCTCAACACCTTCTTCGCTTCCCTCCCTAAGATCAACCCCATCTCCTTCACTTTGTGACCGAAACGAGTCCGGAACGACCATTTCTTGGTTTAGGCCGGACTTGCATGCATTGATTTCCGAACCTACAAGCACTCACCGTGAAGTGCATTTGTTTAGGGTTTAGATTCATTCCTCATCCACACACCCCAAATTACCAAATCCCGGCAGAATAGTTTTCACCCATAAACAAGAGGTCTATTTCAATCTTAACAGGCATGAAATTCATATGACCAGAGACAGGTAGGTCCTATTCTAAATCTTTTACGGTGTCGATTTTATGATTATATATCTTGATCCCGATGACAAACCGATTATTATCGCATCTGTTGTGATCTCTTTCTGCTCAATATAAAATTCAGATTCCTATTCCAGAAATAACTCAAAACTCATTTTATTAGGTACTACACCTTAGGTTGCTTGAATTTATAATGTTCGATGTGTAACTTCGAGAGTTACAAGTGAAGAGTTATACCCGGCTGACCATACATGATATTTTCCTATTCCAAACACTTTAAAGTTCAATTTAGGTTGCACTGTCTCAAGATTATTATTAGAAACTACCCACTGATACCAAACAATTAAGGATCATAATGACTTAGTGTTGTTTTTCTTTAATGTCCAAAATTAGGCTTAATGTTTTCACAGTTACATTCAGCTTTGGGATAGTGTTGTGTTGATAGGGTAAAAGTGGATATGAGAAGCTAGTCCAAGCCACAACAAGCCCAATCCCCTTTAGAGGTGAAGAGAGAGAATGCATGAGTTAAGTGTGTCCTTCTAAGTATCTTTTCTTTCTCTTTTATAATAATCCTTCCTCTCCTCCTTATGAATAAACACTCATAAGGCTAATATATTACAAAACTACCACTTTCCTGTTTTCCAAGTTATCAAGCAACCAGGAAAAGGGCCCATTTTGCTTTGGGATGAGGCCCAACTATTTCAAGATTTTCCTTCTTGGGCTAGGTCCATCCATTATCCTATGGGTTGGACCTAGTCCCAAAGTTCCTTCTTCTTAAGAGGAACCCTTAGTAGGCTAAGGGGCTACCCCTTTTAGGATTAATTATTTTTATGTATCAACATTAGTCCCCTGACTGTTGACTGGTCATAGGCCAGGTCAACAGTCACATGTTGATTCGTTAGTTAATGGTTGCAACTGATGGAATTTTCAGACGAATACATCCGTGCATGTTGAACCCTCACGTGTTCTCTCCATCCTCATCCGATGGTTGGCTTATCCGTCCTCGGGGAGGATGTGTCTCCGATAGCCGCCTTAGAGGAAGTACCTTGCCTAGCAGCTCACAGGAAGACTATATTTTTCCGACAATCGCACATCACTCGCCCGCTGAATCTCCACCCGCTTGGGAGCCTTGGGTGCACTACATATACTCCAACCCCGATCATTGGGAAATGCTCCGCTATTTGGGCATAGAGGATGCCATAGCGACCTCTCGGATAGAACTGTCCGACGAGATCATGACAGTTTGGTGCGCTTTATTTGCTCGTTGGATGATTGATCCTCACATGTTTTTATTTGCTTGGGGAAGGCGACTTCGGTCGGAAGATGTGGTCGCGCTTAATGGTTTTCCTATTCATGGCGACACCTGCTATTCTGAGTCTTGTATCTTCAAAGCTATGAATAAGAGCGATATGGATCTTCGAGATCATTTGATTCTAGACAAGGCAAATTCGATAAACTTCCAAATTTTAGACGAATTTAAAGTCGAGGCTCCTGGAGATAGGGGAGTATAAAGAGGGGTTGAGAGCTTCTTCCCGATGACGAATCTCCTCGAAGGTTATTAGAAGGCAGTTCTTTTCCTCCTTGTTCGGCTCAAAGAAGAGAAGGCGTCCTTCCACGCTCGAAACAGCTTGGTAAGATCTATGCAAGTTGGTAAAACACGATGAATGGTTTATATCCGCGCTTCCGAGTCCCTAGGACTATCATTTAAATCAATGTTTGTCGTGATCCAATAATAATCCAATAAGATTATTATGCGTCGGTAACGGGTTTCCCCTTTGCATCCTAGTAAGCTTAGTGGTATTATTGGCATAATATGTGATAAAGGCGCGGGCGATAGAGAAGATATTGACATTTTATAATGCGGTCCATGAGTGCCTAAACGAACAGATTCGAGTCATGGCGGGTAAATTATGCTTTGCGCACTTGCATATGCGACTATTCCACATGAGGCGCAAGTATATGAGAGTCACGATGTATGAAAAGGCGGCTTACAGATAGTGGTTTTAGTTACAACATCCAAGTGGTTACATATCGATCGGCTAGCTCAGCGGACATATATTCTTACGTAAAATAGGTGCGCGTAAATGTAAGTGCTTCATGGTCTCATGAAATGGTAAGGTTGTTCGCATAGTAGGCATGTTTGTGATTATTTATCGCTCACATGACCAATAGACTTTGAAATCAGTGCAGATATCGACTCCTACTGTAGGATCAGAATATCGCGACATCAATACTTCGCGAGATCAATAAACAACCGCATTGCGAGGGCGTCGCAGAAGAGTAATATAAATGACGTAATGAATGACGCATACCAAAACATGAGAAAGATGTGAAGACCTAGCGAGATTTAGGAGAGTGGCGAGATTATATATTTGTACACTTGCGATATCTCGCAAGTCATTCCCGAAAATAAAGGACAACTTTAGTTGTCATCCATTGTATACTACCCTATATAAAGAGCCGAACTAACCCGTTGTAGGGGAGGATTCTTTTCGCAGTGTTAGACAAGTTATTAGAGAGAGAAAGTTGGTGGTGATTGTAATTTCTTTAACTCTTTTCTATTTTATCTTGTGAATCTTCAAGGAAATAATCAATAAAATCATTGTTATTCATCTTAAAAATGTTTTAGTTGTGTGGAATATTATGAGGGGTGTAGTGTAGGATTTCCTGCAACTACATATTGGTGCTAGAAACAGGGATTGATTGAAGATAAGAGATTGGATATTGTCACTAAAATTGTAAAAATCAAGAGTATGATGGATAAATTGAAGAAAACTAGAATCAAAGAGAGTAATGAAGAATTGGAATGTAATATGATTACAAAGTCAATAGTTAATGAATTTCATGAAAGTATCAAAGGGAGAATACATAAAAGAGATTTTGAAGGAAAGAAAATTATAACAGCAGAGAAGGTGTTACCCTTGAAAGAATGGGAAAAACAGAGAATTATATTCACAGCAACGGAGATGTCAGGAGAGAATTTAAATCACACATCTCCACTAGTGATTACGATAAGTGCCCAACCAAAGAAGAAGGAAAATTAACAAAAACAATGGAAGAATGGGCAATAAATAGAACTTTAGTGGATACGGGGAGTTCGGTGAATATAATGTTTTATCATGCATATAAAAATTGGGGGTACAAAGATGAAGAAATGACTTCCGCAACATATCATATCTATGGTTTCGGCAAATCGATAACAAAACCTAAAGGGGAGATAAAAATACGAATTTTGTTGGGAGAAATTGAAACAAATGTGACGTTATGCGTAGTGGATATGGAATCACCATATAACATGCTGTTGGGAAGGCCATGGATACACGCAATAAAAGCTGTAGCATCAACATTTCATCAATGTGTCAAATTTCCTATGCCGAGTGGAATTGGCGAAATCAGAGGAGATACCGATAAAGGAAGAATGTATCATCAAATCGAAGTAAAACATTATGAAGAGCAGGTGAAGAGGCGAAAAGATCGCAAGAAGATGGCAAAAGCAGCAAAAAAGGAAGAAGAATTTAGAACTTACATGATAAGAGCGGAAGAAGGAAAAGAAATATGTGGTGAAGAGAGTGATCTCGCAAAAGGAAATAAAAGGACCAACGCCCATGGGAGAACCGAAGGCTAGCTACATTGCGGCAGAACCAACAAAGGAAGTGAATATTGGAACTGAAGAAGAACCCAAGATGTTAAAAATTGGGACTAAAATGGAGGCAGATGAAGAAAGAAAGACTGTTGATTTGTTGCGAGATTATAAAGATATTTTCGCATGGGATATGGATGAGATGGAATAGATCCATACCAGTAGCATGTCATAAATTAGAGATTGATAAAAATGTAAGACCATTCAAGCAAAGAATTAGAAAAATTGCAACAGCATATCATACTCAAATAGAAGAAGAGTTGCAGAAGATGCTTGATGCCTTAGCATTATTAGACAAGCAAAATACCCCGAATGGATAGCAAATATGGTCGTAGTTCCAAAGAAGAAAAAAGTAATAAGAATTTGCATAGATTTTACTGATCTAAACAAAGCTTGTCCAAAAGATAGTTTTCCCTTGCCAGATATTCCGAGATGGTTGAATCGGAAGCAGGAAATGAAAGGATATCCTCCTCTGATGGATATAAGGGATACAATCAAATTCCTCTCATTTGAATAAGACCAAGAGCATACTTTTCGCTCCAAGAGGATTATACTGTTACACAAAAATGCCATTTGGTCTGCGAAATGCCAGAGCAACGTATCAAAGGATGGTGGAGAAAGTGTTCGAACAATGGATACATAAAAAACTAGAGGTATACGTGGATGACATGTTAATAAAAAGCAAATAAGCAAAAGATCATAAGAGATTTGAAGGAAATTTTCGAACAAATGAGACATTTCAACATCAAAGTAAATCAGAAAAATGTACCTTTGGAGTGGCATCTTGAAAAAATTTAGGATACAGTGTGTCAAAAGAATGAATACAAGTTGATCCGGAGAAGGTACAAGCAATTCGCGACATGCCGACACCAAAGAACGGTGAAAGATGTGCAAAAGTTAAATGGACTATTAGCTTCGCTAGGAAGATTCATCTGCGATCATCTGATAAGTGCAAACATTTTTTCAACATACTTAAAAAGGGAACGAAATTTAAGTGGACGGATGAATGTGAAAAGGCATTGCAAGGAATAAAAGAACATCTAATGGATATATCAATATTACAAAAAGCAGAACAAGGGGAGGAATTACTAATTTACCTCGCGACAACCTCGCATGCACTAAGCGCAGTATTATTGCGAATGAACGTTAGGGGGTGGAAAAACCAATCTATTACATCAACAAAACATTCAATGCCGCAGAGAAAAATTATTCAAAATTCAAAAATTAATTTTGGCATTAGTTTACGCAATGTTTAAACTTCGCATCTATTTCAAGCACACACGGAAAGGTAATGACAAAAGTACCAACCGAGTCGTAATGAAAAATTCAAAAAGGTCAGGAAAGGGTTGAAAGATGGAACGCTCAAGTAAGTCATTGCAAACTCAAATATGAAGTGTTATCCTCACCCAAATCACAAGTTGTTGCAGACTTTTTAAAGAATTTCCATTAGAAGAGGATGAAGCGGTGGAAGAAATGATGGATATAGAAGAAGAACATGGGAATCCAAGGGATTTATTGCGAGCCAAACATATGGGAAATATTGGTAGATGGATCGTCAAATGGAGAAGGTAACGGAATTGGGATCATTATAATTTCGCCGCAGGGCAATAAAATGGCTTTCTTTTTAGATTGGAATTCGCATCTACCAACAATGAAACAGAGTATGAAGCTATAGTACATGCTTTGCGATTTGCAATAGAAATGAAGTTGGAGAATGTAAGAGTTACCGAGTGATTCTCAGTTAGCTATTCGCCAGATAAAAGAAGAGTATACTACAAATGAAGCATCCTTGAAAAAATACAAAAAACTTGATGAAGAATTGTCAGCGAAGATACCAAAAATAAAGTGGAGACACATATCAAGAAAAGACAATAGACTCGCAGATGCTTTTGCTTTTATATCAAGTATGATGACAGAACCATCTGCAAGATGCATAAAAATACAGACACTTCTGTCACCATCAATCAACAAAGAGGAAGAGGAAGAAGCAGAAGTAATGCTCATAACAGATGAAATACAAAGACCACTGTAGTTGCAGGAAAATCTACACTACACCCCTCACTCGAATTTGCTTAATCAACCCATTTGAAGATGAATAATAATGTGTTTTATTAATTGTTTTCTTGAAAGGTTTACAAAGAAATGTAGAACAGAGCTAAAGGAATTACAATCACTCTTGATTTTTCTCTCTCCTAATGACTTGCTTAACAACTCAAAAAGAATCCTTTCCTCAACAGACTTACTTCCGACCCTTTATATAGGGTATTACATAGCGGATGAATGACTAAAAGCCGTCCTTTATTTTCTAAACGACTCGCGAATCCTCGTGAGTGTGTAATTGCTTGTCCTCGCGACACCCCTAATTCTCGCCAAGTCTTCACACTTTCCTCATGTTTTGACTGTCATCATCCATTACGTCATTTATTTATCTCCATGCGACTCCTTCGCGACGTAGTCGTTTTATTAATCTCACGAAATATTCTTTGTCGCGATATTCTGGTCCTACATCTTGCCTCTTCTCATGTATTCTCTGCGAAGAAGAGAATATCATGAGAATCAATATCTTGAAATGCCGCAACAGCTCATCCTTATCTGTTTTAACCCAGTAATTTTTCATAGAATTTATAACAGAAGTCTTTTCTTCCATTCCTTTCTTGACACGTTTCATTCAACCGCTTATTTCTGACCATTCATGTCCCATCTCGCATTAAATGCACTTACTTTCCCAAAATCTTTCTCTCTATATATAGTTTTCTCGTCTTTCTCTTCTTCTCTTTTATTTCTCTCTGCAATTTTCCTTCAACTTCCCTTCTCCGTAACTTGCGCTTCTCATCGCTTCTTTCTTGATTCTTCACTTCTCCCTTCATTCCCATACTTTGGTAATGGCTTTACTTGGCCGTACATACGCACCACTTTTCAATGATGTTTACCATAAATTAAAGGAAAAAGGTTTCACTTTATCAACTATTCCAAATCAAGAACCTTCATCTATGCTTTCTGCAAATTTGTTTTCTGATCATCAATGTGATGATCAGAAAATCATAGTCTCGCTAGGTCAACTCCTCTGCAGGGCTCCCCATTCCTCTATATAATCCCGAATTACCATTGTTTTATGAGATTCTTGCTCACGAGAAATTCTCGCTGGGCTGTTTATCAATTGAATGGCGACCGTATTCTACCGATGCTTGAATTCGCCTATCGTGGCTTCGTAAAGGATCTTTATATCCTGATGATGTTAGAGATCCTCAATTTGCGAATTTACCAATAATTGCCGAGAAGTATACTGTGGACAACTTATTTGCAAATTATTCAGTCATAACTATGAGAAACGATAAATCTCGCTGGGGTGTTCGATTGAAGAAAAATGATAACGTTGATGCTGACAAACTGCTCATGCAGGACATTGACTGGCATTCGGGTAAAAATAATACCCCTCGCCACTCCAAAGATGAAAAGTGGTGGGTTGTACCTCTTTTTCTGAGTGGACCTTATATCGCAGGCTCACATGCACTCCCAGCCAATCTCGCGAATTATTATCCTTGGGAGTTTAAATGGCCTGAGAAGACAAAAGAGGTATATTTCTTCCATTTCTTTCATTGCTTTGCTATGTCTTCCATTTCTTTCATTCATTAACTTTTAGAAAATTTTTAGATCACCAGAATGAGAAAGAAATACAAAGAGAATCCACAACCAAATATCCTGGCGATACTTCGATCGCTCACGGATGAAGTAAGAAACATTTTCTTTTGTTATTTTAAACAATATTGTTGCCTCTGTTTCTTATCTTTATTCGTGTGTGAAGATTGGTGTTGAAGAAGTTGAAACCGCAAAGATTAATGATGAAGAAGCTAATGCTGCGAAAATTAAAGGCAAGAATAAGGCCATTTCTCGCAAAGGACAAATCTCGGTCCATCTTCTAAAAGACGAAAAGTTCAATCTCCCTCCCATTCTAATTCCCAAGTCAGCGAGGACTCAGAAAATGAAAATGAGATCGGTATCTATTCTGCTAAGGGGACTCATTCAGATACTTCTGCTATGTCGCTATTATCTGGTATTTTTTCTGATCCTATGCAAGGATTGGGAGATGATAATTTATCCTCTACTTGCGAAGCTCTCGCCAAAATCTGCGACGCCCCACTATTGGAGGACATAGAGTCTTTTCGCGGAATTTCCCGAACAATGACTCCTAGCCTTTTAAATGCTCTCAATGATTTGGTATATTCATATTCCTTTATTTCTTTGTGATTTCACTTTTGAATTTTGTTTTAATTATTTCTTTATTTTCTTCTATAGTCAGGGAGAGCTTCTTTTGTTGTTGCCTCAGACCTTGAGAAGAGACGCAATAACCTTGAAAAGAAGAACCTTCAACTTAACAAGAACGTCCGAGAATTAGAAATTGAAGTTGCGTCTTCTCGCGATAAAGATGAGAGAATTCAAAAATTGGAAAACGAGCTTGCTTCTCAGAAGACTAAAGTATCTACTCTTCAAAGTGCAAATCAACAACTATATGGTATAGAATTCTTTCTCTTCAAATCGTTTTCATTTTTCCATTTGTTTTTTCTACTCCTGATTTATTATTCTCGCAGACATATATAATCTCTCTGAAGAAGCCATTCTTCTTCATTCGTTTCCCGAGCCTATGGATAATGATATTCTTCTTACTTATCTCAACGAATCCTTAAATAGTTCATCAAATAAAATCGATTCCCTTCCATTAAATGAACTTCAAACCAAACATTGCCTCTTAGAGATTGAACATAGATCCAGTTTGAATTTAGCCAATCAATTTAAGCGAATGTACCTTGATTCCAAGAAGAAAACCAAAACCTTAAGGAAGAAAATTAGTGATCTCATAGATGAAAAAGATCGCATTACTACCGAGGTGCATTGCATTAGCAAAATTTCAAAAATCTCTCCTTGATGTGCAAGTTGAGCGAGATGAACTCCTTCGTCAGAATACCATACTTAGCGAGCGAGAAGACCAGATTCGTTCACTTTTTGTCATAAATAATGATGATGAGTTTGCCTGGGCTGCGAAGGTTCTAGATAATGCTAGGAATAACTTAGGTGTCGATGTTATTCTTCGCGCCGAGCAAACTACCTTGATCAAGGATATGATCTTTGAAAGAGAAGGTTGTTTATTACACTTTTTTACTTTTCTGTTCTTTTTCTTTTTGTACTATTATCATTAACTCATTTTCTCATCTTTTCTTTAACCAAAAGAGATTTTGCAAGGATTGGAGAGCTTGAAACCGAAAAAAGAACGACTCGCAAAGGATCTCTCTCGAGAATAAATATTCTAAATTGAAGCAGCAATTCCAAACTACAGTGGCAAATTTTAATAATGATGTTGTTCGTTTTCATAATCAAGCTATGGAAATAGTTTGTAATGATCACAACATTCCTCTTCATTCATATCCTTTCTTGTCAAGAAGTTCCCGAGAACTTGCCCGTCTCGTATGTTTTCGATAGTGAAGCTAATGAAGAAGAAGAATCGCATTTTAGAGTGATGGAACCTAAGAATCAGATAAAAGAAGAAGAACCTTCAAAGAAATAATTTCTTTTTCTTCTTTCATTTCTTGTAGTATCTGTATATATATGTCTTTGTTAATCTTCCATTTCGTAACTCCTTATTATAAATTTCTTTGACTCGTTGAACATGAATTCAACTTTTGTTTCCTTTGTTCGGGATATATCAATCAAACAACCCTTCTTTGTAATTATAACTTCATACTTGCCTCTGTCCATAAGATATAATCAACACTGCGAGTTAATCACTCTTATTTGCCTCTTTCCATAAGATATAATCAACACTGCGAGTTAATCACTCTTGCGATTTTTTTTTTTTTTTTTTTTTTTTTGCACTTCGGCTGCGACAAGATCGCAAGATATCTTCATTGAGATTGAGAAATCTATTGATCTTGCCTTATCATTATTTGTGTGGTGATGAGTGCCAAATAGTGCATATTTATACACCTTTTTATTGGCATTTTACTCATCTTTTGTGCTCATAAATCAGATATTATCCCATATTCTGTATTTTCCTTGTTTTCAAAGAATAAATATTTGTATTAATTAATTTTGTGTTTTTAGGTAATAAATAAAGCTCTGAGAAACCGAGGAGCCAAAGAGCGAAGAATTGGAATCGATCATCTATGGAGCAGATAGCCAAAGCCCGCACGCGATCGGTCGCAACCCAACAAGGAAGACATGGGCTTGAGCTAGCCATGACCCGATCCGAGCCCGCTCACTCGAGCCATTGAGATCCTCGCCTACATCCAACGGTCGCTCCGCCTAGCACATCAATGATTGATGCTCTCGCTCAACAACAGAATCACCATCTTATATCTCGGCCATTCAGATCGCGTCTAGCTAGATCCTACGCTCGCTGAGGCCTCCTCATCGTCCGTCGCTACACCCGCCTCACACCAAAATTGCATACACCTATACCCCTCCATCGACCTAACCATTTCATCTTCACCTTCTCTTTCTTCTTCCTCTTCATCTACGCAAAACCCATTCCCACATTCCTCGATCAACTCGCAGAACCACCACCCTCTCCATCTCCTCGCCACTGACCACCCACCGCAATGGCCGCCATCACCTCCTACTTGCTTCTATTTCACTCATAGCTTCTACCCCTAGAAGCTAAGTGAGAAATAAAAGGAATTAGGTTAGGTTAGGTTCACAGATGGAAGAGAAGAAGCAAACATCAATCAAAAGACGAAGTGACAAGAGAGAGCGGATTCGTAGTATGGGTTCGATTTATTTTTCATTTAATTTCTATTTTTAATTGAATTAGGTTTGTATTTTGGGATAGGTGTGCATGTATAAATAGAAGAGGGATAAGATTTATTTGAGGTATGCCACGGATTAGCCGAGCATCCTTGTAGATTTAATTTCGTTGTTTTAGTGTTTTAATTTAGTTGCTAAGGGTTTCGGTGAGACCCTAACTCCATATTTCGTTTTTTTAACTATGATTGAACCATCTTGAATGCTTAATGTTATCAAATGTCTTCAATTACAAATACCCAATGTTTTTCTCTCACAGTGTATACCAAAGCCATGGATACACTGTAGTTAGGTCACAACTGTGTTGAGTGTAATGCAGCTCAACCTTAGATACAAATGCTGATTCCCTTGACTAGTTGTACTAAATTAGACAACTAGTGCTCTGGGTCAACACTTTAGCTGTTAATCGAGGCATTACGAGGGAGAGATAGGTGGTGGAATTGACACCGCCCTTATCAATCACAAGACAACAAGAAGCTCAATTTAGTTCAACACAGAATAGGAATTTAGAGGTGGATTTGATAACCCAAGCACCCCTTTGTCACTTTGTTTATTTTAGTTTAGGTTCACTTCAGTTCAAAATCAGCCGTATCGGCACAAAATATCTGTTGTCACTATGTTACTCATTTAGAATTCAGTTGAAGAAGCCTTAGATCATACATAGAGCACCACAAGTCCTTGTGGGATCGACCCGTACTTGCCGCGTCTCCGATAGACGCCGTGCACTTGCGGTTATCACCGTAGGCCATAAAATATACACATTCCGAGGCCTACCAAGTTTTTGGCGCCGCTGCCGGGGACTTGGCGTGTGCCCTGTGATTTTTTTTGGCTTGACTTCACTGTTTTTCAATCATCTCTGTATATATTCACTTACATTCTTTGCTTTTAGTCTTGTTTTAGTATAACTTAGTTTAAAATTTGTAACTTGCATCCAGAATTTGTCGGTGCATTGTAACCTTGCATTGTAGTGTAACTTAGTTTCTATTGTTCTTTGTTTTACTCTTTGCTCATTGCATTTTGTTTTACTCTTTTAGCCCCTCCCCAGTCAGTCCAAGTAACCAATTACAACACTCTTTCATGCTGTAAAATTATCTCAGCTGTGTACAATCAAGCTGGTGCTCCTTGTCTTTCCTTTACCCTTACACTCCTAGGAACTAAAACTCTTTGTTGAGATTAACAGGTACTTGTTGTACTTCTTTGTGCTTGTTGTGTCTGCTGAGCAAGCCCAAGGAGTGGGAGAAAAAAGGTGCAAATCCCCGAGCAACCCCCGCACTTCGGGTGAGTGGCTCCGCCATGTCTATGTGCTGATCTCGTATTGTTAATGTGCATAAACCCTGCTCCCTTGCTAGCCCTCTGAAGCTGCAAGTTTGAGCTAAGCTGCTCTGAGAAACCCTCTGCCAACCCTAAAACTAGCTTGTGAAAAAAATCGAGTTGAAGTCAACGCAGATCGTTGACATCAATCGAGTGAGTTGATGCAACTAACCTCGTGAGACATCCACTCCCCAAAGTGTGATCTCATTTGAGCTAAGTAATTGGAAAATCTTGTATGAATTATAATCCGCCAAAGTGGTTCACTTGCTACCAGTCCCGCCGATATTCCGACTTGTTGATAACCTTGCCGAGCATTTGTGAGTTTGTGCTAGACCTTGAATATGTGAGACCATGTTAGATGAGTACTTTTAGTGCCTCGTCACATGTAAGTTTGAGTAAACCCCGAGCTTAAGATTGCTCTAACTCGTTGACTCTGACTTCTATTGGCTCATTGGTGCACCTGAGCTTACTAAGACCATCTGACCTGCAAGGCTGAACCCATTTGCTATCTGAAGTGTGCAATTACATCTCAATTGAATAGTCCAGTATGTTGTGAGTCTGTATGATAATGAACAACTAACTCTTGACTCTCATAAACATGATGCTGTAATGGTTGATATTCCTTGTTTGCATGATAAGTAGAATACTTGAAAACCCTGAGTTTGATATCTCTAGCTGTTTAACAAAGCATTGCCCAAACCCTGCGACATAGGGTGCCTTTTGAACCGCATTACCTATATGCTAGTTGATGATGCTCGATTTTGTGCTGAATTGTGTGGGTGCCTTGCATGAGAAATTAGCTACCTTGCTAGGTCTGTTGACACCTTGTACATCTGCTAATCTGTTCATCTGCTGCAAACTCATATGACCCAGTGAACACTGATATCCACAAGCATAACCCTGTGACATCTGAGTGATGATTTCTACATGCTTAAATTTTCATATCTTTGTATGCTCCTCTAGCCCAAATTGGTTGAATGTTGCTCTGCTTTGCTAATTGTCGGTAGTGCTTAACCCTCGAATCGGTTCTAAATCATCCAACCCCTGGAAACTCGAGATTTGTGCTTGGCTCGTGACTTTTGAAACAAAACTGTGTTAGCTGAGATCTTTTGCCCTCGTGTGATTTGTGCTTTAAATCCTTAGTTTTAACAAAGACTCCGTGCTCGGCCCCAGCCTTCTGGTGTTTGTGAGACTGAGCTGCAACTTGGTTAACCAAGTTTGCTGCAGTACTCACTAATGCAAACATGTAATTTTTGTGCCGAAACACGGAATCTTGAGGTCAACTGACCTTGTTGACACCAGTGGTATGTTGTAAAGCATTTGAATGAGTGCCCTATTTGTTGTGACTGTGCTTAATCTATGAAAACCGAGGTCAACTCGACCTTGATCTCGTGCACACATCAAATTGTTGTCTTCTCTTGTGCTTGGCTCGACTAGGGCTGCACATAAGCCGCCAATCGTGCATGAACCGAGCCGCACTCGCAGCCGTGCTAATTTTCTCTTAAGAATCTGTGCATCAGCAGTGTTGTGTCAATCTTTGAAGTTCTTGCTTGTATACATTACCCTGTGCTGTGCAGCCATTGTATGTGCACAAGCTGACCACACAACCCAACCACTGAGCTCAACCATTAAGGCTTGTTTAAAATGTGAGCACCATTTCGCATAAAGTGCTTTGTAGTTAGCACAAATTGCACCTTGGGTTGAA
This sequence comes from Papaver armeniacum, assembly GCA_023531295.1. Taxonomy (NCBI): domain Eukaryota; kingdom Viridiplantae; phylum Streptophyta; class Magnoliopsida; order Ranunculales; family Papaveraceae; genus Papaver; species Papaver armeniacum. Next base: position 87,701 of record JAJJWW010014501.1, read on the forward strand.
AACAATTTGTACATAAGCCCTGAAGCCCACTTACTGGGCTTAGCATTCACAACCAAGCCCACATAAGCTGAGTTGTTGGGCTGGAACCCAATTCCACTAGGCTTGCATTATAACCTGGGCTATGCCAACCACTGGGCTGTGCACTTTCACACAACCTCGGGCTCGCACAAACCAAGCCCACCGTACACAAAGCAACCTTTTGGGCTTACACTTAGAATCAGTGTCATTTTCTTTTGTGGGTTGTATCTCTCTGGGCTGAGTATGCATGAGCTATTTGCACAAACCAAAACCCAAATAAACCAAAACCCATACAAACCAAATCCCAAACAAACCAAAGCCCAATAAACCAAATTCCCACAAAAACCAAAGCCCATTTTCATTTTATATTTGTAAGAATGTTAATGTTTCAGACATTATCTTTTGGGTTGACCTCAACCCTTTAGATTGTTAGTAAATTTTTGTATATAATCCAAGAGGACTTGAAAAATTTTTCTTTTCTTGAAACGGTTGAGTCTTCTTGTGAATATTTTGTGCTAATCCGATATGATATGTTGGATTCTAGCCTTAACGAATGAAGCTCTAACCGTGCTCCGCCGACATACGGTAATCTCTTCCCTTTTCTCTTTTCAGCATAGTTCTCATGGTATGTGACTGTTTAAATTTTTTCCTATCTGTTGACACATTGAGGACAATGTTCGATTTAGGTTTGGGGGTGCATTTGCATATAGAGTTTTAGTCTTTTTAATCTTTTATTTTCAAAAAAAAAAAAAAAAAAAAAAAAAAACTCTTTTTGTAAAAACCTCCAACTTTTAGAGATTTTAGAGTCATTAGCATGCTTCTAGCTATGTTTACATAGAGAATTTTTCTCGACCGAAATAATGAAGTTAGAAGTACTTAGGAGAACACAATCGGGTTCCTTAGTTGATTAGAGCGTTAAAGTTGGATTTAACCATACCGGAGGGCTTAATTAGGTCTTTGTTAGATATTCGGTAGTAGAATTGTGATCACCCATAGTGGAGACTACCCATTTTACATCAAGTGAGGCACCAACCTTCAAATTTTTGCAACTTTCTAGAAAAGTCTGTTAGAGTGTGTGTCACCGTACATCAATTCCGGGTAGGAATGGTGAGCTACCCAACTTTGCACCAATTTCAAGACTACTTTTGATCTCTTGAGTGCTAGTTTTTGTCAATCATGAGGGTGACGTCTAAAGATGAAAACTTCTTCTAAATACCGATTTGCGTTAGCATCACTCTCTCTCTCTCAATCAACAAGAACCCATAGAAACACATCATCGTCAACAAGCGGAGCATCATCGGAATATTGAAAGAAAAATTGATATAGTCCAAGGTTTATGTACAACAAAGAAAAGAAAATAGGATGAGAATTAATAAAATTTATAAAATCAAGACAATACAAGTTGTGGAAAAATTGAGTGATAAAGTCCTTTGTCCATGGAGTTAGTTGTTTCATTATTTGTATTTTTATTTTCACTTATTATAAAATCAAAAAAAAAAAAATAATAAAAAAAAAATCAAAAATCAAAAAAATATTGTAGTTTATTTTTGCTACCACCATGGTAAAGAAGAGTTCAAAAAGAAAAATCCAAACAACAAGGAATTTGAGTAGAAAAATTAAAATTTGTCAAGTTTTGTGAAGTTTAGAAGTTCGTCATCAACATTTGAAGACCGAAGACCGAAGATCGAAGACGTTTCTATGGTTTCTTATGAGAAAGTGATATTAATTGCCGATCGGGTGAGAAGTGAGTGAGTATTCCCACCCCTTGCTAATGGTTGATTTCCTTCCTTAGAGATCATCAGAAAAGATTCTTTTGTCCACACTTCCCGTGGAGTCTCCGATTTTATTTCTGGAAGGTTACCCTTCTTACCCACAACGTGTGCGGGATTTCTCTCTTTATTCCCGCCGCACACATGAGAGACTAAAAAGCGATCTTTTGAGTGCAATTTTCATAAAACCCTAATGGTGAGGCATAAGTCGAGGCTTATGATCACAATCGAATCCGAATTCTTTCATATGGTATGGTTACTTTTCGCTCAACACTTAAGGATGAGAATGCGTTCTTTGGTAGTTCTAACTTCATGTTACTAGCACGCAGAAACTCTATGTACTCATAGCTTCTTGGATGCTTGAGACTCTTTTACACTCTGAAGTTGGAGAAGGTTTTGTGGGTACACCTCTGTAAACCCTCACGAGACTACAACTCGCCCACTAGGGACACCTAGGGGTTTAAAGGCTTAGTGCATACGCTAAATGCATTCGAGAGACCTGCGACAGGGGTATAGTTAGGATTTCTTATTTTCTGTTTCACTTGAGGACAAGTAAAATTCAGGTTTGAGGGTATTTGATGAGTGCCAAATAGTGCATATTTATACACCTTTTTATTGGCATTTTACTCATCTTTTGTGCTCATAAATCAGATATTATCCCATATTCTGTATTTTCCTTGTTTTCAAAGAATAAATATTTGTATTAATTAATTTTGTGTTTTTAGGTAATAAATAAAGCTCGGAGAAACTGAGGAGCCAAAGAGCGAAGAATTGGAGTCGATCATCTATGGAGCAGATAGCCAAAGCTCGCACGCGTATCGGGCCGCAACCCAACAAGGAAGACATGGGCTTGAGCTAGCCATGACCCGGATCCGAGCCCGCTCACTTTGAGCCATTGAGATCCCTCGCCTACATCCAACGGTCGCTCCGCCTAGCACATCAATGATTGATACTCGCTCAACAGCAGAATCACCAGCTTATATCCTCGGCTGTTCGAGATCGCGTCTAGCTAGATCCTACGTCGCCGAGGCCTCCTCATCGTCCGTCGCTACACCCGCCTCACACCAAAATTGCATACACCTATACCCCTCCATCGACCTAACCATTTCATCTTCACCTTCTCTTTCTTCTTCCCTCTTCATCTCCGCAAAACCCATTCCCCCATTCCTCGATCAACTCGCAGAACCACCACCCTCTCCATCTCCCGCCACACCCACCCACCGTAACAGATCGCCATCACCTCCTACTTGCTTCTATTTCACTCATAGCTTCTACCCTAGAAGCTAAGTGAGAAATAAAAGGAATTAGGTTAGGTTAGGTTTCACAAATGGAAGAGAAGAAGCAAACATCAATCAAAAGACGAAGTGACAAGAGAGAGAGCGGATTCGAGTATGGGTTCGATTTATTTTTCATTTAATTTCTATTTTTAATTGAATTAGGGTTTGTATTTTGGGATAGGTGTGCATGTATAAATAGAAGAGGGATAAGACGATTTGAGGTATGCCTGGATTAGCCAGAGCATCCTTGTAGATTTAATTTCTGTTGTTTTAGTGTTTTAATTTAGTTGCTAAGGGTTTCAATGAGACCCTAACTCCATATTCTGTTTTAACTATGATTGAACCATCTTGAATGCTTAATGTTATCAAATGTCTTCAATTACAAATACCCAATGCTTTTCTCTCACAAAGGTATACCAAAGCCATGGATACACCGTAGTTAGGTCACAACTGTGTTGAGTGTATTGCAGCTCAACCTTAGATACAAATGCTTCGATTCCCTTGACTAGTTGTACTAAATTAGACAACTAGTGCTCGGTCAGCACTTTAGCCGTTAATCGAGGCATTACAGGAGAGAGATAGGTGGTGGAATTGACACCCCGCCCTTATCAATCACAGGACAACAAGAAGCTCAATTTAGTTCAACACAGAATAGGAATTTAGAGGTGGATTTGATAACCCAAGCACCCCTTTGTCACTTTGTTTACCTTAGTTTAGGTTCACTTGATTTCAAAATCAGCCGTATCGGCACAAAATATCTGTTGTCACTATGTTACTCATTTAGAATTCAGTTGAAGAAGCCTTAGATCATACATAGAGCACCACAAGTCCTTGTGGGATCGACCCGTACTTGCCGCGTCTCCGATAGACGCCGTGCACTTGCGGTTATCACCGTAGGCCATAAAATATACACATTCCGAGGCCTACCATGTGGTCTTATTTTGCCTTCCTAAGTAAAGGTCTTATTTTGCCACCCCTCATTGCGACAAGGTCGCAGGACGTCTTTACATTTTCATGTAACGACCCATTGACCTTGTCTTATCATTTCTTAAGTATTTTTTCCTCTCGCAGACATTATATGTGCGACAATATGACAGGTTTAAATGTTCTTGCGACCATAAAGTCCCGTGACATTGTCGTCTTTGCGATTTAAATCGCAGGACGTTCTTACATTTTCATGTAAAAACCCATTGATCTCGCTCTTACCCTCGCGTTAGTATTATTGCCTCTCTAGATCATTGCACAAATATAACAAGCCTAAATTTTCTTGCGAAAATAAAGCCTCATGACATTTGCGTCTTTTGACACTTATCACCTCCCTAATGGAGGGTGCCGCCTTATCTTCTCCCCGGTTGCCCCTTCAAGGAGGCGTACATCGGCCATACAAGACTAGCTCCTCCCATCCGGTCTTAACAAAGAAGCAGCTTGTTTTCGCAGCCTCTTATCCCTTATACCTATAGGGCTTATGGTTACGAGACTCGCACCCTAAGTTGAGTTTTCTTGGTAATGCAAGATGTGCCAAGACTTGTCAAGAGTGGTAAAGTTCCACGCTCCCCGCACTCTTGACTCAACCGTGTACCCGGCGCCTTGGTCATACACTCGACTCCTTGGAAGAGACCTCGGGCGTCCAACCGGGGTATAACCTTATATATATAGTTGGAAATCCAAGGTATCTCCCGGATAGGCTTTCATGGGCCCCAAATTTCCATGACTCAGGTTCCAAGAGCGGTGTAACCTTTTCCCTGAGCCATGTCAAGAGATACCCCCTTATATGACGTACTTTAGGTCTTATATTTGCCTCTTACGAAATATCATTCGCGAACTAGGTGTACGCCATAAAGGTTCGTCCCATTCACTCACTCATTCATGTTATCAATTTATTCGATCATTCATTTTTGGCTTTTGTTAATTTGTCTGTGAGCTATCTGTCACGATCTCATTTCAATTATTCAATAGATTTTTATACATTTTTCACGGCGATATTTTTCGCGCAACTTTTCCGCAACTATCACCTCTCGCTTCCTGTCCTTACCATGCTTTCATCACTAAATTGGTATCTTTTCTCGCAACTATTCATTTTTACACCTTTTACTCCTACTTCCTTCTCGCCTCCGCATCACCAAACTTTTCAATGTCTCCTTTTCATCATGATATTGATTGTTTTTGTGCATTCACTTCAAAGATCTCTTCTTCTTTTGTTTCTATGGTATCTACCATTAGTCTTTCTTTTCTTTGGTCATCCTTTACATTCTTCCTCCAACCTTTCTTTTTTGCCATTCTCTCTTCGGGGCACTCTCTACATCGACCTCATAACATTTTTGCCCTTCCTTCCAATCTCCTTTTATAATTTCGACACCGCTAGGATGTGGAAACTTTATACACTGATGGTATGTCGATGCTACCCCCAGAATTTCATGCAACCATGGTCTTCCAATCAAAGCATTGTAGGGAGATTCCACATCAACCACGCAGAACAAAATATCGCTTGATAACCCCCGCAAGGGTATCCTCATGTGCACTTCTCCTTTGGGCTTGTTCGCGGTACCATTAAAACCATATATTTTGTATGTTGAAGGGATCAAATCTTCATCTTTTCCTCCCATAGTTTTGTCGTATGGTAGAAAAGAATGTTGATCGAATCGCCTGTATCAATCAATATTCTATTGATTGCCCAACAATTTTCCGCTTCATCATCTTCGCCATCAATAGGTTTTGGATTAATTTCCATCTTCACAACCAATGGGCTATCATGCATTTCTCTTCCTTTGGGTACTTCTTCAGCCGAGAAAGAAATAATCGCAGCTTGCCACTCTTTTAATCGCGATGTCTTCTTAACATTCATCACTTCTTTATTATCGCATCCTCGAAAAAAACCTTACTAAGTACATTGTCATGAAAATCTTCGATTGTGCGGTATGAATGTACAATGGAATTGCAAAACAAATTTTTAGCCTTTGCCCCACCTTCTATAACAAATGTTTCTTTTCCCTTTGCCGGTGGTGGTGGTAAATGTTGAACTTTCTCTTCTTCTTTTTTAAAAAGTGATTCAACTTTCCTTGATCAATCATTCTTAGGATAATTCTCTTGATGTTTCGCAGTCATTCGTTAGGTGCCCATGAAAGCGGTGGTAAGAATGTAACTCGTGACTTCTATCTCCAGTGGTGGTTCACTTCCCATGTTCCATGGTGCAGGTATGTTTTCCATCAAAAGTATTGCTTCCCATATTTTTTTCCACATCGGCATTCAATGGCGGCATTTTAATTTCTCCCACACTACTCGTGACTTCGCCGCCATCCATGATAGTTATTGTTCTACCTTCGACCTCCGTAAGTCTCCCCGCGGATGATCGAGCCTTGGATCTTATTATTCCCACCTCGATTGTAGTAGTTTCTTTCTTTCTCAAATTCCTCCCGATCTCGACTTCCCATGGCTACTAACTTTGGTTCTATATCAACCGCCTTTCTTTCTTGTTGACCTTGCGATGTGCTCGCCACCGTGTGTACAAGTTGAGGTAATAAACTTCCATTCGCAACACTAGAATTTGTGTTCGCCATCGGGTAAGATTCCATCTCGTTCTCGCCTTTCTTCTAAAGCAATATATTCTTCCTGGAGCTCTCGTAATTCAGTCATTGTAATCGTATTCTTGATTCTAAAACCCGAACATACAATAGATTGTTGCGAACATAGCGTTTATGAATGACAAAGATGAGGTATCTTTCATCTACCCTTCCGGCCATCTCGCTGCACATTGTCTTCCATCTGACAGTTAGATGTCTCAAACTTTCACCAACTCTTTGTTTCAACCCGAATACATCTTCAATACCTGGTCGCGAGGAGTTGTTACTTATATACGCCCCTAAAAAATATAGCTTGCAAATGATTAAACGACGTGATAGTATTTCTTGGTAAACCTTCAAACCACTTCAACGCTTCTCCAGTCAAACTTGATGCAAAGTATTTACACAATATGGCATCGTGATTCTCCCATTGTAACATACATCTTACATACGCTTTGATGTGTTGTATTGCACAAGTTGTCCCATCAAAAATGCTGGTTAATGCGGTAAGTTACATTTTGGGGTATTCCTCCTAACTCGCACTTCCAATGTAAAGGGATTCTTCGCACTTTCTGCGATGGCTTCGTCTAACTCTTCTTCCTCCTTCTCTTCTACTGTTCAATATTCCTCTCATCTCTCGCCAATTCTCTCAAAATTTGTTCATTTGCCTCTTAATTTGAATCTATTGGTCTTTTTAATTCCACCTCTCTTCTTCTCGCGCTCATTTCTACTTATATTTTTCTGGCTCATCACTTTCTTCTCTCCTTTCTCTGCGACTTTCTCCCTCATTTCTTTTGCGAATTTGTACACCATTATATCTATCAATCTCTCTTCTCGGTTGTCTATCGACTCCCCTTTGCACTCTTTCATATTCTTCATTGATATTTTCCTTATTGCGATTTTGCTCGCGCATTCTTTCTCGGTTGTCATGATTATTCTGCCGAATTGCCTCTTCAAATTCACGTTCTTCTATTTCTCGCCTCAATCTTTTCCCTTCGCAAGCTAAACGTGCTTGCTCAACATAGTTTTTTTCAATGTCATTTTCGATCTCCTTTTGTTTCCTTCGTGCCTCTCTTCCATGCAATATTCTTCTTCCTTCTATCCGATTTTCTTCATCAGTCGGATTATTCTCGCTTCTTGAGGTTGCCTATCTCCTTGATTTCCATCATTTTGGCCATTTTGTACAGTCTCGTGTCGTGGAACATAACGATCTCCTTCTATTTCTCTTCTCTCGCGACATCCTTCACCAAGATTTGGTTCTCTTTCCAAATTTTCTTCATTAATAGTTTCTTGCTGTAATGTTCTCCTCCTATCTTCTCTCGACCGAACTTGATCTTGATCTCACATTACTTCTCGATCTTCTATTTTGCAATCTCAGATTTTCCATTCTCAACTCATGATTTTGCCTTGTTAAATTTGCACGTTCCTCTCGCTTCTAACCGCCTTTTTCATACATTGTTTGTCTCAATGTTTCTAATGTCGCGATCTCTTCATTTCCACGAATTGTTTCTCCCATCTCTTCTCGATTTCTATCTCCTCGTCCATTATTTATCTCGTTGTTGCTCTTCCTCTCTTTCCTCCATAGAATCTCGATCTCCATGTGTGTACACTTACTCTATCATAATCCATAGTTGTGTTTGCAAAATGGGTTGAATTGGCGATTGAATTTGATTTTCTTCATCATTTCTTATGTTCATCCTTGATGATTCTCCCCTTTCATTTCTCCTTTCACCAATAAGTCTCCCGCTTCTTCTCATGATTTTTTGTCCTTCTGGTACATTTCTCCTTCTAGCCATTTCTTTCTTTTGGTAAATTCTTAAAAATTGTATCAAATTTCTCTTCTCTTACTCCAAATTCTCCCTGTTTCTAGCGCATATGTAGTTGCAGGAAAATCTACACTAAACCCCTCACTCGAATTTGCTTAATCAACCCATTTGAAGATGAATAATAATGTGTTTTATTAATTGTTTTCTTGAAAGGTTTACAAAGAAATGTAGAAATGAGCTAAAGGAATTACAATCACTCTTGATTTTCTCTCCTAATGACTTGCTTAACAATTCAAAAAGAATCCTCCTCTCAACAGACTTACTCGACCCTTTATATAGGTATTACATAGCGGATGACGCCTAAGTTTCGTCCTTTATTTTGGAAACGACTCGCGAATCCTCGCGAGTGTGTAATTGCTTGTCCTCGCGACACCCCTAATTCTCGCCAAGTCTTCACACTTTCCTCATGTTTTGACCGTCATCATCCATTACGTCATTTATTTATCTCCATGCGACTCCTTCGCGACGTAGTCGTTTATTAATCTCGCGAAATATTGCTGTCGCGATATTCTGGTCCTACAACCACATTGCGAGGATTGGAGGACAAAACTTCATGCTTATCTAATGAAAGGAGAAACACCAAGAAATAGATTAGAGATGCATAAATTAAAAAGTCGTGCAACAAATTATGAATTAAGAGACGGGGGTATTGTACCGAAGATCCTTTAATGGACCCTCGCTTAGATGTTTAACACGAAAGGAAGGAGAAGCAGTTTAAAAATGCTACACAAGTGGGGATGCTGGCAATCATAGTGGCGGAAGATCTTTAGCACATAAGGCGAAAATGCAAGGCTATTATTGGCCATATATGCATGAAGATGCGAAACAAATATCAAGACGTTGCGAAGATTGTCAAATACACTTTAAAGAAAATACATGCACCGGGTGCACCGTTAACCTCTTCAACAAGTGTATGGCCTTTTGGAAAGTGGGGATTAGACATTGTAGGACCATTTTTACCAGTACGGGGCAAAGAAGATATCTCGATTGTCGCTATTGATTATTTCACAAAGTGGGCGAAGTAAAAGAGGTACAACACATTCGCGATAAAGATATTTTTACTTTCATATTCGAAAACATAATATGCAGATTTGGAATTCCAAAGACAGTTGGTATCCGACAATGGGAAACAGTTTGAGGGACAAAATATAGAATTACCGCTTAATGTATTTCAAATAAAATGTGGGAAATCAACTCCTTTATACCCGCAGCCAATGGACAAAGCGAAGCAACAAATAAAACAATCGCTGATATATTAAAGAAAATATTAGAAGGGCATAATAAGGCATGGTGTGAGCAAGTGCATAATGCAAGATGGGCTTATAATACAACAAGGCGAGAAGCTGGGGGATGTCACCGTTTTGTCTAACCTATGGTGTTGAAGCTGTACTTTCGACAGAAGTTATTATTCCAACAACAAAGAGAGAAGCTTGGGAGAAAAATCTTAGTGCGGGTAACATTTTGGTTAAATTAGATGAATTAGAAGAAAAAAGAGAAAGAGCACTACAGCATATGGAGAATTATCGCCAAGATTGGCCGGAGAATATAACAAACGTGTCAAAACACGCGAGTTTCAACCAGTGATATGGTATTGCGAGAAACACCAATATATCAGCGAGAAAGTGGTGGCAAGTTGGCGAAAAAGTGGGATGGACCTTATATCATCAAGGAGATAGTTGGAACAGGGGCATATAGATTAATGGATCCTGAGGGCAGAGATGTGGGCCAGAGATTGGGTAGACCATGGAATAGATTATATCTCAAGAAATATTACCCATATAAGATGGAAGGGAAAGAATAAGTTCTGAAATGTTAAATGAATGAAATGTTCCTGCGACGAGTTATTGCGTGAAATTACGAAAGAATGTGCGAATATCTCGCAAAAATGAATTAACAAGAGATAACCAAAAATGAATGATTGAACGAATTAACATAAATGAATGAGTGAGTGAATGAGACGAACCTTTATGGCGTACACCCTAGTTCGCGAATGATATTTCGTAAGAGGCAAATGTAAGACCTAAAGTGCGTCATATAAGGGGTATCTCTTGACATGGCTCAGTGGTGGAAAGGTTACACCGCCCCTAGAACCTCCGAGTCATGAAAATTGGGGCCCATGAAAGCCTATCCGGTGGAGATACCTTGGATTTCCAACTATATATATAAGGTTATACCCTGGTTGGACGACCGAGGGTCTCTTCCAAGGAGTCGGAGTGTATGACCAAGGCGCCGAGGTACACGGTTGAGACAAGAGTGCCAGGGCATTTGAAGTGTCTCGGCCATTCTTGGCAAGTATTGGCACATGCCGCACTCCTACCGAAGAAAACTCCACTTAGGGTGCAGTCTCGTAACCATAAACCCTATAGGTATAAGGGATAAGAGGCTGCGAAAACAACGGGTTGTTGTTAAGACCGGATGGGAGGAGCTAGTCTTGTATGGCCGATGTACGCCTCCTTGAAGGGGGAAACCAGGGAGATGATAAGGGCGGCACCCTCCATTAGGGAGCCGATAAGTGTCAAAAGACGCAAATGTCATGAGGCTCTATTTTCGCAAGAAAATTTAGGCTTGTCATATTTGTGCGATGATCCCGAAGAGGCAATAATACTAACGCGAGGGTAAGACGAGATCAATGGGTCTTTACATGAAAATGTAAAGACGCCCTGCGATTTCGCCGCAAGACGACAATGTCATGGGACTTCAAGTTCGAGAATTTTTAGACTGTCATATTTTCGCAACAAAAATATCCTGCAGAGGCAAAAATACTAAGAAAATGATAAGACAAGATTAATGGGTCGTTACATGAAAGTGTAATGACGTCCTGTGATTTTGTCTCACGACGGCAATGTCATAGGGCTTCAAGTTCGCAAGAATTTTTAGGCCTGTCATATTGTCGCAAAATGAGGGGTGGCAAAATAAGACCTTTAACTAGGAAGGCAAAATAAGACCACACAAAAATAATGATAAGGCAAGATCAATGGGTCATTACATGAAAGTGTAAAGACGTCCTGCGATCTTGTCGCGATAGTGAATTTCAACATAAATGAGAATAATGGAATAACAATTATTAAATACCAAAAATTATACTCATTGAAAAAAAAGAAGAGTAATAAGTAGATGAGTACATACATCAAAAAAGATGATTGAAGTACATAAAGAAGCAATAGTACAAGAAGAAAGATTACAAGAGAAAGTCATTTCTCAAATATTAGCTTTTTCACCGTAAGGAGATCTTTGGGTTTTCTTCAAAGAACTTTATCTATATTTTCGCTAACTAATATATTTCCAAAGCAAATCCTTCTTCACCTACATCTTCATTCGCGACATCATCATTGACAGGTTTATTGGGAGAGATAGTTTCTTCATTTTCGAGTTCTTCGCCACTATTATAATCATAATCGCTATCGGGAGGATTAGGAACTTCATCATCACTTACTTCCGGAGGTTCGACAGATACGGGATCAAGAGATTTAGATAGTAAAACATCATTCACAAGAACTTCGGCTTTAAGATGAAATTGACGAAGGAGTGCTTTCGCTGATTTTTACTCTCTATATCTTTGATCACGCATATAGTCGAATCTTCTTTCTCGCCACTGTCGCGAGAACGCACAAGGGAAGTAGCGAGTATTCCATTCTCTTTGCGAATTTTTGAGTAGTCGGATTTCAAAGCAAAAGTAATGGAGGAGTGAAGATTTTTCTCAGACTCTGCAAAACAAAGAATAAAAGGAATTATACCAACAAAAATATGAAGGCTTGATAAAGGAAGAATAGATGAGGCAGTCAACTTCTATGACTACCTTCCTTCGCGAGGTAAGATGTTGGATTAAAGACGAACAACTATTCTCCAAATGATCCATGGCATTGTCAAAATTATCTCCAATTAAACCTTTCAGACGTGATCGCCAACTTTTTTCGTTGGAAACAAGTAAGGCATTTTCTTTTGCAAGGGAAGAGTTGGACTTTTCTAATTTGGAACATTGATCCTTGAATTGGTTTGCCTTTACACTTAAGATTATTCTACCCTGAATAAGTTTATCCTTCTCGACAGTCACTTCTTTAAGTTGATTTCTTAGCGAGCAAAGAGATTGTTCTTGCTCTTTACATAATTTTTGACAAACATCAGATTATTGCGAGTAAATCGCCACCTTGTTTAACAGAGTTCGCTTTTCTTGAGAAAGAGTTCCATTCTCATCTGATAAAGTTTCCAACTCCAAATTAGCTTTAGTCAAAGAGTAAGAGAGGCGAGATAATTCATTACTTAATGAGTCTTGTTTCTGAGCTAAATCAGCATTTTCTTTAGAAAGATTATCTATTTGATCAACAGAATATGTATGAAGATTATCTAATTGGTTATATTGCTCCATCCAAGCATCTCTATCAACTCGAACTTCCACAACAAGATTCCAACTGATATATCTCCATTTTTCGTTTCTGGTTTAAAGCTTGAAGGGCGAACAAGGGCTTGAGGTTTAATTAAAAAAAAATGGACAATACAGAGGCAAGAGTATACCTTTTAATTCTTCATTCTTCTTGCGAAGATTATCACGATCCAGCGAAATATTTTGAAGTTTTTGATTCTCAAGTTGGAGAATATTACATTTTGCAGTCATAGCTTGGAGATCATTCTTCAAAATGTTAATTTCTTTCCAAGAATGTTTGCGAAATTCTATCGGGGCCAAGGTGTTTGCTCAAAATCTCGCAAATATCAGATTTGATAGGGTCGACAGAAGTGTTCTTAGCATCGTTCACAATATCTGATAGGACTTTGAAGGCCACATCTATTCCTTCTAAATTTTCTTTAGTAAGAGGGATTTGCTCAGAAAAGGAAGTAACTGTGATAGAAGAAGGAAGAGACGAGTCATCTTTTGTTAAAGGAATATCACGAGAAGAAGAAATCTCATGAGGGTTAATGACTGGAGAAATGGTAGAGGCATTAACAATGGAAGAAGAAATAGGCTCATTCGCAATGGGACTGTTATGAGGGAGTTGATCTATGAGAAATTCAGGCATAAAAGTGTTATCTTTGACAGTATTTTCGCAGGAAGAAACAGTAGGAATATCTTGCGAAGATTTCGCAGTAGGGGTTGTAAGTTTGAATATAGGAAAGGTAACAGAAGGCGCAACAGGTTTAGAATGGCGAGGCTTCTTGGGGGACCTATCAACATTTTTGTCATCCTGCGAATTACAAGATAAATAAGAAACAGAGGAAACAATATTGTTATTAAAAGAATAAATATTTCTTAAATACCTTGTTACTGCAGCCTTTCTTTTTAGAGGCAGTGGATTTCGGTTGCGAACCCAGGGAGATATTAGGGTTCACAACGGTGAACTTGGTGCTAGATTTGTTCTTGCTACAACAAAAATGGCAGAGGAGTCATTAAAAGAAGAACAATATCAGAATAAAACAACTTCAATAAGAGAGATCAATCACAAAATGATCAAATTCAGCAAAATTAACAAACCTTGATGCCATAGAAACAGTAGCAGAAGAATAGTAGCAGGAAAACGATGAAGAAAAGCAGCAGAAAAAAGTTGCAGACGATGAAGAAGACGAAGTAAAAGAAAATAAATGCTTTCATAAGGAATCCTCCTTTAAATAGACGAGAAAAGAGTAACCGGATAACATTAAATGTGCTTAGGTAAAAGGGAAATTTTAGATACGTGTAAACAGTCATTCCTAAATTCACGGAATCTTGTCGGCTGAAAATTGATAGAAAACAAACGATTGCGACATTTCAAAATATTGGTTCTCATGACATTCTCTCCTTCGCAGAGAAGACATGAGAAGAGTCAAGATGTAGGATCAGAATATCACGACATCAATACTTCGCGAGATCAATAAACAACCGCATTGCGAGGGTCGAGGAAGAGTAATATAAATGACGCAATGAATGGCGACAGCCAAAACACGAGAAAGATGTGAAGACCCAGCGAGATTTAGGAGAGTGGCGAGATTATATATTTGTACACTTGCGATATCTCGCAAGTCATTCCCGAAAATAAAGGACAGCTTAGCTGTCATCCATTGTATACTACCCTATATAAAGAGCCGAACGAACCTGTTGTAGGGGAGGATTCTTTTCAGAGTGTTAGACAAGTTATTAGGAGAGAGAAAGTTGGTGGTGATTGTAATTTCTTTAACTCTTTTCTATTTTATCTTGTGAATCTTCAAGGAAATAATCAATAAAATCATTGTTATTCATCTTAAAAATGTCTTAGTTGTGTGGAATATTGTGAGGGGTGTAGTGTAGGATTTCCTGCAACTACACCTACTCTTCAGGATATGTTAAATTGCTTGTTTAGCGCTTTTCATCTTAAAACGATGCGCTGTGTACCGTATCAATTACTTGTTTCCTTTAGATTTACATTAGATTTTACGTCCGGCTTTTTATGAAACCGAAATTTTATATTTCTCGCTTGGTATGAGCTCCTGGGTGAAATGACAAATACATAGTGATGGAATTTATTTTATCACACAAGTTTCGAATCATGACGAGGGCGATCTAAATCGATCAAATGTGCCCATGATCCTCGTTTTCCTTGTGCTCGTGGAATTTAGCTAGCTAAGCTATTACATATTGTGTTCTGTCAACATGACGGTTAATCCTCTCTTTGGGTAAGTGTTGAAGTTTCATTAATTTGTCGCTTTCACCCTCTCTCTATTTTGAAAATTATAAGGTGGATGAATGCTCAGTGTGAGAGTTTTATTTAAGCGTTCAAGTGGAGGGAGGATGAGTACAGCTCGCGCGCCTCCTAGAATAAGTGTTCAAATAGGGGGCGGATGAGTGCAACATGCGCGCCTCCGAAGCATATGATTCTAAAATTTTATTTAAGTGTTATTAGAGATATGATATGTGGCTTATTGTCTGTGCGCCTCTGATGTATTTTCTATATTTGTTTGTGTGAAATAAAAGTTATTAGTAGTTTGTAGCATTTTTTTTTTAACAAAAGGGTGGGCTGGTATATGCCTCAACCTACACGTCTTTAATGTGCATTGGTTTTGTAAACTACTTAGCTAAAGCGAAGGTGTTATTATTGGGTGCACTCTTGTAGGCAGCAACGATACATTTCTGGGCGAGTCCCCTCGATCCTTTTTTTTTTTTCTTGAAATAATTTTTTTATGAGGCCCGCTGGGTATCCAAGGGGGCGGGTAGATGATGTTTCCCATGTGCGGCTGGATGAGCGCTTAACTGGTTAAATTCTCATGTTATGCAAGTATTATCCTCTGGAGGTTTGTCATGCGTACTGTTTTGTGAGCGGTGCTTGCCATGAGCACTCGGCGATTTGACTATTCACGCATATTGTGTAGGTATAATCTAATCGTTTATGATCGGTAGAAACATTTAATTTTGTAACGTGTATGTTGACCACGTGGTAATTATTATTCTTTGATCAATTACTTCATTTGTTAAAGTATTATTTCGTTATTATGACCCGAGTTTACTTGATTTTTAGAGATGAAGCATCTCAATTATCTAATGAGCCTACTCCATCTCGCATGTGATCATTTTGATAGTGAAAATTTGCTTTGACATTCCCTATTGTTAGACGTCTATCGGCTTGTGATGGAAGCTACGTGAGTGGTGTACTACCTTCTCCTTTGCTTCTTGAGCGGTGTTATTATTATCGAGAGCAGCGGCTACTTACATATTTATACCGTTCGAGCATATGTAGGACGATACGGTCGGTCAGTCCGACTCATATTTTTACCCTACCCCCCCACCCCCTTTTTATTTTTTTATTTTAAGAATGAGGCGGAGGAGTGCTTGGTGTTCTACCTATGCGCACGAGTCTGTGTAGTCTCTTAGTTAGATAATATGGGGAATTACTAGACACGCCCATGTTGGTGAAGTTTTTTTTTTTGATACCAAACGAACTTTATATTAAACCATAATATTACATAATTTCTGAGCTAACTTCCTTTCATCCTTTATCCGCATATCAAGATCGGTAAGGATGTGACAATCAAAATCAAAGGAAGTTTTCCCGATCTAGCTTTGTGAGCTATAACATGGGCTAGGTTGTTCCCTGATCTTTTAACATGACTTACACCAAGATATTTAGATTTAGACAGCATATGTCTTATTTCATCTACATAGCTCGATTCATCCAAAGGGATTATGACATTCTTTGATAGCACTAACTACATTTTTACAAATCTGTTTCAAATACAACATTCATGAGATTAATTTCTTTGGCCCATGTAATAGCAAGTTTTATGGCCAAACATTCCGCCTGTTCTGGGTCTATTCCTCCATAGAAGTGCCTGCCTCTGAGTCCTTTGGCTGTACCTGCAGAATCTCTTATTATTAGTCCAATGCCAATTTCTTTAGTTGAGTGATCGAAAGAAGCATCAATATTCATCTTGAAGGAATTTTCTGGTGGGGGAGACCAATCAATAATGACAGCATCAGCGGAATCTCTGTTCTGAACAGATTTTTCTTTCATACAAAGATTTACTAGACTTTTGATTTGATAACAGGTGAACCAGCAACTGACTTTTTTGTTTTCAAAAACTTTAATGCATCTGTTTTTCCAGATTTTCCATGCTGTGCACATTACAGTATATAGCCACAAGGTGTTATCCTCTTTATACATTGTCTCAGAAAACCAACTAGAAATCCAAGTCGTCAAACTAATTCTCTGCCTCTGGATACTATCCATATTCACATTCATTCCTAACCAAATGGATCGTGCATAATCACATTCAATAAGAAGGTGCTGTAATGTTTCTTCGTGAGAATTGCAAAAAGGACAAGAGGAGTTAATATCTCTCTTGTATTGACTAATTTTTCCTAAAGTTGGAACAATATTCCTTAAGCATTTCCAGAGGAATAATTTGACCTTATGTGGAACTTCCGATTTCCATAAGTTTCTCCAGACTACTTTTGGGAACAAATCATGTTTTTCTCCTTGAGATGTAGTATAATTAGACAGGTTTTATAAGCCGATTTAACCGAGAATTCTCCAAGCTCTTTTGGCTCCCGAGGATCAATCTGTCCCGACCTTGCTGAGTTAATCTCATTTGAAGGATCAATGTAGCAATATTATCGTGGAACAATTTTTTTACTAAAAAAGTATTCCATCTTCTTGGATTCTGCAAAGATAAGATCCGAAACATGCACTAATTTTGTCGGGTTCTTTAAAGCTTTCATTTGGGATTGGAGGCTCATTAAGACCTATGACCCATTTATCATACCAAATCAGAGTTCTAGTGCCACATCTTATATCCCATCTGTGATATTTTCTTACAATTTCAAGGCCCACTTCAATGCCTTTCCATATCCATGAAGAGTTATGATGTTTTTCTTGAAGATGTAAGAACTCGCGAGATGGTGAATATTTTTGTTTCATGTTTTCAACCCATTGCTTATTTGATTCTGTACATAATCTCCATGCTAATTTGGTTAACAAAGCCAAATTGTAATGTTCTAAGTTACGGAAAGCAAGACCCCCATCTTCTTTTTGGCACACAAAGAGAATCCTGTGAAACAAAGTTGATTCCCTTATTTTCTTTATGCCCCCACCAAAAATTCCTTTGCAGAGTATCTAACTGATTTAGAGTAGTTTTAGGCATCTTGAAGTTACTCATGTAATGCGCAGGAATCGAATTTAAGACCGATTTAACCATGGTTGTTCGAGCAGCCTGATTTAAGGTCTTTGAATTCCATCCATGAAATCTGTTACTATAGGACTCTTTCAAGGATTTAAAAGAGTTAACTTTTGATCTTCCTAATAGGATTGGGAGACCGAGATACTTATCTGAAGAGCATAACTTTTTAACCCCTAGCCTTTCTATTATGGACAATTTTTGTTGTTGAGAAGCATCCCCACAAATGAAGGCCGATGATTTGGAGTAGTTAATTAGCTGCCAGATATATCTCCAAAGTTTTTTAAGATTTCAGCAATGTGAGTAAGACTTTCATCAGTTGCTTGAAAAAACAACAAGCAATCATCTGCAAAAAGTAAGTGATTGATTGGAGTTGATTTTTGTGAGATGCCTATTCCTTGGATTTGCTTATTTAGTTGAGCCACTTCTAAAGCTTTAGATAAGTACTCCATAGACATAATGAAAAGATAGGGAGACAGAGGGTCTCCCTGTCTTAATCCTCTTGTTGGGGTATATGGATTACAGATGCTACCATTGAAGCGAATGGAAATCGATGTTGTCGATATGCATTGCTGAATAATAGTTCTCCAGTCATCACTAAACCCCAGATGAAAAAGCATTTTGTCAATAAAGGACCATTCAAGTCTATCGAAAGCCTTCGACATATCCAGCTTAAGAGCCACTAGTGGAGTCTTCTTTTTCGATCTTTTCATAGAGTGGATTAACTCATGAGCTAAGATAATATTATCATTTATGAGCCGTTTAGGAACATAGGCCACCTGGGAAGGAGATATAATTCTATCCAATAAAGCTTTCATTCTAACCACTATGATCTTCGAGATAATTTTATAAGAACAATTACAGAGGCCAATTGGCCTGTAATCATTAGGAGAGACAAAGTTGATTGTTTTTGTATCGGATTGTGTGACCGTATGGTTTAAATTAGGCGGCATCCGCTTTGTAATGAAAAATTTTTGAACTAAAGAAGTGATGTCATTCCCACTACGGCCCATTGAGATAAGTAAACCCACGGGAAACCATCTGGGCCTGGTGCACTCCAACTAGACATGCCTTTAAGGATATCATAGATTTCTTGCTTGGTAGGCATAGACACGAGTCTTTCATTGTCTTCCGGAGTAATAATTTTCTTAATAGAATTAAAAGAAGATTCTTGAAGTTGAGGACTAGTAGTTGTAGCAATCGAAGAAAATGTTCAATGAGCAATTTCACTAAATCTTTTCTTTGATGAAACCATTTACATGAGGAGTCCCGAAGAGCAGTAATATTGTTTCTAGCTCTTCTTCGATTAGCTTTAGAATGAAAGTAAGCTGTATTGTTATCAGCATCTCTAAACCAATTATCTCCCGATTTCTGCTGCCAAAATTCAGCCTCTATTTTTTCCCAGTGAGATATGTTGTTTATAGCTGTTTGGATTTTATTACTATTGGAATCACTGTAAGGAAGAGACTGCAGATGAGAGAGGGCATCTTTATAATGTTTAATGCGTTCATTTATATTCCCAAAATCTTCTCTATTCCACTTGGCCAGAGCTTTCCTAGTACTATTTAGCTTATCAGTGAGATTACTATCACTTGCTAAACCATGCCAAGAATTATTTATTAGCTCCAGACATTTGGAATCTCTTAACCAGCATTTATAAAATTTCCAAGTTCTATGTGGTTTATGACCTTCTGCTTCCGTAAGAAGAAGAATTGGGCAATGATCCGAAGCTCTAAATGGCAGGTGATGTAACTTCGAGTCAGGGTATTGAAGTTGCCATAAAGCATTATGTAGAGCTAAATCAATTCTACCCCTTTTATAACCCCTACCATTTGACATATTTGACCAAGTATAATTATGTCCTATGAAGCCCAAATCCTTTAGACCTGCTGAATCAATCACTTGTCTTACCCAATTATCATTCGAAGAACAACTTGCTTTTTGGACCTTGTTAGATAGATGAATATTAAGATCACCAAAAACTAACCAAGGTTGAAAAACATTATCACTGAGTTCCTTTATGAAATCCCATTGTAATTTTTTCACATCTACATGTGTAGAGCCATACATGCAAGATAGTAGCCATTCTTCCTTAGATGGATTAGATTGAATTAAGACATGGATCATATTATCAGCACTACTAACTATTTCACAAGGGAAACCTTGTTTCCAAAGAAGAATTAAACCCCCTGATAAACCAATGGAGCTGACAAACCAAGAATTAGGATAACAGAATCTCTGGGTTAAGGTTTTAGCTCTATCAGCTGAAATTTTTGTTTCTGACAAGAATATTACATCAGGGTTATGATCCTTGATAATATCAGCTAAGTAATCTCTAGTATCTTTTGATACAAATCCTTGTACATTCCATGCAAGGAGTTTCATTTTAAAGATGTTCCAAAAATCAGAGCAGAGATTTAAATTATATTGAAGATTGGAAAAAAACGAAGAAGATAGCGAATCTAATTGAGAAACAGCTAATGAATATCTTTGTGATAAAGTATAAGAAAGAAGTAATACCTGGTGAGATGCACTTGGATTCTTGCTTTGGAGGGTCTTTTCTCGGTTTTGCAAAAACTGTACCATGATAAGATGGGAATGAATTCGGAGATTGAACATGGTCATCCAAAATAATGTGAGTGTTTATTTGATGATTCTCCGATCGAATGGCTTCATATTGTCTTGATTGATTTGATTCAAAATGGTGAATTAAGGACTGAAGAGGTTCCTTAAAAACTCTCTGATTTCCAAAATTGTCTGGATCTATATTCTGAGAGTTAAAATCATCCATTGAAATATCGAATTCTCCCATTGCTAAATAAGATTTGAGCATACTCAAATTACCTCCCAGATCCCTATTTAAAGTATCATATAAGGATGAATTTTGAAGATTAATTTCTGGCTCATTGAGATTATTTTGATTTTCAGGGATGGAGACTGAATCTGAGTAGTGGCTAGCTTGACCCTTATCCATTTTCACTCTTTTACCTTTTCTCTCAGTTTCATCTTCTCTCTCTCTATTTCTATTATTGACAACTTGCAACATACCTTGGTCATTGCATTCAATATTGGTGACAGGGATGCTAGGAATTAGTGAGTTGTCCATTTGGTTGACGATCTGAATCGGCTGTTCTTGTCTTTGAGTACAAATCATCTTTATTTGAGAAGTTGATGCCATTTCCATATTAGACTCTGCATGCAACCCTTGAACCTCATTTAATGCAGGAGCATCTAATGCATGCAATTGAGAAGCCACATGAGATTAGTTTGTACAAAAACTTGCTCATTTTCTAGTCTGGACGGAGCTTGAAGCTGAGGAACCGAGACTTTAACTCCTCTATTATCTGGATTATTCCACGAAGGCGGATCAATGATGGAGCTACTAGAGAGGAAGCCTCTTTGTTGTTGCAGGAGAAAGTTGGCTATCGTTTCACACTCAGATTCTTTGTGATCAATCGTGTAGCAAGAACCACATAGATTGAAAGGTTGTTTCTCATAAAATATGCGAAGCTAGACTTCTTGGTTGACTGCATTCTTCATCCAAAAACCCCTTCTTAGTGGATCTCTGACATCAATGAGCACCAAAACTTTTTGTACTTTGCCTTTAGGAACAATGCAGTCTGGTGGATCTAATTCCCGAACTTCACCTATCGCAGAAAAGAATTCCAAAGAATAATTGTAGGGTTGGAAAATTCTCGGTTGCATGTTGTACGATCTTATCCAGAGAAGTTGTTTTGTGAGATCAACATCACTTGGTATAGAAGGGTTCCGTGGCTCAAGAACTAGGAGATCTCCTTCAATGAACCACGGACGAAATTTAAGAACAACTTCATATTCTTCTTGAGAATAGAACTTGATCATAAAAGAACCATCATCTTTTTTTTTTAATATATATCTCCTTACTTTTGATCCACAACTTTTTCAATTCTCTATCTAGCTCTGTAACAGTGAAAGTTTTGATTGAATATACCTTTCCCAGAAAGCAAAACTTCCATTGAGCAGCCCCTTGAACCAAATCTTCAGCAGAGATATCTGGAAGCTTTAAAGCTTTTAATCTATTAGAGAGCGCAACGCTTTCCATGATGTCTTGGTTGTATTTTAGATTTTGGTTTCTTATGAGAATAACTTTTTGGGGTTGTTGCAGGGAGAATGAAATCGCATATAAAGTTTGGAGGAGAAAACGATGAATAGAAGAATAATATTAAAAGAGTAGCCGAACTTTGGCTGATTGAATGTTGCACACTTGTAGGGATTACTGCCATATTTGCAGATCCTTAATGAAGAAATAAAAAAAGATTTGCTGCCAAGTTTTGAAAAACCCATCAAGCGTGTGAGAGAGAGAATAAAAGGATGATTAAGAGAAGATTTTAAATTATCGGATAGAGTGATAAAATCTGATTGTTGGATTTTGGAAATCACATATCTAAGAACCTCAAAAGTGCAGATGAAAGAAAAGTCAGGCAAAACCACTCCAACTCCTTAAGCTTTCATCCAAGTGCTCCACCAACCTAGAACCTGAACATAGAGAAAAAGAAATAAAAAAATTAAAAGGTATGATAATAAGGTAGGTGAGATTAGAACATGCAAACAGATTTGGGGACGATCAGGTGTAGATTGTAGGAAGAAATTGCAACCCAGTGAAGGCTGAGTTAACCCCGATTTAATAGAACTGTAGGAAGAAATTCCAGAGTTAGTTTTCCTTCATGTGGCGATACAGTACCGCGTATCTGTCTACTTTTGTTTCATGTGCAACTTACATTATGCAATGATGTTGGTGAAGTTGGCGGACGAGTATATGGTATTTAACTTGCTCGCCTCCCATGCAAGGGTTCAGGAGTGATGATGTATTTATGGGGCAAGTCCCCTCATACCTTTTATTTATTTTTTAAAAGGCGCTCGAGACGTAATAGATAACTATGAGTATGAATTAGCTCTTGTGTCTTTTCATTTGAGTAGGACATGCTCTGCTTTAGTTTCTTTCAGTGTGCGCCACTACGTTTGAAGGCGCTAGTGTATAGTTTTGCTATTTTCTGAGGCGAACGTTATGATCGGCCAAATTAACTATGCACTCGATCATGTAATTTGTGATAACGTAAATAGCGCCTCTAGTCTTTAGCTAAGTTGTGGGCGCTTCGTCCTAATACTTTACAGGTAATCTCATCCATGCTTGCTCATATCTCATATCTGAAATGATATTTGACTATTGTGGGAGCCTATGCAATTAATCCTTTCGACATTTACGTTTGTCACATTATTAAAGAAGCCATGCACCCCCTATCAGGGATACACATGACCGGATTGTGTCATCGCTCAGTGTTGCTGACTTAACTAATGGCGCATTAGTGATATCTATCTATTTTTATTATTATTTTATTTGTCATTTCTCATGGTACATTTGGGGCTACCTTTTTCATTTCTCATCACTCAACCGTACTCGTGACTATTTTCAGTTCACCACTCGGCTATTTTCATTTTATCGGCCATACTCGTAGCCTAGTCATACTCGGGGCTTTATTCATTTGTCATGCTCATGGATTTATTCGTTTTAATCATACTCGGGGATTTCATTCAATCTAGACATAATCGGGGCTTTCATTCATTCTAGCCATACTCGGAGATTTATTTGTTCTAGCCATACTCGGGGCTTTTATTTAATCTATCCATACTCGGGGTTATTGTGCACTTCATTGGCCATGCACAAAGCCTATCCATACTCGGGGATGATATTCATTTCATGGGCTGTACTCGTAGCCTAGCCATACTCGGGGCTATTGTGCACTTCATTGTCCATGCACCAAGCCTAGCCATACTCGGGCTAATATTCATTTCATGGGATGTACTCGTAGCCTAGCCATACTCGGGGTTATTGTGCACTTCATTGGCCATGCACCAAGCCTAGCCATACTCTGGGCTATTTTTCATTTCATGGGTTGTACTTGTAGCCTTTTTTCATTTCTCACGGTGCATTCGAGGCCACCTTTTCTCATTACTCGGACATACTCATGGCTATTCTCAATTCATAGTGTGACCATATTTAATATTTAATACTACCCTTCCGTAGGGTTTAAAAACAAAAGAGTGTCCAAATGTCCAAGTCCAAAGTCCAAAGTCCAAAGTTAAAGTACAAAAGAAAAGGAAAGTCTTAAAAAAAAAAAAAAAAATATCTCTCTTTTTTTTTCTCTCTTTTCTTATAAAATAAAAAAAAATCTTCTTCTTTCGCTCCTTTCGCTTTGTCTTTAACTCCAAATCTTTAAGTATCCACCAAAAATTTTGGCAAATTTTTCTTTCGATCCAAATCCCAAAATTTGAAAGGAAAAGACAAAAACCAAAAAACGTAAAGAAGAACAAATAGATAAAAACCTAAAAGAAAATCTAAAAACTCTAGCCTAAAGACAAGCCGCGTCGCGCGCCAAAAATTGATGATTATTTTCAATGATGTTGTAGTAATAGGTTCTTTCAAGACTTGTGAAAGCAGATTTTTTTAGACTTAATTTTTGTAAATAAAAATAACAAGCTCAATTAAAAAGTTGTTTGGAAATTATGGAGAGGCTGGGGCTAGGATTCCGCTATTTACCAATTCCAAAGTGATACTAATTACAATCATGCAATTTCACACGTTCAATTTGATTCTCAACTATTGCAAAAGTAGATTTTTTTAGAAACAACAAATGTTAATCCAAAGCATGGGATATCAAAACCCTAGGGCAAGCATATTCCATCAATAGAAAATACAATTGTTTAACAAAAATCATAAAATCTATTTTTAATCTAGGCAAATAATCATAATTAAAAATTGCACAAATTAAATAATTAAGAATTACCACTTTTTCATTGGCAAGATAGCTTCCTCCGTCGCCCCAGAGGATGGGTTTAGCTCATCATGTTGGAAACACGCTCAAAAGTTGATTTCATTGCTCAAAAATGGTTTACAAATGATGAATAAGGGAGAAATAATGAAAATCGGGTTTGTAGCAATTATTTTTGTTACAAACCGAATCTATTCTGATGAACGATAAATATTAACTGTCATTTATTCTTCGTTTCTTTAAGTCTGTCTCCAAACTACGACCCACGTTTGCGAGTCGTTAACACCGTTGAAGAACGCAGCGGTCTGCGTGCGTCTTATGTTCTTCGTGTTCTTCACAGCAGCAGCAGAAGTGTGTTCTCTGCAACTTGATTTTCTCGGCTCTATTGACGCTCTAAACTCTCCCAAACTCCCCTCCTCTTCTCACTGATATACCAGCACCTATTTATAAGCCACAACAACTCCAAATTCTCGAGTAATTTCCACATATTTTTGATTATTCTCCATGCAAGATACGGGATATTTTTTCTTTTTTTTCACCTCTGATTTTTATTTTCACACGCTATGAAGCTGTCAAATCTCCTTATTTATCTTCTGCGTGATCCTGGTGGTTGCTGGAGTCGACAAACATGCACAGAACACGTTCAAAAACTCCAAAACTTGTGCAAACCTGTGTACGTGTACGTGTTGCTCTGTTTGCTTTAATTCCACGATGCAGCCAATTCTAACCGAACCAAAAGCCCATACCAACCCTGTTTGGTCCTAACAGGTTCATCCCAATCGAAAACAGTGATTGAGTCTCACTGTAATTCCTCCAAAATCGAATCAGAATGTGACGGGTTTTCAAAGAATAATTTCCCGTAGAAAAATATTTTCAAACGAAGAAGAAAGGATTTCCCCTTATCCAACAAATTGGGGTGCGAATAGCAGGAAGGCACCCCTTATCAACTGAGTGCCCCTTAACCAATAGTGAGAGTCCGAATAACACGTGTCCTCCGGGTGTGTTCCGAGCAACTTTTCGAGCCGAATTTTCCAACAATCTTTATTTCCTAAAAATACATAAAAACACAATATTAGTGCAAAAATCGAGTTCCAACAATAGAGACAGAGGAAAATTTAGACACAAAAATGTGTCTATCAATGCTCTCCCAGTAAGTGACTTCGAGAAATCTTTCAAGCGGAGGACATGGTTGTATTCGTGCTCTCCCAAGGATTCCAGAAAACGAGAAATGTGTTCACGAGCGTTACCAGTACCATTATAAAGGGAAATTTGAGGAGAGGACTATCCTCTGGGAGAGGAACCCTTTGCACATCAGGAGGATACGGAGGTTGGTGCTGGTGCAGGTCTACCGGGTTTTCGTTGCCTCGATTTTGGAGAAGTCGTTCTAGATCCTCACGCGTGATGAAATTGGATAGCTGATTCCTTTCTCTTGAGCGCTCAGGAGCAACACGAACTTCCTCATCTATAAATGCACGCCCTCTTGAAGTGCTTGCGCCAAGAGTGTTGAAAGTACTCCTTCTTGGTTTCATGGGCTGACGTGGCTCTTGTGGTAGTCGTTCTGTTAGCGTCTTGAGGAAAGTGAGTACCTCTTTCGAGTTGTAGCCATGTCCACTCCGAGCCTTAGCGAGAACTTCCTGTCTTTCCATTAAATTGACAATGGTATTACCGGGTTGGCCTCCTCTGTCTCCTCTGGTCTCTCGTCCTGATGGGGGAGTGGCAGTACCTCTAGAAACAACCGGGGTGTTACGCTCGAAGAAACATTGCGGGCGGCGGCGGCTGCCTCGCTCAGTGATTGGAGGTGTCACGCCTAAGGGAATATTTCCTACTCCGCTGGTGTTGGTGGTTGAGGATGTGGTGCCACGAGATGCGTTGATCGTGCTGGTAGGTGGTATATTGGTGTCACCGGCAAAGCGGCGTTGATACTGTGGGTGTTTCGGCTGAGTAACATCGGGATTTGTCGCTGATCCAGAACTAAGATCCATCATCTTGAATTTGAGAAAATTAAAATGAAATTGAAAATTGATCTTGCAACCGAGAGATTAATCTCCCACTTTGTGGTCTTGATTGTTTTGGGGTAAAAGCGATTCTCGCTATTTTTGGTAATTTTGGGTGTGTTGATGAGAAACGAATTCAAACCCTAAACAAATGTACTGCACAAGAGTACTTTTATATTCGAGAGATCAATCTGTAAGACTCTGGCCTAAACCAAGAAATGGCCGTTCCAGATTCAATTCGGTCACAAAGTGAAGGAGAAGGGTTGATCTTAGGGAGGGAAGCGAAGAAGGTGTTTGAGATCGAATGTTGAATTATGAAGGTGTGGTACTGTTTTATGACTTGTATCGAATATGGTTTCTCGGCTACTTGTGTTGACAACACTTGTGTCCGCTTTTCGAAATTAGTTGAAATCATATTTATACAAGTCATGTTCGAGCACACCCCGATCTCGTAGGAAGTGGAGGTGATTAGGTAGTGGAGAAGGGGAGATGTGTAAAAAATTGGTGATCACCACGCTTCCACTATGAGGGGAACTGGTCACGCCTTCACCCACTATCTCATTTGTTGTTAACCGTCCGTTCTTCCCTGATACGTTCTCGTAATGGGCGCATTGCACGCCGCACGCTGTAAACAGCCAGACCAATATCCAGTGAGCATCCCCCAGTTTGTGACATGTTTGATGTCTCGAGTAAGTGGGTCAAGTCGTGAGACTCGCCGCTAAAAAAGAAGCACATAGTTCTTTTAGGTTAAATAATAAATTATTTATGAAATCAATATTTGCATAGCATCGCTTATAGTTGATGTTTATAAAGCATCGCTTTCAAACAAGCAATTGAAAAATAATCGATGTGCTAGATGCATCGTAGTTTCAGAACTCGATTGAATCAGTCACGAATTGAGCATCTTAAAAGGAGCGTGATCGTCCTCTTTCAGGGAGTTGGTAGGAGTTACGCACCCATCCCAGGGAGTGGCCGGTCAGGCCCTATAGGAGAGTGGCGACTGGTAGCCATTCTAAAATCCTATCGATCGATCCAGGTTAGATCTGGACCGTTAAAATCGGCTAGCAAGTTAAGTAGCTGAAATTATTTGCGGCAGTTAATGACTGTTGTTGAATCATACAA
This sequence comes from Papaver armeniacum, assembly GCA_023531295.1. Classification (NCBI taxonomy): domain Eukaryota; kingdom Viridiplantae; phylum Streptophyta; class Magnoliopsida; order Ranunculales; family Papaveraceae; genus Papaver; species Papaver armeniacum. The sequence goes on from JAJJWW010014501.1 coordinate 115,679, forward strand.
GTAGTGTGAATAGCCACTTTTGAGTGATCGTTTGCGGCCACACGGGCGAGCCTTGGCCTGACCGATCGCTCCTCATGGAAGAGGGGGCCAGTGATCACAATGCTACCTTGTTGGTTTTCTGAAAATAAATCTACACCATCCAACTAGGCTAGCGAAGTTGGATGGACGAGATGATTTGCGGCAGTTTTTTATTGCCATTAATGTAATTTTAGGGTTTAGGGGCCATGCAGCCAACCCTATTTTGGCTAAACGATTTGAAGCGCTACGCGCTAGTTCAAACAGCCGATCGGCCCTATGCAAAGACAGGCGCCGGTGAGCGCGGCTGACCTCTCTTGGTCCGCTTGGAATTGAATCTAAGCCGCTTACTTTGGCTGGTAAAGATGAACGATCGTGATCGACATGCGGCAATAACATACCGCCACAGACACCAATTAGGGTTTCAATGCGGTAGCGTTCACCCTACTTTGGGTGAACGATTCTATACGCTCTTGGATTGCCGTGAGCAAGTCAATCACTCATGGGTGTAGCCGGGTCGCCGGTGAACACGCCCGCGTTTCTTTGATCATGCAAGATGCGATCTAAGCCGTCCAACTAGGCCGGCTAAGTTGTATGGATGCGATGGATTTTGAGACCGTTTTTGTCGGTCTTAGCTCGTTTGATCTATAGTGCGATCACCCATGTTTTGGTGATTTTTCAAGAAGGTAGCGGGAGAGATAAAGGAATGTTGAATTATGAAGGTGTGGCTGTTTTATGACATGTATCAGAATATGGTTTCTGGCTACTTGTGTTGACAACACTTGTGTCCGCTTTTCGAAATTAGTTGAAATCATATTTATACAAGTCATGTTCGAGCACACCCGATCTCGTAGGAAGTGGAGGTGATTAGGCGGTGGAGAAGTGGAGTTGTGTAAAAAAGTGGTGATCACCACACTTCCACTATGAGGGGAAATCGGTCACGCCGTCACGCACTATCTCATTTGTTGTTAACCGTCCGTTCTTCCCCGATACGTTCTCGTAATGGGCGCGTTGCACCGCACGCCGTAAACCGCGACCAATATCCAAAGTGAGCATCCCCAGTTTGTGACATGTTTGATGTCTCGAGTAAGTGGATCAAGTCGTGAGACTCGCCGCTAAAAGAAGCACATAGTTCTTTTAGGTTAAATAGTAAATTATTTATGAAATCAATATTTGCATATCATCGCTTATAGTCGATGTTTATAAAGCAACGCTTTCAAACAAGCAACTGAAAAATAATCGATGTGCTAGATGTATCGTAGTTTTAGAGCTTGATTGAATCACCACGATTTGAGCGTCTTAAAAGGAGCGTGACCGTCCTCTTTCGGGGAGTTCGTAGGAGCTACGCATCCATCCCGTGGAGTGGCTTAGGTTAGGCCCTATAGGAGAGTGGATCGGGACCGTTAAAATCGGCTAGCCAAGTTAAGTGGTCTGAAACGATTTGCGCGCTTAATGACTTTCTGCCGAATCATACAAGTAACGCGAATGGCCACTTTTGAGTGATCGTTTGGGGCCACATAGGCGAGCCTTGGCATGGCCGATCGCTCCTCATGGAAAAGGGGGGGGGCAGTGATCAAAAAGCTACTTTGTTGGTTTTCTTCAAAATAAATCTACACCATCCAACTAGGCTAGCAAAGTTGGATGAACGAGATTATTTGCGGCGGTTGTTTATTGCCATTAATGTTATTTTAGGGTTTAGGGGCCGTGCAGCCAACCCTATTTTGGCTAAACGATTTGAAGCGCTACGCGCTAGTTCAAGCAGGCCGATCGGCCCTATGCAAATACGGGCGCCGGTGGCGCGGCCTGACCTCTTTTGGTCCGCCTGGAATTGAATCTAAGCCGCTTACTTTGGCTGGCAAAGATGAACGATCGTGATCGACTTGCGGCAGTAACATACTGCCGCAAACACCAATTAGGGTTTCAAAGCAGCGCGTTCACCCAAAGTTGGGTGAACGATTCTATACGCTCTTGGCTTGCCGTGAGAAAGTCGACCGCTCATGGGTGTAGCTGGGTCGCCGGTGAACACGCCAGCGTTTCTTTGATCACTCAAGATGCGATCTAAGCCGTCCAACTAGGCCGGCTAAGTTGGACGGATGCGATGGATTTTGAGACCGTTTTTGCCGATCTTTGCTCGTTTGAGCTATAGTGCGATCTCCTATGTTTTGGTGATCGTTCAAGAAGGTAGCGGGTGTTGATGGTGGTTTTTAGTTTAGGGCGAAAATTGTAAAATCTATCTACGACCGACATCTAAGTAATAGACCTTGATATGTCTATATTCCGCAAGGAATTTTAAGAATATATCAAAATCTCATGAGTGCCTATGCCGCTCTTCATATTGTATTGAAACTCAAGCTCCGGATGAATTGTTCACTAGTATAGAGCCTAACTAGTATTTAAGCTCCTAGTTGCATTATTCACTAATAGAGCCATTTAAAAGTGTTGAGTGCCTAAGCCTCTTCGCTCATATATGTATTGAGAAATTCAATATATTTATGTGTATAAAATTTACTCGAGAATGGTGCATGTAGCAACAATCCCAGATATTCTATAAATTTTATCTTGCACCAAAGATTATTCACTAATGCATGGTCTCGCCTAGTGTTTTCCTATTCTATGTTCCCGGTGAACTCTCAATATTGGCATGACATGACGATTAAATGTTCGCCGCAATGAGTAGCATGAATCTCCCGAAGTGTCGTATTGGAGACTCGCATGAAAACACTCACATAGGCTACACCACCCTCGACAAAGAGATCGGCGCGTTCGCACACCTTTAATTAAAAGTTGGCGCGATCGAACGCGTGTAAATTCCTTAAGGAAAACTGGACCTGTTCACATCGGTCTCAAAAATAATCACGGCCACACGATTTGGCCGCGCGATTTAACAAACTTAGACTACTCCTAGCAGAACTAGGTAATTACTGCATTGGCCGCCTGTGGACCCACCAACGTCCCAACCAACCAGACTTTACTTCAGCGCGTCCCAGCGTTGTCGCGTTATTGAAGGAAGCTCGAATGAGCTAAACTGTCTAAAACAGTCTCAAAAATGTCGCGACCGTCCAACTTTGCCAGCCTAGTTGAACGACTTGGATCCTCCTACAAACAGTTAAGGAAGCGCAAGCATGATCATCAGCGGGCCCACTAATTCCCTAACCGACCGAATATCACCCATATGTCTCCCAATATTGCCAAACGCCAACCCTAAGTAGGATGGTCGCGCTGTTTGGGAGAAGCTCGATCGAGCATGGACTGCCCAAGATAGTCTTAAAATCATCGCAAGCGTCCAACTTCGCCAGCTTGGTTGAACAGATTAGATCATCCCATGAGTGATCAGGGAAGTGCTAGCACGTGATAGGTGTCTAAAACACCTAATTTTCTATCTGGTAGTTACGCTTCCTTTGCTATTTTTCTGGTGAATTATGTACTTTACGCATGTTTTTGAGTTATTAGGTACTCTGGAGTCGCACGGAGGAAAAGAAGCGGAAATCATTCAAATTGAGTCAAAAAGGCGTAATTGTCATTTCACATGCTATTGGGAGCTGAGCCAAGGTTAAGGGGCAACTCTATTTGGAGGAGTATTAAACAAAGACCAGATATGGTTAAGGGGATGCCATCTGGGTAGCCCTTATCAAGGTGACAGAACATTATTTATAACCTACCTACCCAACCCTAAATCGAGAAGTGTTATCTTATCAATCATTTTCATCACCCGAAATTCAGAGAAAGAGGCTGCACAGCAACCATGGAATCGAGTTCGCAGAGAGGAGATTCGGATGGGGTTTGTCGTGAATTGGCGGCTTCATTAGCATTCAGAGAAATCAGTAAAGATTGAAGAAAGGGTTTGAATTTGAATGCATTAGCAGGGAAAGACATGAATCAGATAGGATTGGAATTCAGGGTTTCATAAGACCTGAGTTGATTAATTGAGCTGTAAAGTTATGGGTTTGTAGAATTTAGAGTTAGGGTTTGTTGCGGCTGTTGAATTTAAAGATGGTGAAGAAATTCAAGGAAGAGATGAGTTAGCAGGGAGATCGAGAAATTACAGAGGAGCAACGAGTTTTACTGATTCTCGGAAGAGTAATTAGGGTTTGAAATGTTGTAATTGAGACATGGATTGAAGCTGGGTTCGATGTGAATCTTTTCACTGTCATGGGTTTGTGGTCGAGGTCAAGAATTCGGGGTTAACTGATTCAAGGAAGTAGAAGACGGTTGCAGCTTTGATTGGGATGATTTTGAAAATGAGTTCATGGTGGTCTCTCGTGGGTCGAATCGAGAAGAAAGGAGAAGGAAATAAATCTGCAGATTGACAGCAGGGAAGATGAATTGGAGAGCTGATGTGACGGCAGAATTGAATATGAGGTTCTGTGGTTGCAATTTGGAAGAACACAGAAGATTGATTCAGGTTCAATGCGATGATGCTGTAGGTAAGTATGGAGCTGAGTAATGGAACTGAAATTGCTGGTGGGAAATGGTGTTGATGTTGTTGAGCTCAGGCATTAGTGGAATGCATTGCAGGTGATGGCGTAATGAAATTGAGTCTCTGTGGCAGCTCAGATGGAATGGAGATGTTACAGGCTAAGTTGGTTGCTGGTGCTGTGAGAATGGGTCTGATATGAGCTTGAGCAGGGAAGCTGCAGTGAGTAGATGGGGAAACAATGTGCAGTTTTGTGTTGACTGATGTGAACTTGGCAAGAGAGTAGGTGGTTACAGCTGGGATTTGAGTAGCTGGGAAACAATGAGTGAATGAGTGGAAGTCTGAGCTGTTGCAGGAACCAGAAGAAGGAATTGAAGATAGATGGGAGATTGCAAGTGAAGTGCAGTGCAAAGAATGAGAGCTTGGTGCTGCAACTGGTGCAGCAAGATGGAATGGTTGTGTTGAATGCTACAATTGTAGTTGCGGGCTCTGAGTTGAATGTGTTGCAGGAATGAAGAAATGGTTTAGTGTGCTATGTGGTTCAAGAATAAGATTGCAGGTCTCAGGTGCAAGTTGTAGCTGCGATTGGCGAGTTACAGGGGTTTTGTGGAAAGGATGCAAGTGCCAGTGGAGAATTTGAGGTACTGGAAAGTCGGAGATGGAGCTAATGAGGATTCCTGTTATGCAATTGTTTATAGGTGGTTGTTGTGCAGGCAAGATTGCAGTTTCTGGGTGTTATAGAAGAACATGGTTCTTGATGTTGCAGCGAATGAGAGCTGAGAATGAATGGTGCAAGCACAGAATGCAGTGATGATGGCTTGAGGCGATTGTTTGCAATGAGGATATGGCTGAATATATGATGTTCATTGTGTGTGTATTAAACGGTTGCAGGGAAAATGTGTTAAGTTATTGTCATGTTTCTGGTGGCCTGGAGGTGTGATTGAGCTAAGTGTGTAACTGGTAAGGCGGAAAGGGTGTTTATCCAGGTGAAACTACAGGCGAGTATAAGATGCAAAGGATGGGAGCTACAGGGAGTGTTGGCTTGCTGCCATTGTCGAGCATGATACAGAGAATGAAATGGTGCTGTTGTGCGGGAGCACCAGCTGATTTTGTTGCAGTGAATGCAAGAAAGTGCAACCGTGACAGGAAATTACAGGTGGTTATTGCTTCTGGGATTCGAGTTGCAGGGTATGACGAAGAACTGATGCTGCTGAGAGGAGATTGAAGTTAAAGCAAACAAAGAATGGGTTGTCTAGAATCTGAGCTGAGCATGTATTTGATTGCAGCTGTTGGCCGGAGAAGATGATGGTGTTTACTGTGAAGCGGTAATGCGGCGCAAGACTCAGGGAATGGCTTTGGTGGTACTAAATTGTGGAACTAAAGTTTAAATGGATGAACGCAGCTGTGATGCAAGGGCTGAGCTGTTATTGCAAGTAAAGTTGATGCCATGGAGCAATAGATGTATGTTTAGGAAGGTATTGCTGCTGCATGAGATAAAGTTGATTGTATGTAGCGAGTCAGGGAGAGAATGAAGGGAAGCCGAGATGATTCGTGGAGCCGAAGCTACGAGAATGAGAAGTGGTGATAGTTAAGATGAGGTTGCGAAGGATATTGAAGCGTAAGCGAGAATAGATGGTTGTAATGAATTGCGGACTAAATTTGATACTACGAGAGACTTGAAGCACAATCATGGTGCAAGACGATTCTGCCCGTGCAATGGCTCCGACGAGTCACCAGTTAGCTCACCGAACAGTGACTCTGGTTCGACTCATGACCCAGCTCTGGCTCACTGATTCACTTTGACTCGGTTGACCTTGACCCGAGTTGACCTGGCCGATTTGACTCGTTGACAGGTGACCGGGCGGACTTTGCCGGTCACTTGAGATGTCTGCCGGCGACTTTTCCGGCCAATTTCCGGCCATAATCCCAAATCTCCGTCGACGAATTTTGGACATAATTTTACATGGGTTTTTTCTCACACATGGGCTTGGTGGACCACTTGGAGATGGTTTTGAGAAGACCTAATATTGGAAGGAGTATCCTTTATGGAAATTGAGAAACATATAAAAAGAGAAGACTTTTACCTAATCGGGATATATATGTTTTATCATATCTTTTGCCTCTACTTTTTTTTCTGGGGTTTAGAAACATGAAACCTTTTCTCTTTCTTCTTGTTATGTACTCCATGAATATGAGCTAGAGTTTTCTTTTGGTTATGAATTAGTTGGATTTCCAAACATGAATTTTTGTGCAATAAATTAGTTTTCTCTCATATTATCGTTTATGATTCACCATTAATATTGTTACATGATTTGAATGCTTGTTAGTCGAGTCGCGAATCGATTGAGTTTGCTTTCATCTTTATTGCTAGATTAGGGTTATTATACGCAAAAGTGATAATTCCTGATTGCAAGTAGCATAAATAAGATTATAGTTTGTAGTGATATATTCTTATGATCTTATGTGAACCATAACCTTTGTTAAATCGGATTAGTGCTTTTACACATTCGATTGCTTTGATTGGCCTGATTTCATAGAACCTAATGCATCTAGGAATTAAACTTGATTAGTGCTTTTACACGTTGGGTTGTTCTTTTAGATAGAATTCATATTCGCATCTTTTTAATGTGTTTGTTGATGACAAGAGGAGATTAGCTGGATATTCTTGCGATCAAGGTATTCTAGGGCCTTTGATAAAAGTTGAGATTAAAATATCAATTCTAGTTATTGTTTTGAAAATATGTTTGTGATTGGAGACGAAATCCATGACCAATACTTTCTCATCCTTGATTTGCGTGTTTACTTTTTATTGTTTTGCTTTTATTTTATTTTCGTTTATAAAAATTCTAAAATCCCCGTGTTACTTATAAGATACAAAACAATTTGACAACCTAGACCTCTCTGTGGGAACGATCCTTTCTTGCCCTTGCTTCATTATATATTTTGAGTAGTAAGAAAGTGTAATTTATTTTTGACACCTACGACAGCGATCAAATTTTGGCGCCGTTGCCGGGGAGGCAGTGGTTGTCAATTATTTTTGGTTTCTTAGTTTTGTTTTTAGTTTTTATTTTCTGGTTTTAACATAGTTTTGAGAATCTTATTTCAGGTACTCGCTTTTCATGGAAGGAGCGTACTACATGGATGGATACGGTTTTCAACAACCTCAACAATATGACAACTACCAACTCCAGGGATATAATCAAAACCAATTCATTGGTAATGAACAATATTCCATGGAACCTTGTGGTTTTCCTCAACAACCTTATGGCGGGGAACAACCACAAGGATGGGAGGATTCTTATGCTCGTGAACAAAAAGTCTCTAACTTTATAGACAAAGTTTCCAACGTTTTACAAGAGGAATTTCAAAAAGCAAAAGAGACTACAAACGAGCAACTCCAAGAACTTCGTGAAGGTATTGCTAGCTTGCGAAGAGGCATTGATCAATGCAAGGAAGATATGGATAATTCTAATGTGCATATGGTTTGTGATGAATATTTGATTGATGCTAATGTTGAAAAAGGCCAAACCTTGGGCACTTTCGTTGATAATTGTGTAGTTAACTCAACTCTTGATCGTAATAATGATCATTCACCTATTCAAAAGGATGAGTTCGAGATTAGCAACACTAAATTCATCGAGGACCAATCTTATGTTGACTATGATAGTGATGGTGATTATGATACATTGCTTGAAACAACTCATGGTGACATCCCCGAGGAGTGTACAATGGAGTCTTTTTGGGATCAAGATGAAGACGAAGAGGAATATGTCGACACTTATGTAGATTACTCAAGCATTGATCTTAATAATGATCAAGAGCCTATTCAAAGGGTGGAGCTTGAGGATGATGCATTTTCGAGTGTTCTAAAAAAGTTTCTTATAATAAAATTTGGATCCGCAAAAGAGTATGTGCCTTACAACAAAAAGGAGTGTGTTGAGAATGAGACCGGTATGACCAATATTGTGGAAGACCCAATTGAGCTTGCAAATGATTGTAATGATGATGTTTATGTCGAAACTTTGGTTACGGCAGAAACGGACGAAGAATGGTTACAAGGTTTGATAGAGGACCATGATATACAAGAGGTGAGTAATTCACTTGAGTTTTTGAAGGATGAAGAGGATTCCGTGATACAAGAGATTGTGCAAGGTTTGTCTAACCCGTTGCCTATTGTTTCTTCTCTTTTACCTCTTATTGGTTTGAATGTATGTGCTTCGAGAATATTGTTGAATGACTTTGTTTCTCGTTTTCCGCCATTAGAGATACTTGATTCTCATACTATGCAGGTTTTGGAACAAGAAACCGTGAAGTACCCGACTTCTATATTCTTTATACACTCCCAAGTGTGGACAAGAATAAGTGTGGGGGAAGCTTTTATCGGTTCATAACTTCACTTTTGCTTTATTGTATTAATATTTGTGTGAAGCTAGTGTTTCCAAAACAGGTTCTATGGAAGGATCCCCAACTTTTCAGATTGTTGGTATATGGGGAATGACTCTTGCAAGGATATAGTCGGGCTGACGACTTTAAACCAAGCGCTACATGGGAGGCAACCCATAGGTTTTGTATCTCTTATCTTTTAATTTTTCTTTTCTTGTTTTTTTTACTTTTTCTTGTCGCATATTGTTATATGATTTCCCACCTTGACTTTCTTTGACGATTCAATTTACATTGAGGACAATGTAAAGTTTAAGTGTGGGGGAGTGGTTAAGCATTTGCGTTGTAAATTTTCCTAAATTTTTCAACTTTTGTGTAAATTAGTGAATAAAAACTCCAACTTGTAGTTAGTTTAGAGTCACATAGTATACATGTCGCTAAGATTACATCGAGAATCTCATAAGAGTGACTGAACTTAGAGATGACAGAGAACATGATCGGGTTTCTTACTTGTATGAGAGTTAAAGTTGGATTTAACCATGCCAGTGGCAAATAAGGTGCAGACTGAATTCGGTATTAGAATAGTGATCCCCTATAGTGGAGACTACCCATGTTACATAATGTGAGGCACCGACCTTCAATTCTTTGTACCTGTCTAAATATGTGCTTTTAGAGTGTGTGTCACCGTACGTAAATTCGGGGCAGAATGGTGAGCTGCCCAACCTCCCACCATAGAAGCACTATTTTGATCTCTTGAGTGCTATTTTTATCAACCATGAAGGTGACATCGAATTGCTAACTTACATATCACTTGTAATCTTGTTCGCAGTTAGCACCATCCACCTTATCTCTCTCTACACCAACAGTCCATAGAAACACCATCATCATCAACAAGAGGAGCATCACAAATTTGAAGGAAAGTTGAAAACGTTCAAGGTTTACAAGCAACAATACTGTAATTGAGCAGATTTGATTCAAGTAAAGCAACAAGACAAGGAGCAGACTTTTATAAGTTGAAGACTATTGTACAAGAGTGAAAATTATCAAAGATGAGAGTTCGAGAAGTTTATGATATCAAGACATATAAGTTGTGAAGAATCAAGCGGTAAAGTACTTACACCATGGCCTTTGTATTTTATTTTATTTGTATTTTATTTCTCTAGTCTTCAAAAAAAAAAAAAAAAAAAAAACGAAAATTAAAAAAAAAAAAAAAAAAAAAAAAAAAAAAAAAAAAAAAGACAAGAGAAAATTTTTAGGTTCGTTAATAGTTTTTATTATTTTGTTTTGTTTTTATTTTGTATTTATTTTTCTTGTCTCATAAAAAAAAATTAAAAATATATATATATATATATATTAAAAAATATATATATTAAAAATATATATATTAAAAAAAAAGACAAGTAAAATTCATTGTATCATATTTTGGGTTTGTATAGTTCGTTTTTAGTTTTTTTTTTTTTATTCTTTCAATAAAGCCAATGGAAAGAAGGAATATCTACAATGAAGTTTCAAGCAATAAGGAATTTGAGGAAAAGAGTTATATTGTCAAGATTATACGGAGTTCAAGAGTTATCATCGACAGTTGAAGACCGAAGACGAAGATGAAGACACCGATTGAAGACCGAAGACGTTTCTATGGATCTTTGTGAGAGTGGTGCTAGCTGCACGCCGAATGGATAACGAGGTAAGTAAGCATATTTCCACCTTCATTAAATGGTTGATTTCCTTTCTTAGAGATCGTCAGAAAAATGGGTTTTCAAAAATTAAAAAGATGTGGGTTTTCAAAACGATTCGGAGGGTTTTCACCTTCCTACCATTCAACGTGTCGCAGGTTCTCTCTTCATTCCTACCGGACACATGTGTGACCCATAAAAAGTCAGTTTATTATTGAGAGCAATATCATAAAACCCTTTCTTGTGAGGCAGAGTCGAGACTTTCGATCACTCTGAACCCGAATTTGTTTCGAGAAGGGATGGTTATTTCTCTCTCAACTTTTAAGGATGAGATTGTGTTCATTTATGTGTCTAACTTCTTATGACTAGTGTGCAGAATCTCTATGTCTTCTTAGCGCGTTGGATGCTATCATTACGGAGAACTCGTAAGTTGGAAAAATAGGTTTTGTGGGTATATCTCTAGTAAACCCTCACGAGACTATAACTCGTCCACTAGGGACACCTAGAGGTTTAAACGCTTGTTATTTATGCTAAAAGTGACCGTAGCCTCGACGACACGGAGTTGTATGTATTCTTTAGAATTGTTTTGTTTGATTTGCTCGAGGACTAGCAAAGTCTAAGTGTGGGGAATCGACAGGTGTCTAAAACACCTAATTTTCTATCTAGTAGTTACGCTTCCTTTGCTATTTTTCTGGTGAATTATGTACTTTACGCATGTTTTTGAGTTATTAGGTACTCTGGAGTCGCACGGAGGAAAAGAAGCGGAAATCATTCAAATTGAGTCAAAAAGGCGTAATTGTCATTTCACATGCTATTGGGAGCTGAGCCAAGGTTAAGGGGCAACTCTATTTGGAGGAGTATTAAACAAAGACCAGATGTGGTTAAGGGGATGCCATCTGGGTAGCCCTTATCAAGGTGACAGAACATCATTTATAACCTACCTACCCAACCCTAAATCGAGAAGTGTTATCTTATCAATCATTTTCATCACCTGAAATTCAGAGAAAGAGGCTGCACAGCAGCCATGGAATCGAGTTCGCAGAGAGGAGATTCGGATGGGGTTTGTCGTGAATTGGCGGCTTCATTAGCATTCAGAGAAATCAGTAAAGATTGAAGAGAGGGTTTGAATTTGAATGCATTAGCAGGGAAAGACATGAATCAGATAGGATTGGAATTCAGGGTTTCATAAGACCGAGTTGATTAATTGAGATGTAAATTTATGGGTTTGTAGAATTTGGAGTTAGGGTTTGTTTGCGGCTGTTGAATTGAAAGATGGTGAAGAAATTCAAGAAAGAGATGAGTTAGCAGGGAGATCGAGAAATTACAGAGGAGCAACGAGTTTTACTGATTCTCGGAAGAGTAATTAGGGTTTGAAATGTTGGAATTGAGACATGGATTGAAGCTGGGTTCGATGTGAATCTTTTCACTGTCATGGGTTTGTGGTCGAGGTCAAGAATTCAGGGTTAACTGATTCAAGGAAGTAGAAGACGGTTGCAGCTTTGATTGGGATGATTTTGAAAATGAGTTCATGGTGGTCTCTGTGGTCAGAATCGAGAAGGAAGGAGAAGGAAATAGATCTGCAGATTGACAGCAGGGAAGATGAATTGGAGAGCTGATGTGACGGCAGAATTGAATATGAGGTTCTGTGGTTGCAATTTGGAAGAACACAGAAGATTGATTCAGGTTCAGTGCGATGATGCTGTAGGTAAGTATGGAGCTGAGTAATGGAACTGAAATTGCTGGTGGGAAATGGTGTTGATGTTGTTGAGCTCAGGCATTAGTGGAATGCATTGCAGGTGATGGCGTAATGAAATTGAGTCTCTGTGGCAGCTCAGATGGAATGGAGATGTTAGAGCTACGTTGGTTGTCAGTCTTTGTGAGAATGGGTCTCGATATGAGCTTGAGCGGGGAAGCCTGCAGTGAGTAGATGGGGAAATAATGTGCGCTTTTGTGTTGGTGATGTGAATTTGGCAAGAGAGTAGGTGGTTACAACTGGGATTTGAGAAATGGGAAACAATGAGTGAATGAGTGGAAGTCTGAGCTGTTGCAGGAACCAGAAGAAGGAATTGAACATAGATGGGAGATTGCAAGTGAAGTGCAATGCAAAGAATGAGAGCTTGGTGCTGCAACTGGTGCAGCAAGATGGAATGGTTGTGTTGAATGCTACAATTGTAGTTGCAGGCTCTGAGTTGAATGTGTTGCAGGAATGAAGAAATGGTTTAGTGTGCTATGTGGTTCAAGAATAAGATTGCAGGTCTCAGGTGCAAGTTGTAGCTGCGATTGGCGAGTTACAGGGGTTTTGTGGAAAGGATGCAAGTGCCAGTGGAGAATTTGAGGTACTGGAAAGTCGGAGATGGAGCTAATGAGGATTCCTGTTATGCAATTGTTTATAGGTGGTTGTTGTGCAGGCAAGATTGCAGTTTCTGGGTGTTATAGAAGAACATGGGTCTTGATGTTGCTGCGAATAGGAACTGAGAATGAATGGTGCAAGCACAGAATGCAGTGATGATGGCTTGAGGCGATTGTTTGCAATGAGGATATGGCTGAATATATGTTGTTCATTGTGTGTATATTAAACAGTTGCAGGGAAAATGTGTTAAGTTATTGTCATTTTTCTCGGTGGCCACGGAGGTGTGATTAAGCTAAGTGTGTAACTCGGTAAGGCGGAAAGGGTGTTTATCCAGTGAAACTACAAAGTAGTATAAGATGCAAAGGATGGGAGCTACAGGAGTGTTGGCTTGCTTTGCCATTGTCGAGCATGATACAGAGAATGAAATGGTGTTGTTGTGCGGGAGCACCAGCTGGTTTTGTTGCAGTGAATGCAAGAAAGTGCAACCGTGACAGGAAATTGCGGGTGGTTATTGCTTCTGGGATTCGAGTTGCAGGGTATGACGAAGAACGATCTTTCTTTGAGAGGAGATTGAAGTTAAAGCAAACAAAGAATGGGTTGTCTAGAATATGAGCTGAGCATGTATTTGATTGCATTTTGTTAAGGAGAAGATGATGGTGTTTCTTGTGAAGCGATCTTGCGGCGCAAGACTCAGGGAATGGCTTTGGTGGTACTAAATTGTGGAACTGAAGTTTAAATGGATGAACGCAGCTATGATGCAAGGGCTGAGCTGTTATTGCAAGTGAAGTTGATGCCATGTAGTAATAGATGTATGTTTAGGAAGGTATTGGCAAATTGCATGAGATAAAGTTGATTGTATGTAGCGAGTCGGGGAGAGAATGAAGGGAAGCCGAGATGATTTCGGGTGGAGCCGAAGCTGCTGAGAATGAGAAGCGGTGATAGTTAAGATGAGGTTGCGAAGGATATTGAAGCAGAACTGAGAATAGATGGTTGTAATGAATTGCAGACTAAATTTGATACTACAGAGACTTGAAGCACAATCATGGTGCAGCACAGTTCTGGCCCGTGCAATGGCCTGACGAGTCAGCCCAGTTAGCTCACCGGAACAGCTGACTCGGTTCTGACTCATGACCCAGCTCTGACTCACTGATTCGCTTTGACTCGGTTGACCTTGACCCGAGTTGACCTGGCCGATTTGACTCGTTGACCGGTGACCGGGTGACTTTGCCGGTCACCTGAGATGTCTGCCGGCGACTTTTCCGGACAATTTCCGTCCATAATCCAAGTTCTCCGGCGACGAATTTTGAACATAATTTTACATGGGTTTTTCTCACACATGGGCTTGGTGGACCACTTGGAGATGGTTTTGAGAAGACCTAATATTGGAAGGAGTATCCTTTATGGAAATTGAGAAACATAAAAAAAGAGAAGACTTTTACCTAATCGGGATATATATCTTTTATCATATCTTTTGCCTCTACTTTTTTTTTCTGGGGTTTAGAAACATGAAACCTTTTCTCTTTCTTCTTGTTATGAACTCCATAAATATGAGCTAGAGTTTTCTTTTGGTTATGAATTAGTTGGATTTCCAAACATGAATTTTTGTGCAATAAATTAGTTTTCTCTCATATTATCGTTTATGATTCACCATTAATATTGTTACATGATTTGAATGCTTGTTAGTCGGTCGCGAATCGATTGAGTTTGCTTTCATCTTTATTGCTAGTGTTGATGGTGGATTTTCGTTTAAGGTTAAATTTGTAAGTAACCAGAAAATCATGCGCTGACATCTTGTAAAAGATAAAGCCGTTTATAAGTGACGGATACTCCTCACTTAATTCACCAAGAATGGAGCATGTAGCAACAATCCCATTCTCGTGAATACATGAAATTCCTCCTGTTGGAGCATGTAGCAACAATCCCTTCCTGTGAATTTCATATCAGCCTTGTATTTCCTGTACTCATTATCAGTGTGGCATGACGACTGAGTGTTACTCTTACAGAGTAACACGAACCTCCAAGCACTATAATGAATCCATGTACGAAATACCCGTACAGGCGATTCTCGGTGTGTTATACTAGCCCGAACCCTCTCGGTGTGTTATACTAGCCCGATTGAGCCCTCTCGGTGTGTTATACTAGCCCGATTGAGCATCCTAAGACCGACCATATCGGTCCGGGATACGATCCGATCGCAGCCATCCAACTCCACAAGCATGATTGGATGACCCGCATCAATTCCATCACCCCCAAGCGTGTATGGAATACACACACCGACCGCATGGTCGACCATTGGCCTTCGCTTGCCAAGAAATCGTCCATACCAAGCATTATGGACGGAAAAAACCCTAAATTAGGGTTTGCGGCATATTACATGTGCCGCAAAACGGTCTCAACCATCCATCTTCGCAGGTATAGATGGAGGGTGTAGATGTAGACTCAAAGGGCCCGGAGCATGTCGACACAATCACCATGTGACCGCCTACACATTTGACCAACCGGTCAAAACCAACCATGATTGGTTACAGCAAATTCGTCCGCCTAAAAGAGCATGGTCGCACGGCTTTGAAAGCCAAAATTAGGGTTCAAGCCATCACGCGCGTCCATCTTCTCCGGCACGAATGGAGGGTCACAGATTAGATTGAGCAAGGGTCGGTCACACCAAAGATGACCACCGTGAGCCCATCTACCTCCTCATGCGGTCGGCCAAGGCATATCATGCCTGGCCAATCCAAAACGCCCGCTCAAACATGCGTGGTTACACTTCCCCAAATCGCAAATCGATCTCGACCACTCAACTTCACCGGACGAATTGGGTGGCTTAGATCACGTTTTCATGGGACGGTGAGACATGGGCGTGAACATCAGCCTACCATCTTCACGCCAAACCAACGGCCAAGACCGACCAAGCCAGGTCGTCTTGGAAAACGCGCTGAAAAGAGTATGGCGCGCGGCTTCTTGCGGTATCAAACTTCCGTCGCAAAATCAATCCCGAACCACTCCTCTTTGACGGTCAAATTGAGTGGCCCAGATCGCGCTTTCATGAGGGAACGGAATACAGGCACCTACACCATCATGTCGTCAACACGCATGTATGGTCGGTCCTCTCAAAATCCTTCCCATGCTTGGCTTCGACCAAGTCAAGAGTGATGCTTGCGCACCTCTTTAAAAACCCTAATTTCATCAACTCGCCGCAGATGAGTGTCTCAAACATCATCTCATCCGTCCGACTTCACCTGACTTGGTTATACAACCCTGGTCGGGAGTTATTTGGTTAGTGAGGAGTCATTACCCATCACTTTACCACACCGTAATGCGCACTGCATAAAATACACACGATACTTCACAAGTATCGACTTTCTGAATAACGCAGTTATTCAATTCAGCATTACATGCTATCTTTCGTGGATCCACGATCCACATTCCAGACATCAATCATGTCACAAACTGGGGGATACTTACTGGGGTATTGGTCTGGCGGTTTACAGCGTGCAGCGTGCAACGCGCCATCACAAGAACGTGTTAGGAAGTCATGGACGGTTAGAGATGAACAGGAAAAGTGGGCAAGACTGGTCGTGTGTTACCGACACACAACTCCACTACTCCATCATTCCACTACCTCCACTTCCCACGAGAAACGTGAATGAGGCTCAATGACTTGTATAAATAGGGTCTCCGCCCTATTTCCAACACACAAGGGAATAACGGAGAACAACACAAGTTCAGACGACAGAAACCAAGTGTTAATACAAACCGTATTCAAACACTCAGAGCCTGCTTGCATCAACCGTAAGCTTGCTCATCTTTCTGTTACAAGTCATAAGCAAGCCAACACCTTCACAATCTCAACACCTTCTTCGCTTCCCTCCCTAAGATCAACCCCATCTCCTTTATTTTGTGACCGAAACAAGTCCGGAACGGCCATTTCTTGGTTTAGGCCGGACTTGCATGAGATTGATCTCTCGAATCTACAAGCAGTCACCGCGCAAAGTGCATTTGTTGAAGGTTTAGACTCATTCCTCATCCACACCCCAAATTACCAAATTCCGCAGGAGTAGTTTTCACCCATCAACAATTGGCGACCACAGTGGGAGATTAATCTCTCGGTTACAAAAATCGAATTCTCAATTTTCGATTCTCGTGTCACGATGTAGTTGGAATGTTGGAATGTTGGAGGATGTCTTGAAAATCAAGCCGGTATCACCAGAAGGCAGAGCGAGACATTTCGCCTTTTGAATGATATAGCAACACAATTACAAGAAGGGTCGACAGGCATCCACTCAGGCAGCGCAAGAAATGTTGAATCTTTAATCAGGAGTCACATCTTTACCGGTGGAGAGGCAAAAAGGGCGCGCAACCACAGGAGAAGAGACTTACCCGGAGTACTACAATGTCTGCCGGATAAAGAAAGGGAACCTGCCGCCTATGGAGCCCTGCTAGAAGATTTGTATTTCAAAACTCTTATTGAATCACGGAAGACTGTCCAATCCACGTCGGCCTCCCAACCAGCTGAAGGAACGCTTGAGGAAGGAGAAATCAATCAGGAAATACCTGAATACGGAGGATGGGGACGTTCAATCCGGTCACTCAGCAGTGACGTTACGACACCTTCTACATCCCTTTACTTAGGCAAGCGATCCGCAGATACGATGGCACTCGCAAGTCATCCAATTTCATCTCTTGTTCCACGTCAAACCCGCGGAGAGACGTTACAACGCCCCCCGCTAACGCAGAAAAGCTAGACTCAAGGTACTTACATTTCCCCTTCCCAATGAAGAAGATTCTCGAACCGGGCTGGAGACGTGGGTACGAAATGGAGAGGTGGAGTTACCCCGTATGGCGTCCGCCCTCGATCAAGAAGTAATGGACCCGAGGTACTGTCATTACCACCGGTTCCTTCATCACCCCACCAATGAATGCAACGCTTTGAAGCGCATTGTTCAGGAGAAGCTTGGTTCAGAGAGATAGCTTTCAGAGGATTTTCTTAGAAAGACTACTCCGGTTTGATATAGTGAGGCTTCAAAAGCAAGTAAGTTTTACTCAACAACTTTACAAGAGAGATAGTTTAGAATTCACTGGGGACTTAGCATCCCGCATGTGGAAAAAGAGGCTCAGTGATCAAACGCCATGTTTGTTTCCATTCGTACCTCCCTTTTACATAACATTTGCAATTTCATGCGCAATCATTCATGACCAAGATGCAAATTTCATTTAACATAATCTCTTTCAAAAGGGTTGTTCACAAAACTATCTCAAAATAAACCAATTCAATTACCTATTAATCCAAAACTAGGAAGTCAAAGAAAATCCTCACTATCACTCAAAAAGAAGATCCTCACTATCACTCAAAAAAGAAAAGCATATAAGAGAAAACGCAAAGATATAGCACGAATACTTCAAGGAAAGTCTTTAAGCAACAACTCATCCTTCGGGCAAAAGAGACTTTCATCCTTTGAAGCACGGCGCCTTCACCTCAGTTCTTTAGACAACCTCTCAACCTCTTCTTCTGGCGAGCAACACAGTCCACGGAAGGGACTTCATCATGTAGTTTCGAGCTCCCGAATCTCGGAGAACCCCTCGAAAAACCAAGGAGCATTGAAGCCGCATCGCGCAAACACGTCCCGATGGCACCTCCGGTCTTCAATCATCTCCTCAGAAACTGTTCGACCGGTCGTGACGCTCATCCCATGGATAGAAACTAAAGCTTCTTGGACGCGGTTGACCAATGCAAGACGACTCTTGAGCTTCGCGGTGGTAGCAATATGGCCGTGTTTCTTCCAGATTGTCGTGTACAACTTTTCAAACTGAACCGGCACGCTGAATCCACCAACCAACACATGACCTGGATAATGAGTAAAAGGAGGATCGAACAAAGCCCCAGTGCCGCATCACGGCAATTCGGCGACCGCGGAGTCTTGTCGGTGCAGGAGGCCTTTCGAAGAAGTCACCACAATAGCCATATGGTCCGGAGCCTGTTCAGGATGGATGCCAAGGGGAGCCGTCTCAACTACAGCGGGCACCGTCTCTCTTGCATTCCTTACGACATCTATTTCACTCTGGGTGCTGAGTTCCGTACCGACCCCGTCGACAAGATCACTAAGGAAAGCGCCTTGTTCAACCGAGCTTGCATCATCTCTGTCGTGGTCAGAAAAAGGAGCGGTTTCTCCAGACTTCTCAGCATGAAGGTCCATGCTGTCAGACTTCTCAGCATGAAGGTCCATACCGCCAGACTTCTCAGCATGAAGGTCCGTACCGCCAGACTTCTCAGCGTGAAGGTCCATACCGCCAGACTTCTCAGCATGAAGGTCCATACCGCCAGACTTCTCAGCATGAAGGTCCGTACCGCCAGACTTCTCAGCATGAAGACCAGTACCGCCGGCCTTCCCGTTTTGAATGCGTGCCAACCTTGTGAAGGCATTATCTTTCGAAATTCCCTGATTTAAAACAAGGATCGTTTTAGAAGAACTTACACTGGAGAAATGAAAGAACCGATGGGAGGAGATTTAAATACCTGCATATTGGAAGAATTGAGGATTACCGGACCGCATGCTTGCCTCTTAGGTCTCTCTCCTACTTGGGGACTGCAATCCTCAGCTCTTGTCCGTTTGGCTGGAAGTGGCTTCAACCGGGAAATGCTTCGTCAAGACGCCGATAATGGCTCACTACGGAATTCGTCACAACACTCTTCGAAAATTTACGGAAGATCAACAGTTATTTCCCCCAAAATTCTTTATACTGCCGGTCACCACCGGGTTTCTCCCAATAGGCCGAAGGGAAGGCTCACCCGGTCTAAGAACACATTGGCGTTAAGAATTTGTGGAAGGAATTCTTCCGGAGCCCCTAGTGGACGGAGCAAAATGGGACACCCCGATCGAATCCCATTTGGCGAGCAGCCCTGTCAATGTTACGGAGTCACGTAAAAATTCTCCGTCGAATAGAGACGGACATATCTGGAATGCAGCTGCGCAGTAAATAATTTCCCAGCATCTCATGGTCTTGACATCGGTGACGCAACACAACGCCAGGATCGTCAAGCAAAGGTCTTTGGCCGAACGATAGAAGAGTGAATCGGCCCCCATGGACGAAAATCTACTAAGAAATGTTGTGAAATACCTCCACAAGTTTCGCACCGGCTTTAGGACGCTTCTTATTCCATCGGAGTATTCTCGAGCCGCCGTACAAGTTAACGAGTGAAGATGCAGGAGTAGGAGCATAACTTCTGAAGTGTTCCCATAAGAGCGCCTGAAGAAAAGCGAAGTGAACGTGCGACTCCACCTTCTTGTACCGTTAGAAACGTGCATATCCATTGCTAAAGCGTCCAGATGAGAATACAAACGATCCAAGGAACAATGCACCTAGAGGAAGAACTTCACCTGCGCTGACCTTATAGCAATCTTTACAAGCTCACCTCTTATGGTCTTCTTCCCGAACCATCATCAAATATATCCCTGGATAGCCATAAAGACAGGAAAGCAATCACGCTGAGCTCGTTTTCCAACTCTTGATTCAACTCTGGGTCTGCAGAAGACCACTCCGAAACCCACCAAGTATAAAAGCATCTCGCATCCTTTCTCTCCTCCTTGTCCAGACTCTCGAATCCCTCCGCCTTTTGAAGTATAGCATCATAATTACTTTGTTCCGCATCGAGAGCTCGTAAAAAGACTTCCCGCAACAAAGGTGTTCATTAATGCGGCTACACTCTCCAAAGTAATAGTCATCTCTCCCCATCTAGATATGGTCGTGTGAGTAGAAATACGCCACCGAGAAATGAAGGTGATCAAGCCCGCGGTATCTTTCCTAATTTTGAGGGTAGCAGATGCCATGACCGCATCGAGAATTTGTGCTTTGGTCAAATTGTCCTTAATGCCCTTATTACTCAACATGCGTCTCATCCATCCTTCATAAGAACCCAGTGGAGCATGGCAAATCTTGAAGTCAATAGGAGAAGGCGGATATTCGTTTCTCCTGAGACAAAATCTCATCACAAGTGCGGAAGAAGAAAATGGATCATCATCCATATTTTCTGAATCGGAAAGCAAGACTATCTTATGAGAAGGATGCTTCCTAATATTTGGAAAAGGCGAGGTGAACAACTCATCATTGATGTTCGGCACATCTTTGAAGCTATCAACACTTCCTGACTTGGCACCAGCATTATCTTCATAAGACATATCGACAGAAGTTCTTTTCTACCGCAATGAAATAAAAGACAGGAGTTAGAACTTGTATGAAAGCATATGAGAAGTGTAGTCACACACGGCAAGACACAACTCACACAATGGCCGGTCCAAACATCATACAAGATTCGGTCTGGTATTAATTTCAAGTTCTCCGGTATAACTTTCAAGTCAGTCTGGTATTGGTTTCAAGTCCGGTACAAGTTTCAAGTTCGGTGTAAATTTCAGCCAAGCATATGTGAATAAGACCCACGTTCCGGCATACACGGCGGCCCGCATTCATTCATCCGCATGCATCATACGATTTTCTTTATTCATGGGAATCGTGTCTACGGGATTCAAGCCAAATGGTGGAGAAAGCTAAGCATGCACATGTCTTACAAAAGGTGTTTACCTAAACAAACTAGGGTTTCACCGTTAAAAAAAAAAAAGAGTGTGAAACTTACCTTGGACGGACGGCAGCTCCGGCGATGGACGGCGGTTTCCGGCAAAGGCTTCGGCAGCAAATAAAAAAAAAATCGTGAGAAAGGAAAAAGGGTTTTGTCTCTTTTATAGACAAAAATTAGAAGAATCCCAATAGAAGAAGGATTCCTCCCTTATTTGGTTTCCTCTTTTGATTCAAATACCCGAAGAAAGAAACAGGCCCCACCAAGGGATTCCATACAAGCGTGACGGCGTGGGAAACTAGCGGTCGACCAACACTCTTCCGGGTAAACTCCTTTTATCTGTCTTTCTCACATATGTATGTCACCATCTCATGCCTACCACACAATAGTGTAACCATTATGTGCTAGGCAGGGGACTTAATGTTGATGGTGGATTTTCGTTTAAGGTTAAATTTGTAAGTAACCAGAAAATCATGCGCCGACATCTTGTAAAAGATAAAGCCGTTTATAAGTGACGGATACTCCTCACTTAATTCACCAAGAATGGAGCATGTAGCAACAATCCCATTCTCGTGAATACATGAAATTCCTCCCGAGTTGGAGCATGTAGCAACAATCCCTTCCTGTGAATTTCATATCAGCCTTGTATTTCAAGTACTCATTATCGTGTGGCATGACGACCGAGTGTTACTCTTCTGAGTAACACGAACCTCCAAGCACTATAATGAATCCATGTACGAAATACCCGCACAGCCGATTCTCGGTGTGTTATACTAGCCCGAGCCCTCTCGGTGTGTTATACTAGCCCGATTGAGCCCTCTCGGTGTGTTATACTAGCCCGATTGAGCATCCGGCACCGACCATATCAGTCCGGATACGATTCGATCGCAGCCATCCAACTCCACAAGCATGATTGGATGACTGAGGATCAATTCCATCACCCCCAAGCGGTATGGAATGCACACAGCCGGCCCCGCATGGTCGACCATTGGCCTTCGCTTGCCAAGAAATCGTCCATACCAAGCATTATGGACGGAAAAACCCTAATTAGGGTTTGCGGCATATTACATGTGCCGCAAAACGGTCTCAACCATCCATCTTCGCAGGTATAGATGGAGGGTGTAGATGTAGACTCAAAGGGCCCGGAGCATGTCGACACAATCATCATGTGACCGCCTACACATTTGACCAACCGGTTAAAACCAACCATGATTGGTTACAGCAAATTCGTCCGCCTAAAAGAGCATGGTCGCACGGCTTTGAAAGCCAAAATTAGGGTTCAAGCCATCACGCGCGTCCATCTTCTCCTAAGCACGAATGGAGGGTCACGATTAGATTGAGCAAGGGTCGGTCACACCAAAGCATGACCACCGTGAGCCCATCTACCTCCTCATGTGGTCGGCCAAGGCATATCATGCCTGGCCAATCCAAAACGCCCGCTAAAACATGCGTGGTTACACTTCCCCAAATCGTAAATCGATCTCGACCACTCAACTTCATAGGACGAATTGGTTGGCTTAGATCACGTTTTCATGGGACGGTGAGACATGGGCGTGAACATCAGCCTACCATCTTCACGCCAAACCAACGGCCAAGACCGACCAAGCCAGGTCGTCTTGGAAAACGCCCGGAAAAAGAGTATGGCGCGCGGCTTCTTGCGGTATCAAACTTCCGTCGCAAAATCAATCCCGACCACTCCTCTTTGACGGTCAAATTGAGTGGCCCAGATCGCGCTTTCATGAGGGAACGGAATACAGGCACCTACACCATCATGCCGTCAACACGCATGTATGGTCGGTCCTCTCCAAAATCCTTCCCATGCTTGGCTTCGACCAAGCTGAAGAGTGATGCTTGCGCACCTCTTTAAAAACCCTAATTTCATCAACCGGCCGCGGATGAGTGTCTCAAACATCATCTCATCCGTCCGACTTCACCAGCTTGGTTATACAACCCTGGTCAGGAGTTATTTGGTTAGTGAGGAGTCATTACCCATCACTTTACCACACCGTAATGCAGTACCTGCATAAAATACACACGATACTTCACAAGTATCGACTTTCTGAATAACGCAGTTATTCAATTCAGCATTACATGCTATCTTTCGTGGATCCACGATCCACATTCGACATCAATCATGTCACAAACTGGGGGATACTTACTGGGTATTGGTCTGGCGGTTTACAGCGTGCAGCGTGCAACGCGCCATCACAAGAACGTGTTAGGAAGTCATGGACGGTTAGAGATGAACAGAAAGTGGGCAAGACTGGTCGTGTGTTACCGACACACAACTCCACTACTCCATCATTCCACTACCTCCACTTCCCACGAGAAACGTGAATGAGGCTCAATGACTTGTATAAATAGGGTCTCCGCCCTATTTCCAACACACAAGGGAATAACGGAGAACAACACAAGTTCTGCATTTACGTAAAACCAAGTGTTAATACAAACCGTATTCAAACACTCGAGCCCGCTTGCATCAACCGTAAGCTTGCTCATCTTTCTCGTTACAAGTCATAAGAAAGCCAACACCTTCACAATATCAACACCTTCTTCGCTTCCCTCCCTAAGATCAACCCCATCTCCTTCATTTTGTGACCGAAACAAGTCTGGAACGGCCATTTCTTGGTTTAGGCCGGACTTGCACAGATTGATCTCTCGAATCTACAAGCACTCACCGCGCAGCAGTGCATTTGTTGAAGGTTTAGACTCATTCCTCATCCACACCCCAAATTACCAAATTCGCAGAGTAGTTTTCACCCATCAACAGCTAGATTAGGGTTATTATACGCAAAAGTGATAATTCCTGATTCCAAGTAGCATAAATAAGATTATAGTTTGTAGTGATATATTCTTATGATCTTATGTGAACCATAACCTTTGTTAAATCGGATTAGTGCTTTTACACATTCGATTGCTTTGATTGGCCTGATTTCATAGAACCTAATGCATCTAGGGAATTAAACTTGATTAGTGCTTTTACACGTTGGGTTGTTCTTTTAGATAGAATTCATATTCGCATCTTTTAATGTGTTTGTTGATGACAAGAGGAGATTAGCGGGATATTCTTGCGATCAAGGTATTCTAGGGCCTTTGATAAAAGTTGAGATTAAAATATCAATTCTAGTTATTGTTTTGAAAACATGTTTGTGATTGAAGACGAAATCCATGACCAATACTTTCTCATCCTTGATTTGCGTGTTTACTTTTTATTGTTTTGCTTTTATTTTATTTTCATTTATAAAAATCGAAAATCCCCCGTGTTACTTATAAGATACCGAAACAATTTGACAACCTAGACCTCTCGTGGGAACGATCCTTTCTTGCCCTTGCTTCATTATATATTTTGAGTAGTAAGAAAGTGTAATTTATTTTTGACGCCTACGACAAATGATCAAGACGCACGCCGGCGGCCCCACTCTCCCCTCACCCGATCGGTTTGCTCACGGCGGTGTCATAGAGCAATGAAACGCTTGCCCAAACCATGGCAGGCGTGATGCTTCTAAAGCCCTAATTTGGGTCGCGGAAGTACACTAGCGTCTTAAATCTATCACGGCTGTCCATTTTCGCCGGCCTAGTTGGACGACCTAGATCCAATTTCAGGTGGCCAACGAGATGCTAACGCGTTCACTGTTGACCTAACTCCATTGTTGGTCGGTCAACTTGCCCATAGCAAGCTAGGAATTCATAGAATCGTTCACCCAAAATAGGATAAACACGCAACTTTGAAACCCTAATTGGCTTTTGCGACCGCATGTCACTGCCGCAAATCGATCATGACCATCCATGTTCGCCAGCCTATTTGAATAGCTTAGATCTAATTCTAGATGGTCCAGAAGATATCAACGTGCACGCTAGCGAGCCACCTTCAAACATGGTCGATCGTCCTGTTTGGCCTAAGGCTCAATGCCTCGAAACGCATGCTCAAAGAGGGGTTGGTTGTGCAGGTTCGAAACCCTAAAAATAATAATTAGCGGCAGCGTCCAACCGCCGCAAATCATCATGCCCGACCAACTTTGCTAGCTTGGTCGGACGATGTAGATTGCATTCTAGGAAGCCATGAGGATGACGCCATGGTCACCGATCATCCGTCTCCCACGAGCAAAGGATCGGCCGAGTGATGGCGGGTCCCTAGAGCCACCAAACGATCACCCAAGAGTGATCTATCATGCTGCCTCCTTTAAGACGCCCATCCGCAACTTGTTCAATCAAGCTTTAAAACAACGATGCAACATGCACATCGATTATTTTGAGCTGCTTGTTTAAAAGCGATGTTTCACATGCATCGAATACATGCGACATTTTATAAATATCGGCTTCATAAATAACTTAGTTATTTAACCTAATAGCATCACATGTTATTCTTTGCGGCAGGTCCCACGACTTGACCCACTCATTCGAGACATCAAACATGTCACAAAATGGGGGATACTTACTGGGGTATTGGTCTGGCGGTTTACAGCGTGCGGCGTGCAACGCGCCCATTACGAGAACCTGTCAGGAAAAGATAGACGGTTAATGGTGATTAGGGAAGTGGGCAAAGACGTGATCGTGTGGCAATCACCATCCCTACACGACCCCAATCCTCCATCACTTAACTTCTTCCACTTCCTACGAGATGAGGATTGCGCTCAAATGACTTGTATAAATAGGTTTTTTCGACCTATTTTCAAAAACACGAGAAACCAAGTTGTTGTTAACACCGTGTCCGTAAACACCCAGTAACCGATAGCTTACATCATGCAAGCCGATTCAACATTCGATACAAGTCATAAACAGCCAACATCTTCACAATCTCAACACCTTCTTCGCTTCCCTCCCTAAGATCAACCCTATCTCCTTCACTTTGTGACCGAAGAAAGTCTAGAACGGCCATTTATGCTTTAGGCCAGAATTGTATGATTGATCTCTCGAATCTAAAGCACTCCCTGCAAAGGTGCATTTGTTTATGGTTTAGATTCGTTTCTCATCCTGAGACACCCAAATTTACCAAAACCGCCAGAAAAGTTTTCACCCATAAACAATCGGCGACCACAAAGTGGGAGATTGATCTCGGTTGCAAAAAATCATTTTCTCTATCCCGTTTTCAATTTACTAAATTTCTCAATATGGTTGATCGTAGGAATGGTTCGTAATCCTCAATCCCAATTTTACTTCTCCCAAAGACCGACAATACTTCACATGTTATTCATGAATGTTCTTTCATTCAAAACCCTTGTCGAGGCTATGGATTCTCAATGTTTAACAACTATTCGTGATTTGATGAAAATCCTGAATGATATTGTCAGGAATCAAGCTACTATTGTCAAGACGCAGGATGGAGTATTTGCGCTCTTAAAAGTCCTCACGGATCAACTATCAAAGGAACTAACACGCATTCATTCTCAAGGAAACGCCACCAACAATCCATTTTGGATCAATACGATGGTAGTAGTCCTTCTTCCAAGATTCATATTCCTATTCCCGGTGAGGAAGATGAAGCCTATGATCGCGTTGAATGGAAAAGTATCCACCAACCTAACTTGTCTGCTCATGAAGATCGAGATATGCATCCGCAAACTCGGAAAAAGAAGACTCGTGGGATTTAGAACGTTCTTATCGAGTCCTCACAATGAAAAGGTGATTTCATTATGTGCGTCCTTCCTGGAAAGTGTCAATTCCCATATTACATCAGAAGCTGCTAAGAGATCCGCTGCTGCTTTACTCAGTCGATCCGAACCTTCCCAGAATGAAGAAACTCGTAAAGATGTTCAGTAAAGCAGTCGTCCTTCCAATAAAAGACCCAAACTCCAATTAATCACTAGTTAGGGTGGAAAGAGAAAGCATCTTGGGATCAACTATCAACAATCTAATCG
Source organism: Papaver armeniacum (assembly GCA_023531295.1). Lineage (NCBI taxonomy): Eukaryota > Viridiplantae > Streptophyta > Magnoliopsida > Ranunculales > Papaveraceae > Papaver > Papaver armeniacum. The sequence goes on from JAJJWW010014501.1 coordinate 142,929, forward strand.
TCCGACTCCCATTTCACATAGGTCAAATGAGACTCCACCATTCTCAGATTTTCCATTTCCAAGGGAAGAGGTGATTGAACTCTTGGAGGTCTGGATACAAGATGAAGGCATCAAGCTACCTCGTGTCAAACGTCCTCCAACTAAACAAGAAATAGAAGATCCAAAGTACTTCCGCTTCCATAGGTTTGTCAACCATCCTACAAGTGACTGCAACAAATTGAAGCACATCTTCCAGGAGAAGATCAACTCAGGGGAACTTCAACTAGGCACTGAAGGAGTATACAAATACCATCCTCCTATTAAAAGTTGTTCAATGCTTTCTGGGGACTCCGTCTACAAAGCGTGCGATCAACCATGGAACATGTGTGTGAAATTCTCTGTTTCTCAAGGCACAGCGTCAAGATATCTTTGCCGCTCTAAATTTTGTTGTATCGGAAAGCGACTACCTTCGATCGATGAAGCTGCCCTCAGGCCTAAATCTCTTCTGGAAGACATGATTGGCATAAGAAATGATAGACGCATTTTTGTGTCTATATTAGTCTCAATTCTCTGTAATGTTAGTACTCGATTTTGCGCTTATTTTGGTATTTTATGTCTTTGTAAGTGTTTTTGGAGAAATAAGCTTTTGCGGAAAAATTGGCTCGAAAAGTGGTATTTGCGCTCGTGGGAGAAAATTACTATTTGAACCCCTCATTTGAATAAGGGGCATCTCAATTACTAAGGGGAGACCACTTGTTATTCGCACCCCTGGCTTGGATAGGGGCACTCCATCCCCTAGCTTTTGAACCAATGGTTTTGGCGGGAAAAACTTGTTTTCACTAAGCAGTTAGGTTGAATTTTTGGGGACTTCAAGAGATTCAATCGGCGGAAATAGTTTGGATGGACTCATAAGGGCTAAATGGGCTTGGTATCCATGTTGGATTAGGAAAACTTGGGCTTGATCATCGGTTTTCAGTTAAACAGGGAGGATAGTTTTCCGAGTTTCTCGGGTTTGAGTTTTGGACAAGATTTACTCGGGTTTTCTCATTGGATTAGATTCTAATTGGCCTGTTAGGACAACACGGGGATGGTAAGAGATTTGTAAACGTAAAAGGGGAAGATTTCACGTAATCTCGGTAACTGGGAAGGTACAATATTCTCGGAATTTTGATTCTATTACGGGAAGTTACGTGTAATCTGAGGAAGATATTGTCCCCGTTGATTTGCTTCTATCAAAGTGGATATATTTTTGGGAAATAATACAACTAAGACGCGTAAAGAAATCCTAAAAGGGGATTATTCCGGAACTTGGAAAAGAAGAAAAACAGGGGTGTTCTCGGGATTCAAGGACCTTGTGAAGTATATAAAGGTGTCGAGACCTAAACGGAGAGTTTGGGGTAGAGCAGAGGAAGAAAATCACGCTGCAGAGGTGAATTACAGAGCTGCAGCAGCAGCAGGTGAAGAAGACGAAGAACTGACACTTCAGAAGTGTCGTTCTCAAGAACACGAAGAACAGACTCATAGAGACAGTCTTTTATTCTGCAACACATTTAATTTATCGTTTTCTGTAACAGTGTCTTGCAACACTTATAAACGTTGCGATTTCACTGCTTTATTATTTTTCACCTCTTGTAAGCACTTTTTGAGCTATGAATATCAATTTTGAACGTGTTTTCACCATGAGGAGCTAAACCCCAACACTGGGATGACGGAGGAAGCCATGTTTCACAATGTTTGGTAATTATAATTGATTCTTAAGACTTCTTGCATTGATTTTTAATCGATTTATGATTTTCATTGATTATTTGTGATTTTGTTTGATAGTGTATGCTTAGTCTAAGAACTTTTGATGCACTATGCTTACGATTTACATCTAATGCTTTATAAAATCTACTTTTGGCAAAGAAATAGAGTCTAGAAAAGAGCTAAAATTGTTATGAATCATTGTATGAACCAATTGATTGTGAAGTTTGGTGGAATCCTAAGTCAAAGTATCTCTCAACATTGTTAAAATCTTTTCTTTGTTTTTAGTATTTTTGTTTATTAAGTCTAAAATCAATTCTAAAAAAAGTTCGAGCGAACGATACTCTACTTACCACTTCAAAACTACATCAGTTTTTGGCGCCGCCAACGTGGACTTGTATTTAGGTTTAGGTTTTAGGTTTTGCATTTTTTTTTAGGTTTTGTGTATATTTTATTTTTATTTTTATTTAAGATTATTTTTTGTTTTATTTTACGTCTTTGGTATTTTTGTTTTTGTTGTGCAGGTTTTGCTTGAAACGGAAGTTGAAAAGTTGGACTTGCCATAAAAGGAGAAAGCCGAAGATTTTATTTTTAAGGACTTTTATTTTTGGTAGTTTTTTATTTATTTTTGGACTTGTAATTTTCTTTTATTTGTTTGTGTTTATTTTTAGTACTTTATTTATTAAAAAAAAAAACACTGCACACACCAATTGCATCTTCGTCAGACTACCGAGTTTAGGAAAACTGGTGGATTAGTAAGCTGAACCCGTGCCTTGGGCCTTATGGGAGTTACTAGATGAAAGTCCACAAACCTCAGCCTCGTACCTTTGGGTATATTTCGTTGTAGGTAACCCAAGCTTACCTAAATTAGTTAGCCCAACATTTGCATGTGCACGATTTTCTTGCTTCACTAGTATTACTTATAATTTTGTCGAAATGGTGAAGGAAAATGATGATGAGGTCCCAGCAAAAACCCTTAGGGATCGTTTGAACCCGTCTAAAGTAGTGCGTGAGCCGTGTGTAGTTCTACCGGCCTACGGTCGATTTGATATTAGACCTGAGACTATTGGCTTGCTTCGTAAGTTTAGGGGGTTAGAGAATGAGAACCCGTATACCCACATAAGAGACTTTGAAATGATTTGTGACACAATGAACTATCCGAATGTCTCCAAAGATGTGCTTAGGTTACGTTTGTTTCACTTCTCTCTCTATGATAAAGCCAAAGAGTGGTATCATTTTATTCCTTCTAAAACAATTACCACCTGGGATGGTCTTGTAGAGGTATTTGTTAAGAAATTCTACCCACACCATAAGACTGGAAATGTTCAGCAGTCTATCTAAACCTTTAAGCGAGAAATTAGGTGAAAAACTTCATGATTATGTAGAAAGGTTTAGTGAATTGTTATACCAAAGGTGTCCACATCACGGCTTTGAAAAAGCCCACATGGCCCAAATTTTATATGAGGGCCTTGATAGTGAAACCCGTATGTAGGTAGAAACAAATAGTGGTGGAGAATTTACCCATCAAGACCCAGATGAATGTTTCGACGAATTCATCGAGTTAGCTGAGAAAACTAGGCAATGGGATTCAATGAGAGAACCAGAAATACCTAGAAATCCTATCCATAGGATCGATAGAGTTGATTATGGGTCAGATATTCTTAGGCGTCAAGAAGCCTTAGAAATGAATCAAGGGTCACACCATACTAGATACGAAGAGCAAGCCCATGCTCTTTATAACAACTCTAGGTTTGAAAACCGTCAGAGATTTGATCCATATTCGAGATACCTATAACCCTGGTTGGAGAAACCACCCGAATTTCTCTTGGTCTAAGGGCCAGAGTCAAGGACAGTCTAGTAATTCTCAGGCTTCCTCAGGTTTTGGGTATACTAAGAACCATTTAGGGCCAGATCAGTATCAGAACCTGTCGGATAAAAAAATCATGAGCTTAGAAGAGTCTCTAACCATCTTATCTCATAACACTGCAGAGTTTAAGCAAACGGTTGAGAAAGGTTTACAGGAAAACTCTCAGGCTATTTCAGAGCTAAAAAATCCGGTTAGTATAATTGCAGAATTTTTGAGCGAAGGAGAAAAGGAAAAGTCCCCCAATCAACCACTACCCAACACTAGAGCAATTCATGAAGTATCCTCTAGAAAGAAATAGTTCAATCATGTGAACTCAGAACAACCCTTAGAAGTGGTAAATTGGTAGACAATAAGGTAGTCATGCCTAATAGTGGACATACTATAGATCCGCCTTCTAGTTCCCAAGATGAGCCCCAGAAGGAGCCATTAGCTGAAGAGACTGATAAAATTTCTAGTGATGCCAATGTGGTTCCCGATAGGTCTCATTTTGTGCCCGAGCCTCATATCCTCGGTTGTTAGCTCCAACAAAGAGAGAGTCGACTTTCAACGAAATAATGGAAATATTTAAGCGGTAAACATTAACATCCCTTTATTAGAAGCAATTAGGCAAATGCCGCTTATGACAAATTCCTTAAGGATCTTTGTACACGAAAGCGTAAGCTTGATGTCCATAAGAAAGCCTTTTAGTTGGTCGGAGTAAGTTCAATCATTCTTAACCAAACAACCCCTAAGTATAAAGACCCTGGATGCCCCACCATATCTTGTACGATTGGTAATCACACGGTTGATAAAGCATTACTTGACTTAGGAGCCAGTGTTAACCTACTCCCGTACCATGTGTACACCCAGCTAGGTCTTGGTGAGTTGAAACCGACTAAAATGACCCTACGTTTAGGCGATAGGTCTGTCAAAGTTCCTCGTGGTGTCATAGAGGATGTGCGATTGAGGTTGATAAATTTATTTATCCAGTGAATTTTGTTGTTCTAGACACTCATCCTGTTCAGGACCTTAGTGCTCAAATACCGGTGATTTTAGGTCGCCCATTTTTAGCCACATCTAACGCAGTCATCAACTGTGGGACCGGGCTTATGAACATATCCTTTGGTAATATGACCACTGAACTAAATGTCTTTAATGTTAATAGACAACCTTCCGATGACTTGGAGGAAGTGAATATGATTAGCACTTTAGTTCAGGATCTAATTCAGGATAATTGGGACGACACTTTATTTGGTGATTCCTTAGATGAATTTGATGAGACAATTCTCTTAAGTCAGTTAGGTGACCAAAGTTTTGAACTAGAAGAAACTCTCGGGTACTTAAAAGACTCTACAGACCCTTAAATTCAAGCCATAGTGCTAGGCCTTACGGAGAGTAATGTTGACCCTAAGTTTGGGGGTAATGATCTAGAAGAAGCTCTCGAGTATTTTAAAGACTCCGAGGATCCAAAAATTCAAGCAAAAATTAGAGGTCTTTCTCGAAAATACTGATTACCCTAAGTTTGGGGGGTGATGATGGCCAAATAAAAGTCCCTAACTTGGGACTCGAGCCTAGTATGCCTGAGGTATTACTTGAGTCTCTTCCGACTCCTCAACCTGATCCTCCTGATACTGTCCAAGAGGAAATCCAACCACTATAAACCCATAGTTCAGAAAAATTTGTTTGTCAAGACACTCATATGAAGCCCAAGTGGGCACCACAGAAAAACCCAGTTGTCTTGCAGGAAACCTTGGATGAGGATGTGCTCTGTCTGTTAATTTTTCTGATTTGGTGCATTTGTCTTATAATTGTGGCAGTTTTATTTGGTTTTGTTGATCCACAGTTGTTTCGACTATTGATATATGATTCGAAAGGTAATTAGCCATTTTGTGGTATTAGACGCCCTGGGTCAAGACTTTAAATTTAGCACTTCTTGGGAGGTAACCCATGCTCATACAACACGGTAATATCTTTCCTTAACTCTTTTGCTTCAAATGGTAACAATTTCTCCTTGTTCATGTTTTTAATTTTATCTTTAGAACATTGAGGACAATGTTAGATTTAAGTTTGGGGGTGTGGGAGAAACTTTTTAGTTGCAATAAATAAACTCGGAGCCTAGAAATTTATGTTTATTAAGGATGGCACTAACTAATCTAAGTGGATGGAAGCATTTTGGTTGTAGGAGTTGAGGAACCAATACGATTAGATGAAAACATCTAAAGAGTCTATTCATAAAAGCACAGAGCTCAGGTGTTAAAAATAACATGGTAGTTTCGCCATATCTCGTTGAGTCCTTTTCACTTCTATTTTTATTTTGTTTTTCTTTTTAAAATATGTTTTTCTAAGTGATTAGGTGGGGCTCACGATTCAAGTTGTTACCACTGCTAGGGTGAAATAGAGTGATTGAGTTACTAAGAAAAAGAAAAGAAAAAAATAGACCGGTTAATCGGACCAAATGGAATAATTCTCAAAAATAAAGAAATTAACACTTGGATAGTAATATGTGTGTGTTCTCCCTGTCTCCGTCGCCTAAACAAGCGTGGAACGCAGGATCCATGGGAATTACCATGTAATCTGCTGACAAGAAGCATGCGCTTGGATCCGCAAGATCTAATCATGTCGTAAAAAAAAAAAAAATGCTAATGTTCAGTGAATAAATCACCTTTGGTTCCCTTGTATATGCGGGACGAGTTGATCTAGAATTAGGATTGTCGACCACTTGGTTCCCTTGTATATGCCGATTGTGTTGATATTAGTCAGACCAGTATCTCAATCCATTAGGATATGTTCATTTTGGCAGTGGCCTTCAGACAGATATGAGAAACACCGTTCACCTAGTCAACATCAAAACCATCTATGTTTTTTCTATATCCATCTCTTAATCTATCCATGTGATTTGTTGACTCCGGATATTGATGTCCATAGTGCGACTATCTGAGTAGAGCTCTATCACTTATATATGAATTTTAGTATGCTTGAGTGCAAACTCGTGTACATCAATTGGAATTTCGCATCAGGGTACTTCCTCCTGTAGTCAATAAGTATGCCAACCAAGGAGATTCTTTAGTGCCTTCCAAGGTTCTGCGTAGATAGTTAGGGTCTGGAGTGTAAAGGTTTTGTGGGTATATCTCTGGTAAACCCTCCCGAGACTATAACTCGGCCACTAGGGCCACCTAGGGGTTTAAAGGCTTATTGCATACGCTAAATGCAATCGACGATGCCTGCGACAGTGAGTTAGGATTTTATTTTGTAGATTTGATTTGCTCGAGGATTAGCAAATTATAAGTTTGGGGGTATTTGATAGATGCATTTATGTGTCTATATTAGTCTCAATTCTCTGTAATGTTAGTACTCGATTTTGCGCTTATTTTGGTATTTTATGTCTTTGTAGGTGTTTTTGGAGAAATAAGCTTTTGCGAAAAAAATTGGCTCGAAAAGTGGTATTTGCGCTCGTGGGAGAAAATTACTATTCGAACCCCTCATTTGGATAAGGGGCATGTCAATTACTAAGGGGAGACCACTTGCTATTCGCACCCCTAGCTTGGATAGGGGCACTCCATCCACTAGCTTTTGAACCAATGATTTGGCGGGAAAAACTTGTTTTCACGGAACAGATTAGGGTTGAATTTTTGGGGGATTTCTGAAGAGATTCAATCAGCGGAAATAGTTTGGATGGACTCATAAGGGATAAACAGGCTTGGTATACATGTTGGATTAGGAAAACTTGGGATTGATCATCGGTTTTCGATTAAACAGGAGGATGGTTTTACCGAGTTTCTGGTTTGAGTTTTGGACAAGATTTTCGGGTTTTCTCGCTGGATTAGATTCTAATTGGCTGTTAGGACAACACGGGGATGGTAAGAGATTTGTAAACGTAAAAAGGGAAGATTTCACGTAATCTCGGTAACACAGGGAAGGTACAATATTCTCGGAATTTTGATTCTATTACGGGAAGTTACGTGTATTGCGGGGGAAGATATTGTCCCTGTTGATTTGCTTCTATCAAAGTGGATATGTTTTTGGGAAATAATACAACTAAGACGCGTAAAGAAATCCTAAAAAGGGATTATTCCCTAACTTGGAAAAGAAGAAAAACAGGGTGTTCTCGGGATTCAAGGACCTTGTGAAGTATATAAAAGGTGTCGAGACCTAAACGGAGAGTTTGGGGTAGAGCAGAGGAAGAAAATCACGCTGCGGTGGTGAATTACAGGAGAGGTACAGCAGCGCGGCGAGTGAAGAAGATTTTAAGAACCGACACTTGAAGTGTCGTTCTCAATAACACGAAGAACAGACTGTTGATGGTGGGTACTTATCTTCATAGAGAGAGGGTAGAGCGCTTCCTTCCTATTGGAGCCGGACTGGTGGTATCTGAGCTGGTAGCAACTACGGATAAAGGGCGCCGGTCTTTGTTGTGGTTTGATACGAGACGGAAATTTGGGATGGATCAACGAAGGTGTGTCCAAATGATGCTGGCAAGGTTTACATTGGCTGCTAGCTTTTGTGGATGGCAGTAGTTCATAGATACGCGGCAGTTGGGGTTGAAAGCGCTCTTTCATGAGTGACATACTTAGTTCTTGGCAACTCTTGGTACCTACCTACTTCTGCATTAACTGCCTAAAAATGCGTAAGACAATCATCAAGAGTGCAAAATACATGTATATATGAAAAGATGTCGATTCACTGGGGGATATGGCATAGCAAAGGTTGTTAATGCTTGACTAGAGCTATAATGAGGTTTCTAAACATGTGCAAATATTAAGTAAGCTCGATGAATTCTGTTAGGCTCAACCGCCAACATCCTTCCTTGTCTAGCTGTCTTCATTCCCACCAGAACTCTAAACCCCAATTCATAGGTGCATAAAATCACATACCACCTGGTACGTTTCCATTTACCAATATCAACTGTATACCATTATGATCTTGAGAAGTGAGATGTGCAAGCTCTACAGACACTAACATGTGAGCTTTCCTTATAGAAGCTCTACACTAACATATTAAGTCACGCTCATCATGCTTTGACTTTTGAATTTCACAGATTTGCATTTATAAGCAAGCATTAAAAGATAATTCAAAATTGAGATAGATCACGCACTTAGCGTTATTCGCAGTCTTTGAGGTTGATGTTGTTTCACAGCATTTGGTTGTTTCCGTGCGACTTGCCAACCTCTTTCAAAGAAGCTTTGGGTATTGTACCTCTTCAAAGAAGCCGGGACTTCAATAGACTCAACCTTCCCGTCTCGAACTCATGTTCTACCATTTACATCAAGGGGATTCTAGGAATGCCTTACAACCAAGCAACTCATCTGGAACATCCAATCCTGTGCTGAATGTGACTGATTGATTAGTCTTTTTCTCGTCGAAACCGGACGTTCTTGATTGAAACGGAAACCATCTGTGAAATCCTACGCGGTTTAGATTGAATTCTAGGAAGCCAGGAGGATGACGCCATGGTCATCGATCATCCGTATCCTAAGAGCAGTGATCGACCGAGTGATGGCGGGTCCCTAGAGCCACCGAACGATCACCCAAGAGTGATCTATCATGCTGCCTCCTTTAAGACGCTCATCCGCAACTTGTTCAATCAAGCTTTAAAACAACGATGCAACATGCACATCGATTATTTTGAGCTGCTTGTTTAAAAGCGATGCTTCACATGCATCGAATACATGTGATATTTTATAAATATCGGCTTCATAAATAACTTAGTTATTTAACCTAATAGCACTGCATGTTATTCTTTGTGGCAGGTCCCACGACTTGACCCACTCATTCGAGATATCAAACATGTCACAAACTGGGGGATATTTACTGGGGTATTGGTCTGGCGGTTTACAGCGTACGGCGTGCAACGCGCCCATTACGAGAACGTGTCAGGAAAAGATAGACGGTTAATGGTGATGAGGGAAGTGGGCAAAGACGTGATCGTGTGGCAATCACCATCCCTACACGACCCCACTACTCCATCACTTAACTTCTTCCACTTCCTACGAGATGAGGATTGCGCTCAAATGACTTGTATAAATAGGTTCTTCGACCTATTTTCAAACAACACGAGAAACCAAGTTGTTGTTAACACCGTGTCCAGAAACACCCAGAACTGATAGCTTACATCATGCAAGCCAGTTCAACATTATGATACAAGTCATAAACAGCCAACACCTTCACAATCTCAACACCTTCTTCGCTTCCCTCCCTAAGATCAACCCCATCTCCTTCACTTTGTGACCGAAGCAAGTCTGGAACGGCCATTTCTTGGTTTAGGCCAGAATTGTACATATTAATCTCTCGAATCTAAAGCACTCTGTGCAAAGTGCATTTGTTCGGGGTTTAGATTCGTTTCTCATCCACACACACCCAAATTTACCAAAACCGCAGAAAGCAGTTTTCACCCATAAACGGCGAGCGATCTAAAGGAATTTTGACCGGCATGGATGCTAGTGGGCCCGCCGGTGTTTATCATGACGATCGCCTAGTTCCGTTAGGAGTAAGCTAGGCCTATTAAATTGTTTGGCTAAATCATGTGGCCGTAATCGTTTCTTAAGACTGATATGGACAGTCTAAATTTTCCTTAAAGAATTTAAACGCGTTCGATCGCGCTAACTTTTAATTAAAAGATGTGTAAACACGCTAAACTCTTTGTCGAGGGTGGTGTAGCCTACGCGAGTGTTTTCATGCAGATTTCAATACTGACACTTCGGGAGATTCGGGCTACTCTGCTGCGAGTGAACACTAATCATCATGTCATGCCAACATTGAAAGTTCAGCTGGGGAACATAGCATAGGAAAATACTAGGCGGGCCATGCATTAGTGAATAATGCAATGGGCTAAAATTTCTGAGAATATACGGGATTGTTGCTTCCATGCACCATTCGGATAAATTTCGTAAATATGTTGAATTGCTCAAGACATATGTAAGTGAAAAGGTTTATGCACTCATCACTTCCAAATGGCTTTTGTTCTTTTGCGGGATGACAACATGTTAAAATACGGGGTTTCACGATTTTAGCCCTAAACCGAAAACCACCATCAACAGTTGGGCATACCAACCATCGCTGATTGGCAATGCGAAAATTTGCTAAGTAAAATTGGTTATTTTTGCTTGACTAATGTCTCTTATTTTAGAGTTTGGGGTTGTTTAGCTTTTGTTAGAAACCTTGATCCTAAAAGACATAAGTTAGAAAGTAGAGCTTATGAATGTTTTTTTATTGGTTATGCTCAAAACAGTAAAGCTTATAGGTTCTTTGATATTAATAATAAGGTTATTATTGAATCTATTGATGTTGATTTTCTTTGAAGAAAGATTTCCTTTTAAATCTAGAAATAGTGGGGGTTCAATACCTAGTAATTTATCTAGTGCTTGATTACGAAACTAGATTAGAAGAACCTAGAAGTGAAGAAACTAAGATCTCGAATTTGAACCTAGATGCAGTAAAAAGAGCTAGGACTGAGACAAAAGATAAAAATCCAGATTTTGAATTTTACTTTGTAGAGGAAGAACCTTCTAATTTACAAGAGGCGTTTAGTTCAGTAGAGTCTAGTTTCGGCAAGAAGTCATGTAGATAATGAATGGGATTCTCATATGTCTAATGGAACTTGGCGTATGGTAGATTTACCTCTGGTAGTAAGCCTATAGGTTGTAAATGGGTTTTGAAAAGGAAAACTGAAACCCTGTGACGGAACAAGTAGATAAGTATAAGGCTAGACTAGTTGCCAAAGGTTATAGGCAACGAGAGAACGTATACTTTTTTGATACTTATTCCCTGTTACTAGATTAACATCTATACGTGTTTTGATTGCTATTCTTGCTACTCATAATCTTGTTATTCATCAAATGGATGTTAAACTGCTTTTTGAATGGTGAACTAGAAGGAAATTTACATGGAACAACTGAAGGTTTTGTAATTCCTGGACAAGAAACGAGAAAGTATGTAAGCTAGAAAAATCTCTTTATGGTTTGAAACAATCTCCTAAACAATGGCATGAGAAATTTGATAAGTTAATGATTTCAAATAACTTCAGAATAAATGAGGGTGACAAATGCATCTACTATAAATCCGAGAATGATGTGTGTTTGATTGTTTGCTTGTATGTAGATGATTTGCGATATTTGGTTCCAATTTATCTGTTGTCAATGAAACTAAAAGCATGCTTAGTTCGAATTTTGACATGAAAGATTTGGGTGAAGCTAGTGTAATCTTGGGAATCAAAATAACTAGAACTAATAGAAGTATTTGTTTGGATCAATCTCTTTACATTGAAAAAATTAGAAGAAGTATGAATATTTTGATTATACACTGTTTGTACTCCTTTTGATCCTAGTGTGAAATTGTTTAAGAACACTGGAGAAAGTATTGACAATCCGAATATGCTAGTATAATAGGCGATCAACGTTATGCAACTGATTGTACTAGACCGAGACATTGCATATGCGATGGGAGTTCGTGCAGTTTACCAAGTAATCCTAGTTTGGAACACCAGGATGCTATTGAGAGGGTTATGCGGTATACGAAAAGAACCACAAACCTAGGATTACACTATCGAGGTATCCGCGATCCTTGAAGGATTTAGCGATGCTAATTGGAACACTCTTTCAGATGATTCCAAGGCCACCAGTGGATATGTTTGTACTATTCTTTGGGGCGCTGTATCTTGAGATCAAAGAAACAGACAATTATAGCCAATCTACGATGGAGGGCTGAATTGATGGCACTAGCAGCGACTAGTGAAGAGGCGAGATGGTGAAGAGTCGTTGTCGACATTCCCGTATGGGAAAACCGATAGCGCACCACTTTGATCCACTGCGATAGTACCGCGACTATCGAGTAGTAGAGAATTGTTATAATAACAATAAGAATCGACAGATACGTCGGAAGCACGACACGGTTAGAGAATTTCTCACAACCGGTGTTGTTAGAGTAGATCATGTAAGGTCCGAAGGAAATATAGCCGATACTTTGTGAAAGGATTAGCAAGAGAAAAGGTATGGAATATCTCTAAAAGTATGGGACTTTTGCCCGTGAGAAGTTGAGTCATTTGTAATGGATACCCAACCTAGAAATAGGTTCAAAGGGACTAGACGAAGTTACAAATGATATGATAGAGTCATGCATTCCCATAGCATGATATCCTGAAGTGGGAAACAAAGTTGAGTATTTAACTCTTAATGATGTCTATAGCTCTTAAGTTAGAGTGGGATACACGGGGAGTATTCTTGATAGACTCACCTATACGAATGTGAAGGTGTGGCCGCTTTACATGAGAAATTGGGCATTTCTCTAGATCATTTGTTAAAAAGGGATAAGTACATGGCCTTAATGTGCGAACTTAAGAACTTTACTCTAGATATAGTTGTGTGTGTTAAATAATCTAGTATTAGTTAGAGTTCAAGACGCGAGTCACTCTAGTCACCCGGGTACTTAGAAAGTTTAACACTATGTAGAGGTTCAAGTCGAAAGGCACCTTTGCAGATGCACAACTATACAACACTTGCTCAATGTTTTTAAAATATAAGTGGGGATTGTTGGGATATATATTTAAAAACATAGTTTTGTAATTTTATATCACAATTAAAGAAATAGTGTGGTGGTATAATTTTGGGCTCCCACACTATAGACTTGGGTTCAAGTCTCACCCCATGCATATATATCTATAATATTTATTAAAATCCGGGAGGGCCTTGGGGTCTTGAGAGGTCTGCTGATCCGAAACTTATTTTGGTGTTTTTAACTCTTGATTTCCAAAACGGTTTTCAACTTAATATTCCTAATTAATTATATTAATTTTTGGTAAATTTAATGTTGCCGTTTTATGACTGTTATGGAGGATTTTCAGTGCGCACTTATTGCGAAATTTATTTTCATTAAAACCGTATTGATGTTTTTGAGTTATATAAGAAAAGTTTCTGGAGAAGATGAATATACAATTTTTCATCTATTTCGAGTTCTGAGCAAGTGTTAGAGAGAGTATATGTTAGTTTGATTTCTCATAGTGCAGAGAAATCGAACAAGAGAGTATCAGTTGTTTTATCCCATAGGGTTTTCGACAAGAATCGACTGCTAGCACACAATCAAGAGGCGAGTCGCGAAACACCTTAAAGATAGCGACCTAGTCATGACTCAAACATTTGAGATTCGTTTGGATTTTGTGTTCATTGTTTCCAACACATAGTATAGCTTGTTTCATGGCCAAACATTCGATTGCTCAGGATCTACTCCTCCATAGTAGTGCCTCGCCTCCGATACCTTTGGCTGAACTCTAGAGAGTCTCGAATTATTAGTCCTATCCCAATTTCCTTTGAAGAGTGAAGCATCTATATTTATTTTTAATTATGTATCTGATGGTGGAGACCAGTGCTGAGTATTCAAATTCTTTTGATGTTCATGATTTTGACTTGTTTCTTTAAGACAAAGTTGAATGAGGTTCCTAATCTCATGACAGTGAACCATGTATTATCTCTCCTATTTTGAAACACTTTCATGCATCTATTCTTCCATATTTGCCAAGCTGTACACATTAGGGTGAAAGACCATCTTTGATTTTCCTCTTTCAAGGAACTGTTAGAAAACCAGCTAGCAATCCAATTGGAGACATTAATATTCGACTGCCAAAGTCGTCAACATTGACATTCATTCCTAACTGAGATCGATTTTGCATAGTCACATTCTATAAGTAGATGTTGTATAGTTTCCTCTTGTGAGTGGCATAAAGGGCAAGTTATGTCTATATCTTTCTTACAGAGACTAATTTTAGCCATTGTTGGAACAATATTTTTCAAGCATTTCCATAGGAACAGTTTAATTTTGTGGAGCTTTTATTTTCCATGATTCTTCCAAACTATATTAGATATTGAATTACGATGTTCGAGTGATTAACGAGATGAATTGTCACACCTTATAAGCCGATTTAACTGTAAATTCACCAGTTCTATTAGGCTCCCAAATTAGTCTATCTTCACCTAGCCGAGGTAAATTCATCTTAAGAATTAACTCTTATTAATATGACTGGAAATGTCTTTTTGATTAACTCTACATTCCATCTTTTTGGATTGTGAAGCATGAGATCCGAAACATACACAAGCTGGACTGGTTCTCTGAAATTTCCAATTGGGTAAGGCGGATGGTCTAAACCTATTATCCACTTATCATACCAAATAAGAGTCTTTGTACCACATCTTATATCCCATCTATAAAATTTCCCGACAACTTCTAACCCTTTTTTATGTCTTTCCAAACCCAAGATGAGTTTTGGTGATTCTGCTGAAGATGAAGAAATTCACAGTGAGGTGAATACTTTTGCTTCATGTTTTTAACCCATGTTCTATCTGTTTCAGTACAAAGCCTCCAAGCTAGTTTTGTTAACAAAGCCAAATTAAATTGTTTTAGTTTTCTAAATGCCAGACCTCCATTTTCCTTGGACATACAGAGAGAATCCCATGCAACAAAATTAATCCCTTTATTTTGTTTATGCCCCCACCAAAAATTCCTTTGAAGAGTATCAAGCTGTTTTAAAGTATATTTTGGAATTTGAAAATTACTCATGTAATGTGTAGGAATGGCGTTTAATACCGATTTAACCATGATTGTTCTGGCAGCCTGATTAAGGGTTGTTGAACTCCATCCTTTAAATCTGCTAGCATAAGACTCTTTTAAAGACTGAAAAGATGATGTTTTAGACTTCCCTAAGAGAATTGGTAGACCCAGGTATTTGTCTGAAGAGCATAACCTCTTCACACCCAACTTATGAGTTATTGAGAGTTTAACATCTTGTGAAATATCACCACATATAAAGGCTGAGGATTTGGAATAATTAATAAGCTGACCTGATATGCTCCCAAAATGCCGAAGAATTTCAGAAATCTGTTGAATGCCTTTTTTCGTTGCTTGAAAGAACAACAAACAATCATCCGCAAATAAAAGATGATTTATTGGAACTGATTTTTGAGATATACTAATACCACTATATATCCTTCTTCACGAGCATGTTCTACCGATTCGGATAGATATTCCATTGACATAATAAAGCAGAGAGGAGACAGTGGGTCTCCTTGTCTTAAACCTCTAGTTGGGATGTATGGACTGCAAGTGCTACCATTCAGTCTGATGGAAATCGAAGTAGTCGAGATACATTCCTAAATAATAACTCTCCAGTCATCACAGAAACCCAAATGAAGAAGCATTTTATCTATAAATGACCATTCCAATCTGTCGAAAGCTTTCGACATGTCTAGTTTAAGAGCTACAAGAGGAGTTTTCTTTTTTGACTTCTTCATCGAGTGAATTAGTTCATGGGCTAAAATGATATTATCATTTATTAGCCTTTTTGGAACATAAGCTACCTGAGAAGGAGAGATGATTTTATCCATAAGAGTTTTCATTCTGACTACTATTAGTTTAGAAATTATTTTGTAAGAGCTATTGCAAAGACCTATTGGTCTGAAGTCATTTGTAGTTGATGATTGATTCTGCTTAGGGATGAGACAAGTTACCGTCTGATTTAGCTGATCTGGTAGTTTTTTGTCTTGAAGAAATTTTGGACCATAGAAGTGATATCCTCTCCTACTACTGCCCATTGAGAAATATAGAAACCCACTGGAAAACCGTCTGGACCTGGGGCACTCCAGCTAGACATGCCTTTGAGAACTTCATATATCTCCTCCTTGTTTGGAATTGACATGAGTTTTTGATTCTCTTCAGTTGTGACTAGTTTTTGAATAATGTGGAATGAGGAGCTATTTAGCTGAGGATTAGTAGTAGTGGCAATAGAGGAAAAGTGGTTAGTGAGTAAATTCACTAAATCTTTTCTTTTATGATACCATCTACCATTTGCATCTTTCAAATAAGAAATGTTATTTCTCGATCTTTTCCTATTAGCTCTTGAATGAAAATAGGCAGTATTGTTGTCCGTATCAGTAATCCAATGATCGCCTGCTTTTTGTTGCCAATACTCTACTTCTACCTTTTCCCAATGAGCTAATTTCTCTATAGCAAACTGAATTTGACCGCTATTGTAATCACTAAATGGCAGAGTTTGCAGATGTGACATCATGTTTTTGTAATGATTTACATGTTCACTAATATGGCCAAATTCTGTCGATTCCATCAGCTAAATCCTTCCTGGTTTTATTCAATTTTTCGGAGAAATTGTTGGGGCCTCTAGAAGCTTGCCAAGCATTATGAATTATTTACGGAACAGATGAGTACGTTAACCAACATTTATAAAATTTCCAAGCTTTATTAGGGACGCGAGATAATTTGATTCCGTAGAAAGAAGAATTGGACAATGATCAGAGGCTCTAAATGGAAGATGAAATAATTTAGAATCTGGATATTGCTCTTGCCATTAAGCATTATGGAGGGCCATATCAATTCTGCGTCTTTTATAACCTCTTCCATTTATCATGTTTGTCCAAGTATAATTTTGTCCTATAAATCCTAAATCCATTAAACCTGCTGAATCAATCACATTGCTAACCCAGGTTGTCGGTTGCGGAGTAACTAGTCGAACTTTGTCCGTTACCATTAAGATGAACATTAAGATCACCAAAAACTACCCATGGCTGAAAAACATTGTCACTGAGCTCCTTTAAGAAGTTCCATTGCAATTTTTTCCCATCTACCTGTGTTGAACCATACGTGCAAGATAAAAGCCATTCCTCCTTGGATGGGTTAGATTGAATGAGAACATGAATCATGTTATCAGCACTACTAACTACTTCACATGGGAAACCTTGCTTCCATAAGAGAATCAAACCTCCATACAGACCCACAAAACTAACATACCAGGAATTTGGGTAAGAGAATCTCTGAGATAAAATTTTTTGCTCTATTAGCACTAACTTTGGTCTCTGAAAGAAAAATCACATCTGGGTTGTGTTCTTTAATAATAGCTGCTAGATAGTCTCTAGTATCTTTAGACACAAACACTTGAATATTCCATGCAATTAATTTCATGTTGTATGAAGTGCATAACTTATTAATAGAGTGAAAATAATACCACAGAAAATATGCTTGAGAAGAATTGAAAGCATAGCCAAAAGCATAATGATGGAAATACAGATCTAAAAAAGAGAAATTTAAATTCAAAAGAGTGAAAGTATGTACCTGGTGGGAAGCACTTGGATTACCATTTTGAAGAGATTTTAGGTGATTTTGCTCGATTAATCGCTCCACTCGGGAAAGATTGATTGAAATTAGGTAAAGTTAAATTATCATCCAAACCGACTTGAGTGTTATCTGCAGATTCTTCAGGGGGACTAGCTTCATATTGTCTTGACTGATTCATTTCAAAATGACGAATTAAAGATTGAAGCGGTTCCTTAGATGGGTTCATCTGGATCTACATTCTGGGCATTATATTCATCCATAGAGATATCAAACTCCCCCAAACCCAAATATTGTCTAAGCATACTCATATTACCTCCAACTTGTCTATTTAAATTATCATAGACAGAAGAACCATGACCATTTGCACTATCTCCATTAAAAATACTTTGATTTTACGAAGCTGAATTTGGATCTGTCATTTGGCTAGTTTGGCCATTTTACCTTTCCTACGCCGTAAAGTATCTCTCTCTCTACTTTTATTAACAACAACTTGCAACATACCTTGAGACTTACATTAAATACTGGAGACCGTGACAGTTAAAACAATTGAGTTGTCCATCTGACCGGTAAACTGAATCGGCCGATCTTGTCCTTGAGTACAGGTCATCAATAGCTGAGAGGATGAAGCATCTCCAATATTAATGTTTGCATGCAACAAGTTTTCGTCATTTAAAGCTGGGCCTACTCCTGCATGCTGCTTTGGTTGCTCCATTTGAGCATTTGACGGCGAATCTAGTACCGTTGAAGACTTGTTGAAGCTTGTTGATCCGCCTTCGATACCCTAGTCCCCCTATTATCCGGATTATTCCATGATGGAGGATCAAGGAGCGAGTTTGAAGAAAGGTACCCTCTTTGTTGTTGAAGAAGAAAACTAGCAATCATTTCACATTCAGAGTCTTTGTGATCGATCGTGTAACTGTGACCACAAAGATTAAATGGTTGCTTTTCATAGAAGATCCTTAACCACACCTCTTCATTTACGCATTCTTGAGCCAAAACCCTCTTCTCAAAGGATCACGCACATCTATAAGCACTAGAACTTTCTGAACTTTACCTTTAGGTACAACGCAATCCTTTGGGTCAAGTTCTTTTACTTGCCCCATTGCCGATGCTATACCTGTGACGATAGGAGGATAAGCAAATTCTGGCTGCATGTTGTATAGTCGGGCTACGAAGCTGCTTGGTAAGATCCACCATACTTCTAGGGATAGAAGGATCCCATGGCACAAGTACCATTAGGTCTCCCTCAATGAACCACGGTCGAAATTTTAGAACTATCTCATATTCTTCTTGCGTGTAAAACTTTATCATGAAAGTATCATCCTCCTCTTTTTTAATAAAAATGTCTTTGCTTTTAGTCCACAACTTTTCTCAACTCCTTATCAAGCTCAATATGATGAAAGATTTTATCGAATAAACTTTACCTAAAAACGAACTTCCGATTAAAAGACCTTGTACCAAATCATCTACAGAAATATCGGGAAGCTTTAGAGCTTTCGAATGTTGAAAGCAGAGAACTTTCCATGTCTCGGTACTGAGTAAAGTTTTGCTTTGTTGAGGGAATAAAATTTTGATTTTGGTACTCGTATAAAGAGATCTGTAAATAGAGGTGGAGGAGAAAACGATGAAGACCATAACAATTAATATAAAATTGATAGCCGATATTTCCATGTCTGAATGTTGGACACTTGTAGAACTTCTTTTTACTTCTGAAAAACCTAATTATAAATTTAGGGTAATAACGGCCGCTTTTGATTTCTATATTGCCATAAGCGTGTGAGAGAGAGAAATGTCAGGGGTAAATCAAAGTAGTATTAAAATCTTTATAAGATGTAAGAATATTCAGCTGTGATAAAATCAAATCTTCACGTATCTTTGGAGTGCAAAATAACACTGGATTTGGATGAAAGAAGGTACAGTCAGGCAAAACCACTCTAACTCTTCAAGCTCTCATCCAAGCGCACCACCGACCTAGCAAAAAACCATAGTAAGGTGATTAGAAAAATAATTTCCAAAGGATAAAGGATAAAGAAATAAGAGATTAAGTCATGCAGGTGAAGTTAAGGATGATCAGAAGGTAGTTGATCGTTAAAATTTTTGACTAGAATTTCAGTGAGTCGACTCCGCTCCCGTCTACGTTTCAGTTTTGCATATTTTTCAGAGTTCCCGTACCCAAAATCCAACTTTGATACCCTTAGTTTGGGCTTTTGAAATCCAGTCCCTTCCCATTCACATCCCTAACTTCCACAACATTTATGTACTGTTCAATTTTTTTTTGCTGAAAACAGTTGGTGGCCGTGAATGGGATTTTCAGAGAAGAGTATTACTGCAGAACACAAACACTCGGAAACATAATTTTAGATTGTTACAGTGCCTCACAAAGTTATATAGTCTCTCATCCTAATTGTCAAAAAGTAGATTTTAGGAAGATATCAAGCCATATACTCAATATCTTCATCAAATTACTACAGTAACGCCAAAAACTGACATTACAAATGAAAATTCAAAATCAAACATGCTGAGATCTTAATTATATAGTCAAAGAAACATGGTGAATGCATGACTAAAGACTTGGACATGTAGATTTAAATTAGGGTTTTAACTCAATTCTATGGTTTATTCTAGAAATCTAAACAACCCTGCATCATAATCCCCTAAAACAAACCTAAACACCGGCCCATAAAATAAAAAATTCCATACTCAGACTAAAAATAAACAAAAATCATATTGTGAAACTCAACTAAGAAACCTAGCTAACTTTTTGTCAATAAAACTCAATCGTGAAACTAAACCGAGGGATTATGAAATTAAGATGATTTGTGAACTCTCACTTGACAGGCAACATTGTTTCATCATAGAAATGGGAAAGAGAGTAAACTCTCATAGTGCTTTCGGTGAGTATAAATTTATAACTTGGTTGTCCCTTTTGAACCCACATAACCATGAGTTCTCCAATCGCTAGGTTGGGTGTCCGCTATAAATACTACTTTATATAGGCTATCCCATTTCCCTCGATGACGCAATTATACGCTCTCTAGAATTCGTATGACTTGCCGGTTTGATACAATTCACATACACTATTTCTTTTAGATGCATTTGAAAGCAATTGCATTTATGGTGCTATGTCGTCGATTTACTTATCGAGACGTACCATAATATCTCAAATTATGTGTTTCTTCCAAAATAATTGTACCGGAACAATCTATTTCCAGCCTGCATATACTTTGGCAACACAAGTATATATGCAAACAAAATTTCGAAAATCACTCTATTTCTTTTCCGATTTCGCGTCCGAAGTCCAGAGAGTCCAATGTTGATCTCTTATCAGCATTCATTTGAGTGATTGATTTATATTGATACTCTCGGTTTGCTATTGTATACAACAAACACATAATTTACCCACTGAAGACTTTTGAGTCGTCACTTGCCTCCCGTAGTGTAACAGGACCATATGCTTCAAGGCTACTTCCCTTGACAAACGATTTGACTCATAAAGTATGCTCGACTTAAATAGCGATATCTATTACTTTACTAGCTATTTTCCAGAGTCACCCCCATATTTTTATGAATCCATCATGAAAATGATTCTTCTTTTAACACAACCAACCCCCACAATTCAGCGGTGCACCGGTAAACTCTTCATATCTTTGAATGAATTTTTATTCTACCTTTAGCTTGTCTAATCTCTATCACAGATTAGAATTTCATTGCGTCTAACCATGATTGGAAACTTGAAACCATGTTTGATCATGCCTCATCATGGTTGTGATTGGTGCCAATGCCAGAAACTACATTTGTGATGCTTATCGATTGGTGCCGGTGCCAGAAACTGAACTTTTGCACCGTCCATCATAAAACATTTACGTCCAAGTGCTTTTCTTTTAAAATCCAAAAATGGACGGCACTAATAATTCTTAATCAAATGCTTAAGAATTCACCCACGGACAGTGTGCCGAATTCCAATTTACTGGAACTTTTCCATTTGGAAACGAGTTTCTGATTATGGCTGACACAAATATTAATGATTTTTCAGACCTTCTTCACCGAACGAAAAAGCAAACCAGCTCAAAACAGTCGGACACAAAAAAAAAATTTCTTTTTTTGTGGGTCCCAGTGGCCCGCCTGGAGAGACGTGCAGGGATGAGTCTGACAGTTTTGAGATGGTTTTTTGTGCTCGGTCCGTAAAGAATTTTTGAATGATTTTTCACATCACTCCACCGTATTTTGGACTACTATTATAGAGCCACACCAAAGACTAACTCCAATGATAATAATAAACACACCCTACAAACCCAAAACACTGAAGGCAATTTCTCCACTGTGAAATTTGAGTGTTTTTCTGCTGGGCACATTGGGTATTGACACGGTGACAAACTTATGGTACCAACAGAATTAGGGTACGGGAATTATCCATTCATACTTTACTTTTCGTAGTAATGATTTGATTCCACTTAGTCCATTGTAACCAGTCATCTCCAATGAGATCTAAGATCATCAATGGACACTGATGATTTGGTCCTATTAGTGTCGTTCAAGATCAATACTCCATTTCAAACTAGTTCATTTGAAAAAATTTAATTGGATTGCAAACTGCCAAACTGACTGCCAGTAATCAATCCATCTAACTATGCTTACGGCATCCTTGATTGATTCAGGCCAACTGACAGTTCGTAAGTCCCTTACGAAACTGGACTCATCCGTTTTCAAATTGGTTCAAACCCAAAAGAAAACACTTGGTGTCACTTCACCATTTACGGGACTGGGGTTTTTCCAAAAATGCAAAATACTGCGCACAAATGATAAAATTTGATGAATAAAATCCCCAGGCCATGAGTCTTTTGACGAAAAACGCATCTCTTCCAACTCCGCCATGTCGGTTCCATTAAGATTTAATTCTAAGAATATGGTATAGTGACTGTTCACTCCGGATTGAACCATCAGATTTTGTAACCTCAAGGAGATATCATTTAACTTGTTAAGAGACACCATTCACACCAATGGGTAGACGTACGGATCCCAAATTCAAATAATTAGTAACCGAATGGACATCTTCAAGATGCACTATGCTAACTGTGTTAATTTCGTTCACAATCATTTCTTTGCGCAATACTTATCACTTATAGATCCTCTTAACAACTGCTTGAAAGAAGATGCATGTTTAAGAGATTATATCTCTTCGCCAATCTATTCTCACGTGAATCAGAGAGAATATCAACCGTTATTCATTCTATTTTCTTAATTCACCCCATTAAGAAATGTGTCAGAGACTCAGAATATATATGTTCTGATGACTAACAAGTCCCTTTATTTTATTAGCAACATGCTAATTAACATAGTGTATTAACAACCAAAAATGTTGTTCTAACCGTTGACAAGTCTGATCACTAGAACATGAGGGGAATAGGATCCATTGATCCTGGAATTTGTGTATCTATCACATTGTGGATACAACTAGTATCCCAATTTGAATGAACCAGTCATCAAACTTGGCTAGTTACCGGCTACTTAGAGACGAGTATTCCCCAATCACATGTCTCTTGTTGAAAAAACACATCTTTTCACTACACGTATTCCCAAAGGGTGCCTTGGCTTATTCAAATTTCGAATGGCCTCACGTAAACCAAACTTAATCCGATTGCCCCTTTTTAAAGCCATTTCAAAATGACTTTAACATTACTGTGATCCAAATCCTCTCTGTTGAGTTCGATCGCAACACATGTGTTGTAGAACCTAGGTCTACACTACACACCAATCTGTATTGATTCCGTTGTCCAATTAAGTTCTTAAAATAGATGGATATTTCCGTCGAAGACAATTCGGGAAACAGTTACAGAGATTCATCCTATATGAATTCTCCGTCCATTAATTCTTTTTTGGGAGTTTGGTATCGGTACCAATGGTTCTATACATTAGTAATCAAACCAAGCGGATTTGTAAATTGATTGCCATACACCGATTATAGAACCGACAAGACATGATGAATCTGGTATATCATGCGATGTGGTTTTCTAATCTCTTAACACTTTTGCAAACGTCAAACCCAGTCCAACAGTGTTGCTCCGGAATAGTCAAAGGATAGAGAACCATCCAAACGACTAAGTCAGTAACAAAGATATAAGAACATCTCCAATCGCACACATCCTTGTCCTACATATATGGATGGGTAAAATATACATCCTTTGCTGATTTGGATTGAAATTTTCCTTAAATATAGGAAGTTCAAGAATATCATCTCAAACCGTGGAGAGTCCAATTTTGTGCACACTCCCTTAAAGAGTGTGCACGTAACAAATCAATACTATTGGCGGTTCAAGCGGACTGTTCTCTAATATTTTGATTTCTTATTTTTGGTTTTTAATAAAAATGGAATCTATAAACGGCAAGTATGAGCGCCTTTAAGGGGTGAACAAATCGATGGAAATTTTCTTTTTGTTTCTTCACAATCTCTTTCCGATTATAACCAAGAAATGAAATGATTTATCCTTACATTTTGTGTTGTTGAGATTGAAGAAGATTAATTTCTAGATTTTCATTCACGTGCATCTAATTTGGTGAGTTTTAAAACTATTTAATTGATAAGAATATGACCGAGATCAATAACTTGGGGAAGAACATTTTCCGAATGTCAGTAGTTTCGAGTTGCCCAAAAGAGTTACGGAATCTAAGTTATTAAAATTCTGAAAAGCTATTCATGAGTCCATGTTGTGATCAAAGGTGAATAGTAGGTAGACTAGCGCTGATGATCATCAAGGTGAAATGAAGTATTGGACTCCATAACAAATATGCTTGCCATGTTTGATCAAGCTGAGAATCAAAGAAGCTCTTTCATCTGCATATTTCCTTTTACGATATATATGACAAATAAATATGCTTGCCATTTTTAAGATCACAATATATTAAAAAATAAAAAAATAACGAAATAAATCTAGATATTAATATTAGATAAATCGTCCGTTTGAACCAGCCAATAGTATTGATTTGTTACGTGCACACTCTTTAAAGGAGTGTGCACAAAATTGGACTCAACCATGGAAGTTTATGAGAAAGTGGTGTTACAGTTGTCTTATATTGATAGGATGGGCAGTTTTCTTTCTCTTTCTCGGGTAAAATAAAACTCAGTCCCGCCATATTGTGAATAGATCTTCTCTATAAAATCAGGGTGGTTCTTTTCTTCTTCTCCATTCACTACCAGAACGAATTGCAAGTTTTAGGTTTGGTAAGTTTTTTTTTTTTTTTTTTTAATGGGCGTTGTTGTTTTTTCTTTCTATATCAATCGGATTGTTTTGATTCAAGTAAACACCTTAGATGCTTGTGATTTTGTTTGTATGTAGTTCTAATGAGTTTTACTTTGGTATGCTATAGATATAGTGCTGAAAGATTGTAAGACATGGATCCTGCAAGTGAACAAAACATTTTTGAATCTGAAAATGTCGTTTCTGATGACTATAATGTTACTGCTACTTCGTTTGTTCCTCCTCCCTATATGCCCCAACAAAATCAATTCATCAATTCATCCCAATTTCAGTTCCCTTCCCATTTTCCTCACAATATTCATGCTAATTTAGGATCTAGATACGGATTTCAAAGTATGATGAGTGTTGTTGTTTCTTCAACACAACCACAAAGCTTTCCTCCTCCACAAGCACAAAGTCTTGTTTCCCCTTCACAAGCACCGGATGTTGGCAATCAGTCCAAAAAGAAGCGAAAAAGTAATCCTTCAACAACTCGATCAGCCAATCCTCCTCGCCGGATTTGGACAACTGATGAAGACACTGCACTAGCCAAGGCATATATGTACATTAGTGTGGATTCAATAATAGGAAGGGACCAGTCAGGTGATACAATGTGGAAGAGCATCTTGAAAGTTTGGAGAGAAAATATGGGAACTTATGATGAGGACCGCAATCCTAATGCTTTATCCTGCCGATGGGGAATCATACAAGTTGCAGTTAACAAGTTTCATGGATTGTATGAATCACTCGACATAAATCCGCAAAGCGGAACTTCAATCGAACTGATGGT
The DNA here is from genome assembly GCA_023531295.1 of Papaver armeniacum. Classification (NCBI taxonomy): domain Eukaryota; kingdom Viridiplantae; phylum Streptophyta; class Magnoliopsida; order Ranunculales; family Papaveraceae; genus Papaver; species Papaver armeniacum. Next base: position 168,622 of record JAJJWW010014501.1, read on the forward strand.
TTGAATTTTTAAACCTTTTTTTATATTGTTGTCACAATTATTGCTCATTATTGCCCATGATTCTTACAGTGACATTCTTTATGTGTAGTCACAGATTAAAATGTGAATTTTGTTTATGTTGAACATATAAAATTCTCTTTCTTTTGGTATTAGTATACGGCAGGAAGTAGAATGATATTTTTTGTTAGTGTTTCGTCTAACTCTATATATGTTCAAATTTCCAATCTATACAGAAAAATCGAGCTTTGACAATGTACAAATCGTTGGAGGGAACCACATTCAAGTTTGAGCATTGTTGGGAGGTTATGAGAAAAAATGCGAAATGGTGTTCTTAGCAGCTTATAAAGCCTGATTTCTCAAAAAAAGACAAACCAGCAGATGTCATCAATCTCGACACTCCAAAACAACCAATTACATCAACTGAAGGTAGTGAGGACAATAAAAGTGAGGGTGTTCCTCGACCAGATGAAGGAAGAAAGTTGAGTAAGGAGAATGCTAAAAAAGCCCATGAACATAAGGGAGTGATTGGATTTTTGAGCAGCTATCAATCCACCATAGAGAAACAAAATGTGTTTAGCCAGAGAGAGTTGGAGCTGAAGATCGAGAAAGAGAGAAAAGAATTTGAACTGATGAAAGAGGATTTGGAACTGAAAAAGAAGGCTTATGAGCTAAAGGAGGAAGCTCGAAAGAAGAAAGAGATGTTAGAAGAGCGCAAGGAAGAAGAACGCATCCTGAATAAGGACCTAGAGAAAATGCAACCTACTCTGCGAAAAGCATACAAAATAATCCAGGCTCGTATACTGAAGAAGTGGAAAGAAGATGGGACTTTGGGGAATGATTCTGAAAGCAGCAATGATAGTGTTTGAGTTGTTTGTCGCTTCTACTACTGTTAGTTGTCAATTTTTATTAGGTTTTCATTCAACATAAATAGTAGCTGAAATGTTGTTGTTGTTGTTTAATGTAGTAGTTGAACTTTGTGGTGGCGATTCGACATTATAGTTTCCTTTTGGATTTTAAACTTACATACATCAAGTTACAGTTTATGATGTACTCCATTATAGCTGATTAGATGTTTTGTAATGGAGTAATTTATAATTATTTGCTTCAGACATGTTCCTCTGAATTAATTTTTCTTACTAAAAAATGCAAGTGATGGGATGATTGTTGTTGTGCAGTTTCCAAGTGATTCTCATGATAAAAATTAAAAGAAAACTTCATTCATTTCTCAATGCAATTCCAAGTGATTCTCATGATAATAATTAAAAGAAAACTTTATTCATTTCAATATTAATCATTTCTCAATGCAATTTTAACACTCTACAGAGAACTTCATAAGCCTCTGAGAAACTGAATTCACACCCAAAAGCTGCAGCATATGCAAGAATTGCGGCTTTTGTATCCATATTATTATCCTTCAACATCGCATTGTATTGGAGACAACTAATTTGTATGATGCTGAACCTGTTCCATAAAGAGTGTGCATTTCTACCTTGATCATTACCGTTTCCGCTGACAAAAGCTTGAAAAATTCGAACCCATAATGGTGCCGAGCTCTCTGAATTTCCAATTACGTTTTCTGTGACGCAAAAAACATAAGCCCTGCAAAGATCAATATCTTCCGCGACTGTGAACCTCATTTAGAAATCAATTAACTCTGAAATCTGTTTAGAGTGAGGTACATAATTTTGAAGAAGTTTATTAGATTTATATATAAAGAAAATAAAGATAAGACGTGAGCAAAATAGTAAACATGCAGATGTTCAATAGTTAAAATTTGTTATGTAGATGTAGCATTTTTCTTTAAAACTAGATGTATATGCTGAAGCTTTCTTTTTCACTTCCTAATTAGTAGGCCATTTGAGATAGTTTTGTTTTAGTTACCTGTAGATTGATTCTCGGTCCTTTGCATAGTTGATCGACTCAACACAAGAGTAGACACAGAAAATACTCTCCTCGATATTCATGCCGCTGGACTGGTCATGATTTTTACATGCTAGCTTCTTCTACAGATCTGACAAACTCAACGTTCCTACATGGTATTATTTAGTTGCACATAAGGAACACCATTTTAAGACCCTGTCATCAAGCAATTTAGTCACACACAATGAGTGCTTTGACAAATAACAAATCGTACATAAATAAAGGATATGAACCAGTACTAGAGTTTGGTGACAATGTTAGAGTTATATTTGGTGATGCACACGAGATTTAAGAAATATATCCAATTTAATGTCACATTAAAATGAACAAGTAGAAGTTTAAATGGGATACCTGCCGACACACATCAAAGTTTATATGAAAAAGGCAACAAAACAGAAAATTATAGACTCCAGGATATTTGCACAGGTCACCAAAGAGATTCTAGAGAATTTGCTGCAATTTCTGCGACTTTTCTACAAGTACTGCAATTTCTAAATAAGCGCACTGGTCAAACAAAGAATTAGGCATACGACAAAAACAAAACCAAAATGCATTCTTTTATTAATGAAATTTACTACTGCCCTTAAACAAAAAAAGCAAAAAAAAAAAAAAAAAAAAAAAACAACAAGCCTGGTTAAATTACTGGCAAACTAAACTTCTTCGCCCCCACAAAAATCCCACATATGATCAATGAGATCAAGTTTTAATTGATTGTGAACCTCCTTATCTCGAATTTGTCTTAAACGACTAATTATTTTGGAGACAAGTAGTGACTCCTCATGCTCCACCGTAACATTGTCAACCTTTTGGTATGGCTCATAACGTTCTGGGTCAATTCCTTGTTCCTGCTCATTCTCAATGATCATATTGTGTAAAATTATGCAAGTCTTCATGATGTTTCCAAGGTCTTTCACTCGCTACATACGCGCTGGTCATTTGATAATGTGCCACCTTGATTGCAACACTCCAAACGCTCTTTCGACATCTTTTCGCAAGGCTTCTTGACGTTTAGCAAAGAACCTTTCCTTACGAGTGGGTCCATTAGAAATAGTTTGCATTAGTGTAGCATAAGGAGGATAAATTCCATCGGACAAGTAATATCCCATATCATAAATATTGCCATTTACCCTGTATTGACATGGTGGAGCAACTTCATTTACAAGATCGTCAAATAATGGTGACCGATCTAATACGTAATATCATTATTTGTACAGGCATTCCAAAAATGCATGCCAAATCCACAAATTATTCGATCATTGCCTCTAAGATAAGAGTGGGGACTCGTTTGAAACCATTAGTGTGTGTTCCATGCCATGCCTTCGGGCAATTTTCTCAATGCCAATGCATATAGTCAAGGCTGCCTAACATGCCCGGAAATCCCTGCTCTTCCCCTTCTTCGAGTAACCGTGCAATATCATCTTCATTAGGTTTCCTTAAATATTGTTCTTCAAAAACACCGATAACAGCCTCACAAAATTTTTTAGGCTTAATATGATGGTACTTTCACCCATTTGAAAATATTCGTCAAGAAAATCAAGACAACAACCATATGCAAGCATTCTTACTGCTGCTCCTCATCTTTTGTAAAGGGATAACAAACTTATTAATTGCATCCGGTTTAGGTATAAAAAAATCATCATACCTTGCAATGGCACATAAGATGCGGTTAAAGAGATCGTATGCATCCTAAAGCGACTTGACGAAAATGCTCCGATGGGTATTTTGAGTTGCCCCCACTAAAGTAGTCTCTAACAATTACCTCATGACGAGGCATTGTGTCACGAGGAATTTGTCGTCTTCCCGGAACAGATCCCCCATGAGGTCTCTTCAACATCGACATTGCTACAATAGCTGGCATATAACTTGTGAATGTGTCAGTCGGTCTCTTTTTGTCTTGATGATAACATATCATCCTCTTCAAGTAATCTTTGATAGGTAGACGACTCTTCATCGCTGGATGATGATGATTCTTCGTCGTTGGATGATGATGACCCATCATCATCTGAATACATGGTTTGGAAATAGAACTGCAAAACAAGGCCAAAAGATATTGGACTTGGAAGATGTAGTTAACAGGGATTAATGTTGATACATATATAGTATCTCAAACTCTTAAAAATTAACTCCCTTCTATCAAACAAACTAACAAAATTTTATTGACCATTTTTTATGATTCTGAGATTTACATTGGCATGGACCAGGAATTTTTCCAAGTAAAACACCTACTAACATGGCCAATTAATGAGTTGAAAAATTCTAACACAAGTTTGTATAACCAGTAGAAGACTATTTCAATAATCAGTGATGCAAAAGGTTTACCTCGTGAAGCTTTCTTTAACGGAAAATCATAATACAGTAGCTGCCTTCACAGTGATACTTGTTTTGGTTTTAATGAGCTATTTAATCCCTGACAAGCATTTTATCAAATAGTTAGGAGTAAGGCTTAGTGAATCTGTTCTAAACTTGATTACAATGGATCAGCAAGCCACAACAAACAAATGCCTTGCAACATTGAGAATACAGCACAAGAAAATCCCATCCAAATTAAACCTTTTCCTTAATTTATTGTTGATTTTGGAAGAATCGCACACAATTAGGGAAAAAAATTAAAAACCATTATTCACCAATTCAACAAAACAATCTAGTAACAAAATATTGTAAATATTAGGGGAATCGAGAAACTTACATTTCATGAACATCGGGTATCTCTAATTGGGTATAAACTATCCTAGATTATACTAACACAATTTCATTTACTGATTTTGTTTGATATGGCATAGAAACCCTTCTTCTGATCTTCTTCATGTGGTGCTCTCATTGTGTAAATATAGCAAACTTACAGAATTGTCAAGTTTAAGAAGTTTGGAGAAAAATTTGTAAACAAATATGAAAACAAACCGTGAAAAATAAATTTGAATTTATATTATTGATGACATGGAATGATTAAATCCTCTAGTAGAACCTCTGAATCTAGAGGATGGGCTAGAGGATTTAAGCCAAAACATCCGCCACGTAATCTTCACATATTCTCTTCAAGTTCCCGTTGGAGATGATTTTTAGGGAAAAGTATCACAAGCCGTAAAAAAGGGAACCTAACATCTTCCCGTTGGAGATGCTCTAAAGATCAAATGTCTTAAGATTGTTTGAGAAAAATCTTAAATTACCGATATTATTTTCCGATCCTTTACAACTCTTTGTAACATGGTTTTCATTTATGCAGTACACTTCGTAATATCAACAATAAAACAAGAAAAGAAGGATAGAAAAAGATGATCAATCACAAAACTTAAACAAACTTACTTGGATGTATTGAGGCGAGTAATTCCTTTGCTTAAGACATTTTATGCCTTGTATATAATGTTATTCTGGGTTTAACGGCATATGTCTCTAACATTCAACAATACCTCGATGTTTTTAAAAGACTTCGATAACAACAACGAATAGATATAGCACAAACTCTTATTTAACTCTTGAAGACACATGCAAACTCTTAAATTTATAGTGCTAATTTTATGACTCTAAAAAACACATATTTAAAATGGAGAATGTGTGGGGTTTATATAGGTTTAAAAGTGACTCTTGGTGAAATCCTTTCATGAAGAGTCACGTCCCTTGGAATAAGACACTATATGTTGAAAATGCACAAGTGGTGGACATCTTGATTCAAATTTCTATTCAAAATTTCCAACAAGAACTAATGAAATTATGTTTGAGAGATTGTCACGACATTACATCTTTCATCGAAATGTAAAGAAGAAGATGCAAATGAAGCTGGTGTGAGGAAACATGTAATGCGAACAAAACTATAAATAGAAGAAACTACGGTGAGACTCATTTGAAGTATCGGCGGATAAGACAGGGCCAGAAAAACTCTAGATATAGAGGTAAGGTGTAGGACATGGTTGAGCCCCGCATGAGGATATGGCTTAAGTAAGTACAATATTAGTTGTCTTTAGCTAGAAGACAAAAACATAAACGGTTTTGATACGAGAGCGATTGATTGGTGAGAAAGGTGCCTTTGAGGTGCACGTGAGGAAGGGCGGGGCCCACATACGCCCTTCCCGGATCCAAATGTTTAGAACGTTAGGTGCTGGCCGTGCGATCTAGTTTCGGGACACAACGAAGTGTAAAACTTTGGTGTGTCTAGCATCTCTCTTTTGATATCTCTTTCAAAAGTAAGTGGAATGATTTACCTAGGTCTTTAGTGATTAGGAAACACATTGTTTGGGAGGTTGGTATGGTAAGTCTATCTTTATTTGGAAAGACGACTGGATTCCAGATAGAGGTAGTCCCTCTTCATCTCTAGTTACAAAGGCGATCGGGTTCATTGATTTTGTCTCATAAACTTGGAAATCTAATGTTCTGGAGTGTTTCTTTGATGCTGAGATTGTCAAGGAAATCACTAACATAAGGATTTCTTTATTTGGTGGAAACCTAATGAAGTGGTAAATCTAGTGTCAAAACCTATAGAGCTATTCTAGATGAACATGTAGAGACTCGCCCATCCAACATCTTTGCGAATGAATTGGAAATACTTTTGAAATGCATTTTTTTTTGAAACAAATCCCATTTGGAAAAGAAATGATGGAAGTGCAATCGTCCCCCTAGAATTAAGCATTTCTGTGAAATGTATCCGTACGAGTCTGCCCACCATGGACAGACTTTCTAGAGTCCACTAAACACCAAAAGAATATGTGTTTTGTGTAGAAACAACTCTGAAACTTTGCAACATCTTATGGTGGATTTTGTGGTGTGAAAAATACGAGAACTCCCCTACTATATGGGTTCAATATATAGAAGCCCCATTAAATGGATCATTCAATGTCAACTCCATACTTTAGGAAAATGATATTGCTAGGCTCAAAAAATCAAATTTTCTTGGATCTAGCCCATAATTAATTATTACAGAATTTTAATAATACCAAGAATACCCTTTAGTATTTATCAAGAGGAATATCGGAAGATACTTTCATTTTGATTTTGTCTCTCTCTCTTCTCAGAGACGATTTTTCTTCTCGAGAAATGGTTTCTCTTCATTTCAGATACGAAACAATTTTTCTCTCAAAATCAAGTTCTCACATAGTTAAACATCGCCAACAACTTCGTGTTCTTGCGATTTCGGTGCGTATCGGTGAAGAAATTTGGATGAAAATAAATTCGCAACAACTAGAAATGAAGATTTAATCATCAAATCATGATGACAAAGATAAGTTCGATATATCTTCATCTTTTCTTTCGATTTAAACTCCTGATTTGTTGATTTCCAATCGATTAAAAAAATTATTTACTGTTGAAAACCTAATCCCATCTGATTTCATCTAGAAATATTTATTCAAAAGATGATCAGAATATAGATCTACAGTTATTTCATCTAGATCTCTGTTTTGAGTTGAAATTTTCAGAAAAAATTTATCTAGAAATTTTCTAGGGTTTCGAATTGAAAATTGATTTAATTTTTAATATGAATTTAGATAGAAAAATTTAAGTTTATATATGAACTCAGAGCATCTTAATCTCTGTTACTCGTCAAATGAGATCGGAGATGGAGACACACGATTTTTCTTGAATCTAGGCACGTTTTTGTTTGTTATTGTTGATGTTGTTATTTGTTGTTGTTTTAGGTTCGATTTGTTATTTTTACATTTCAATTTGATTTTACGGGGTTGATTAATGGTGGAGGTGATAATTTTAATGGGGAGGTTGAATAGTAAGTGGATAAAATTGAAGGAGAATATGAGAACAAAAGAGGATGAACCATGTTTAGTTTTTTGTTCTTTGGTCTTTGGTGAGAAATTACAAAAGAATTTGATTCATAATTCATTGTGATTGAGTTTCTCAAAAGAAATGTGATTGTTATGTCCATTCGGTTTAGGTGATTATGTATCCATTTTTATGTTAATTGTTAGCTTCGCTACTAGTTTTTGTAGGGCAAAAGGATGCCTGAAATGAAGAAACTGAAAGTTATTACCTCGGAGAGCGAGGTAGAATGAAAAGGTGCAAAGGTGCGGGCGGGTTTGATACAACTATATGTCTATTGCTCTACTTGAACATCATATGCGGGCGTCAAAAATTAGTTATTAGTTGGTTCAAAGAATACCTTATCATGGTTGTTACTAGATTTAATTTGATTTAATTGTGAAAACTAACATAAAATGAATTTATTCAAAATGTTGTGTAACTACGAAGTGGATGCCTTCGGATTTTACTTAGCACGCTAGGTATATGGATGTGTAGTTAATAGTTACACATGTCAATTAGGTATGTAATTGCTACTTACACATGCGGTGAATGTGTAACTTCTAGTTACACATGCCAATTGGATGTGTGATAGTTAAGTGAAGCATCTTTTAGTGTTACGAATCTTTGAAATGATTCTCGGTTGATTATTAGTATGTTTAATTCAATATCGGTGTTGCTTAAACTAGAACTTTATAGTGTTTATCGGCTAATAATCGATAGATTTTGTGGTGTGGGTGTGTGCTGCTGTTTGATATAGATTACTAAGCATTATATACACATGAATAATATATTAATGCTACAGGGGATTTGAACTGGGGTTGTATTTATGGCTTGAACATGGTTGAGTGTTTCGTTGTTGCATCTAGTTTGTGAAGGTCGTGTGAACCCAGGTGGGTGTTTGTCGTGGATTACGGAGGTTGCAGGATGAACATTATCGAGTGAGAATGGAAGAAGTCAAGTGTTACAAACCCTTTAAGGAGGAAGTAATTAACTTTCTTTTTTCCGCTTTTAAGCATTCTTTGTTTTTTGAGGTTTTCACGGTATCTTTTGCTAATGTTTTCTTATTTTTGTTTCAAGAACAGCAATTGAAACAGGAAAAGTTATACTACGAGATATGCAGGGGAGGGAATGTTGAGGCTATCATCGGAGGCGTTATGCAGAGACAAATTTGAAGCTTTCGATGGTAGTAAGTAAAACTAAAGGGTATCATGCATGAGTCTCATACTTGATGATACTATTCCTTTTATTATACTGAAGTATGCCATATGTTGTTGTTTTTCCTCAGTTTATGTCCGAGGATATATTAATTGAATGTGTAACTGCTAGTTACACTATCTAATTGGATGTGTAACTTCCGATTACACATGCCATATGCATGTGTAACTTCCGGTTACACAAGTCGTATCATGTGTACTTCCAGTTACAAAGTCGTATTACACATCTATTTAAATTCTTATTGCAAGCTGATCTCTTAATTGTAATTTATTCACTTAGTTCCTGCAAATTAGTAAAGCGGTTTATTTGCCGGTTGTGCATTTTTTTTTTTCCTTTTTAAGTTGCCTTGTTATTGGGATCCGACCATAAAAATAATTTTTTCGTAGTGTGATTGCAATTCAGGATATTTCATCTAACAAGAAGAGCAAATACTACATTTTAATCTGATATTATGGTACCTTTTTGTCTTATTACTTTGCGGGACAACTATATGCGAGAACAAACTTGTGAGACTTGCATGCGTCTTTCTTGAGGCTCCGATTCGGTATCATATAATTAATGGTGAGTTACCTTGTGTCATTTAAAACTTTTTTTTAGCTCTGACATGTATGATTTATTGTGCAGAGAATCTAGGATCAACTATTGTTCTTGTAATATCAGATAACTTGTCTTTGAACCTTGTTAGTATGATGCTTTGATGGAATTTTTTGCTAGTAAGATGCATTTTTAACTCTTGTGGTTCGAGGTATATGAGAACCCATGGACGTTTAGCTCTAGAAGCGAGGACTTGCCGGGGTTTAATCGGGTTGGCCTTTGATTTGTTGTAAGTTATCGACCTTTTTTGGATGTGTAACTATTAGTTACACGTGCTAATTAGATGTGTAACTTCTAGGTACACAAGCTAAATGGATGTGTAGCTACCGATTTACATGCTAATTAGATGTGTAACTTAGATACACATGTCAATTGAATTGAATGGGATACAAGGAGATTCTTTTCTTGTACAATGATTAGAGGAATTTCTTGGGACGTTTTGATTTATTTTGAAGTGCAAGTATGAGGGTACTACAAGATGGGAGAAAGCTGGTGTTAATGATTCGGTTATTTATGGTGCTATTTATGCCTCCCCGAAGCTTATAGAGTTGTCTAAAGAGCGTGCAATTAACGTCAACTAAGCACAGTCGTGCATGTCTTTCTTCTTCGCCGTTGGGGTAGCTCTGTAAGTAACTATATATCTTTTTGAGTGGCATTTGTTATTAACTTGCCGCCATGAATATCCCCTCGCTTAAATAAGCATGAAATAGTGTTTATATAGTGTTTTAGTACATATTTTTGTTGTTCTTTCAGATTCGACACTAATTGAGAGTTGCATTAGTCATTTCATGTATAACTGCTAGTTATACTTGAGGTTACACTAGTCATTTCATGTATATTTCAGCTTTTCCACATGTCATTTCATGTATAAGCGCTAGTTACACTAGCCGGATGCATCTTCAATTTTCTTCTCTTTTATTTTGTTGTTCTCTTAAATATTTTGAATAATATTTGTTTGCATTATTGTTTTGGCATTGGTTCATATGTCTGTTCATTGTAACTATTATCTTAAGCACTCTTGGACTATTTTTTGTTGTTCTCGCTAAAATTGAAGTTGACACCGAATACACAAGTCAGATGCATGTGTAACTCTCAATTACACTAGATAGATGCATGTGTAACTCTCAATTACACTAGACAGATCTAGTTACACATGCTAAGAAATTATTATAAAATGAATATTAAATACATGTATTTTTTGTATGCGTTCGTCTTAATATCTATTTTTTTGATGTATAACTTTGCATTACACATGTCATAAGGATGTGTAACTATTAATATCATTTCAATTTTACGAGTGGTTACTTGGCTATTCTCATTCCAACTATTAATTCTATTCATGATACTCATCTGTTGGAAAGAATAAGTTTTGTTTCTTGGCACATTTGGAAAACTTGGTGCAAGAAAATTTTCGAAAATTTGCAGGTTCATGAGAAAGCAGTTGTTATGCAGATTTCAAGTCATGTCTAGGCAGTTGCTAGGCAGATTTCAAATAATACAGGTACCTGCATAGGAGCTAAAGGAGGTACAACATCAGCAGCGGATCCAGAACATGCTGAGGCCGCAGCATTTCTGGAGGCAGTTAATTGGACCAAGGAGAAAAGACTACAAAGAGTAGTCTTTGAAGGAGATTGTCACAACGTCCTCAATGCAATGAAAAGAAAAATATGCAGCTAAATGGACAAACCTAAGTTATATTGGGGATTCTTCAGTTATTCTTAAACAATTCAGATTCTTTAGTTATTCTTAAACAATTCAATTCAGTTCTTGGTCTTGTGTCTACTCTCAAAGAGACGTATTTATAACCACTTCTTCAAATTTATGCAATCTTTCCTACTATTAAAAAAAAAGAAGTCCTAGGTGCGGGAAATAGTTAAGAGCTTATGATGCACACGTTCTGTCCCTGTGACTTGCTCGAATCCTCATGGCTCATGGGTTTCTAACGACAATTTGAACAGAACCACTTCAATAACAATGTTTGTTGGCAGAAGGCAAGGAAAACAGGTTCAAAGTATATTTCCATGAGGAGAAACTCCATATTCAAATTTCTTCAATTATCAAGAAGAAGAATTCTAATAAAGAACAGTGTAAGAACGTACACAAGAATCTCAATTTCAGGTAAACTCTAAAATTCTCAAATTCAAAAAAACAAAATTCACAGAACAATTGTAAGAACAAAAAGATTTCTTATACAGCATTACATCAGGCCTACCTCCGTGCTTTCTTACCCCTGAACTGTTTGCCAGCAATTCGATTTAATCTCTTTCTCTCTTGTCGGGATCGTACAATCTTAGCTCTCTTTGCAACCTTCGGCATATTCTTCTTGTGCTCTTTTTGCTTGTTGCTGGTACCACCAGTCTGTTAAACAAAGTAATCAGGAAATACATTAAGGAATCATCTGTTATCTGTAGGCTACCATATACTCCTTACTTAGAGGATTTATAGAATGACTCAAAAAAATTCAAATAAATATAAATATGGATACAGTTATGTGGCAATTGTTGAATCACTTGTCAATTCACAATTTGCATTAAGGTGAAAAGGGGATGTGTAAAGATTAAGATACCACTCTTAGAACGAAATCCGTTCATGATTCTTTTAATAATAAGAAAACACACCTTCTTCTGTTTTATGGCAGCCCGGGCCTGATACTTGCCTCTGTCTTCCCTACCGGCTTTAACTAATTCTAGCCTCTCTTCTTTGGTCATCTTCCTTCTTATGTTAATCTGCAAAGCAGTAAGTACAAAATATTTGGTAAAACCCAATTTAAAAGTGGAAATTAAAAGTGGAAACAGGAATGTCAAAGTAGGAGCTGGCATTTTTCTATAACAGTACTATGAGTTTTGTATTGCCTTGTGCTTTAGAGTTTTCTGCTCTATACCAACAATGAATTTTTGTTCTTTATGTTGCATCCACCATTTCTCAGAATGAAGAAGATATGTTAACTTCAAACATGTTTCTGTAATCAAGTGGCAAATAACATAATGTGGAAGCAGCATAATGTTCTGCGTCGATCTATATACAATTCTACAACAATGGATAACATAATAGATGGCATGGAGGTAATATCATCATAGATGGCTATATGAAATAACAAATGCAAGGCATTGAAGAGATCAAAACCAATGTAGGACTCGCCTCGAGCACTGATGGATTCACTCGCTTAAGACTTAATTCTTGAACTGGGGATCTTAAATGCAGGTGACTTTGCTTCTGGACCCTTCCTTAACAGCCCATGCTGACCTAAAGCAAGTTTTGCTTCTTGCTTTGCCTGGTAAGCCAGAGAGGTAAAATGGTAAAGATTAGCCAAGTCAGGAAGCAAAGAATAATTATATGCAGCCTCAGAACAAACAGACATTATAAAAGAAGTCAAATAGGAACTGTTGGTTATCCTCAATATTCCACATGGACAAGTCATTTTCACGGACAAAATTAGGGAGTAAATTTACTCTGTCACAAAAAATGGATATAAAAGCCAGGAAAGCAACCAATCAAAAAGAAGAATATTGCCTAACATTCATTATTCTAGGCCAATCTACCTTCAGCTCCTTGATCCGTTTGAAATCTTCATTTGATAGTATACCATCTGCCAAATCCGACGATTCAAATTCCCTAGTTGATTTTGAAATCCTCTTAGCGGCCCGAAGACTTGTATCAGCATTCGCTTCCCCAGCATAGTCACTGAGCTTCCTTTTCCGATTGCTATAATTCTCCTGCTCTTCATCCTCATCGCCATCGCAGTGCTCCTCACCATCAGATTCTTCATCCTCATCGCCATCCCAGTGCTCCTCACCATCAGATTCTTCTTCCTCAGTCTGATCACTTCCATTATCATCATCAAGACCTACATCACTTTCTCCGGTCTCATCATTATCTTCCTCGTTGAGCTGAGTATGTGCATCGCCGGCTATCACAGTAGCCTCTCCCCCATCATTGCCAAACATACTTGAATCTGAATCACTACCATCGTTTTCTTCAACCTCACTAGAGTCATCTGCACCATCATCATTTTGTAACAGCTCCAGACCAGACACGTTACTAGCAATACTCACTTCCCCAAGGCCTTTGGCCGTGCCTTGGGGTTAGTAGGGCGACCACGGTCCTTCTTAACCAGCAATGAAGGGCATACCTAAAAGACAACTATACTTAGTATTCCTCCTCAGATGACACAACTGTTAGCCAAAGACTAGATTGGAAGTAAAATCACCAACCTCTCTGAATAAAGTGATCAATGAACGAGCAGCAGTAGATATAGCTTTCTCGTGTGACTTCCTATATAGGACCAAATCTTGCAACAAATCTTCTGTCATCAACTAAATGTGAAAGAAAACAATAACTACAGAGTGAGATTTTGAGGCATTAATGGTCTGAAAACAATAGATAAGACAGACAAAATAGGATACCAGAGGGATACGGAGACAGATTTCCCTAACAACATTCAGTCCAACAGCGATTGCCTGTAAGAAGAAACATCGTGTAAGAGGCATATGATTGCATATTCAGCTTAATCAACATGTTACAATAGAAATAGAAAATAAAACAAAAAACAAGAATACTGAATACCTCTATTCGAGATTTATCATGCACAAACTGGTTAACCACTTGTCTAAATAATGGTTCAACCGCGTCGGGAGGAACCTATTAAGAATAAAAAAGATAAAAAAGACGAATTGAAGTATTAGAGCGTTAAAGTAGCCCGAAACGATCTCCAATGCAACAATACACACACTCCAATGTACGATACTAGAAAGGGAAGAAGTAAACCATATCATGGCAAGCCTGAACTGCTGATGCAAGCAACTCGGTGATATCACGTTGATGAGGCTGCAAGCATATCAAAAGATAACAAACACAAAGTATAAGAAAGAACTACCCATATATGAAGTATCGTAAATAGCATACATCAATGCATCACTGACGTGGTATACCTGGACATATTTCTGAAGAAAAGGATAGAAGTTCAACAGTATCAAGCGATGGAGTCCAACAGTCCGCGCAATTACTTTTAATATCATCATCTTCACCTAAAATGGAGACAACAGATATAGATTGATGTCACGATAGTGTTGGTAGGACCGTAGGTGCATAAGTAGCGCATACAAGCAAGGCATGTGTGGAAAGTGAGAATAGCCACCTCAAACCGCTCATTACAAGTCTGGAGACAGGAGAATAACTTCTCAGCGAACCCCTATACACAAAATAAGTGTTACAAATCTGTAAATAGATGGAAGCTTAAAACACAATATCACGAGTAGCTACCTGCGCATCAATTAAATGGTTAAGTGGTGAATAGTAATTCGGAGTATCTTTTTCTGAGTTAGCACGTTGCTGCCTTTTCATGCTACGGACTGCACGTTGCAACTTTGCTTGCTTTTTTTCTTGCTAGCAAGTGTACCTTTGTGATGTGCCTGTAGCAAGGTTATTAAATCAATTCTTCATTAAATTATAAACTTACGAAAACAACAAGCACAAGGGCAAAATGGGTAATAGATTTATCAGGCTTGCAAGTACTATACCAAAGGCTAATTATGTAAACTAAACAGCTACGGAGAAGTTGAAATTAAGAATTGCACACCTTATAGACATCCTCCCTCTGAAGAACAACCTGGGGATTTCTCTCATCTTCACTGCTATTAATGTCGCTATCGTCTGCCTCTTCAATCTTTTCAAAACCAAGAAGGAACGACAATGCAGCATTCATAATCCTATAAGATTTCAAAAAAATAATTTCCCAGCATATTAGTGAGAGAATGGCAAATTAGAATATCATGTTTAAAACATAGGAAAAACAGATTCTGCTTGAATCAGCATTTCAAACACAGCTGAGCAACAACTGCTGAGACTATAAAGTATGGGACCCACTTTGCCAATAGCCAGCGACCAGCATGTTTAGGAACTAGTACCTTAGGAGCTGGTAAGAACGGGTTTATACTTTATACCGAAAACTAGCCTTTTATTTTCTATCACAAGACTAGATCAAAAAACAATATTCTAACTTCTGGAGTAATGAATGCATATGAGATGCAATGATGCAAATATGATGCACAAAATAAAAACTAATACTACGGCATTGGCATTAACAAATATGAAGAACTACAATGAGTTTGAAATGATATCATTAACGGAAAAATTCAAAATTCACAAGGCAAAAAGGAAAAAGCTAGCTGGTTATATCTACTAAGGCTTCAAATGCTTATCATCTAAAAACCTCGTATAAGGTGGTTGGTTAATCCTTTCAACAAAGACAAAGTGAGAAAGTACTAGTGCTAAGGCAAAATTTAATTAGACAGAGTTGTCCTCAACTAGTTCCAGTGGTTCTATACGATATTAAAATTTCAAAAAATAAATTAAATGTGATTACTTGGATGATGGATGAAAACAAGCTGTGCAGATTGCATTTGCTGTTCTTTCATCAAACCAAACTTTTCTTCGGTGAAGATCACAGAGTACAATCAGAGCCCTCTTAGCTTTTGCTTCATCCTCTTCCTAAGTAAGCAAAAGAATTAACATTAAACCAGAAATACCAATAGCGTATTCACATTCAAATCAAAGAAGCTGGAAAACAATAAAACCGACCTGTAACATTGTAAACAAGATATTCTGAAGTGGTCGATTCTGAGCTTCATTCTTATGCTTCTGATTCATACGTCGAATACAATGAATAACATGCAAGAACGCATCTTTCCTTAAAGTCCTATCCCCTAAAGTTTGAAGCTCCATAAATAACCCAAGCGTCTCTTCAATGACAACAAACTACAAACAATTAAGAAAATCCGTCACAATTCCATTACAAAAACAACAGAATATCCCAAATTTCAATACCGCAGAGCCAGCATATGCCATGGAGGCCGCTGACCTGCCAAGCCTATTTGGCCCCTTTCCCATAAGACTTCCAACCACACCACACGCCACTACAACCAAAACACGCCACCAACTAACACACACGCAACTAACAACCACCAACTATTTATATAGTTGAGGTATCTGCGGCGGTGGGGTGGTGTTAGTGGTTGGTTGTATGTGGTTTAGTGGTGGTGGGTGAGGGTGATATGTGTGGTTGTATATGGCGGTGGATTGTGGGTGGTGCCACAAACAACCAATACTATTAGGGCAAAAACTATTCCAATCATTTTATCACCTAAACCAATGCAACTTAAGCAAAATAACAGCAAATTGGGTAACGAAAACTCATTACCTTTCGATTAATTAATAAAATTAAGGCTTTAGTAAGATGACATCTCAGCGATGATTGCAAAGATTTGGCAGACGAACGTAACAAATCAGCTAATTTCCTAGGATAATCAGATAACTGAGTTGGATAGTAAGGAGTAACATGAGCTAAAAACATAGCCATATCACCAAGATCTTTACTAACAGTAGGATCACCATTAATAGATGAAAAACTTAAAGCTGACTGTTGCTGAAATAAAAAAAGTAATGAATCAAAATGTTTGTACAAAAGAGTTAATTCAGTTTCGTATCCTTCTGGATCAATCTTCATCTTGTGTTGAAGTGTTAACAGATTCATTTTCTCTGCTGTTTTTCCTGATGCTCCTAACCATTCTGGTTTCAAATCTGGTATACTGTGACAAGCCATTGTTGATTTGAATTATTTATTTCTTCTTCAAAATCGCTGCGTTGAAGAAAGAAAAACCCTAGTTTATTAGGATTATCTGCGATGAGTGACAAGGACCGGGAATATGTAGGTTTTGTTTATTGGGTGTATGTGAAGAACCAGAACTGGTACGGATTAGGGTTAACTAAAGGATTTGCATATTTATGTGATTTCGAACGAAATGTAAAGGAGAGTGTGTTGCACCATGAAGAAAATAAACTAAGGCTGACCATCAGCCGCTTAACAAAAAAAAGTTCACTCGGCTAGCCGTCCAAAGATCTATCTTAGGTTTTTTTATCCTGACATTTTTAGGGCGACTACGGAAGATTTATGTGCGACTAATAAAACAAAATATGGTCGCTTAAATCTAAAAAGCCACACCTTATCTCGCCAAATATATCTATAATCAGTATAAAATGATATTTAATAGGCTTCCTATTACAATGTAGCCCGAAAATAGATTGTGCCAAAATCCTTAGATTTTCGAATTCTCTACACAGACATAATCGGTAGTAAATTTTCGAATTTTCGAATTTTCGTGATGTTCATTATCTAGTATCTACCGATTGTGGTAGTAGCCCCAAAATTTTCAAAAATCAATGGAATTTCGGATTTCTCTATTTTTACAATCGGTAGTTTCATGGTGTTTATTGTCTACAGATTGTACAATCATTAAGCATAAATCTGAGAATATTAATCAATACCGTCTACTAAATGTCGGCATGCTCCACATAAATTTTTCATGTCATTTGGGATGATTTTGAAAAAAACTAGTCGTTAGGGTCTTTCTCATCTAAAGAGACCTCATCCTTGGACCAAATATGCCTCAAACTTGCTCATTCTATTCACTCTGCTCCATATACTCTGTAACTACTCATTTTATACCTCAATATACTAGAAATGACATCGTTTGACTCCAAGGAAGATTTAGTAATCACCAAAGCATGGTACGCTTAGAAAGTCGAGTTCTGGATGACTCTTCGTCAGAGACCTTATGGGCGAAGATTTATAACAAATTTAGGCAAGATTATGGGAACCCGAAAAGAATAAGTGTTCAACAAATCTAGGATAGGCACGAAATTATCATAGATGCGGTAGTTGACTTTTAAAAATCAAACACCGGATCTCGCACTCTAGCCACCTTAGCTTGTCCTCAACGACTTGTAAGTATCTTTATCTTATGGTTTATTCAACGCAATCCACTTTTTTTCATTTTATATATAACAAAATAAGTATGTGTGTTGTTTTTGTAGCACGATGCCGTGAAAGCGCGCTACATAGAGAAAAAGGGGGAAGCATTCACATTTGATGAAAACGTTCACTTCATGGTATCCAAAGTTACGGAGTACCACCAGCACTCAATGGTGGGTAAATCGGACTCGGATTCTTTGGAAGAAGATTAATAGCTTTTGGAGTTTTTGTTTAGGTTTTGCACGTTAAGTTGTATTTTATTATAGTTTTAAGTGCAAATTCTATTTTCCATTAGACTCCCTCTCCATTTGATTTGAATTCTTCTTTGTACTTTATTAATTAATTAATTAATTTGATACTCCTTCAGTCCCTAATATAAAGGCAGAGAAGTCCATTCACTTTCCTGTTTTACCCTTTGTCCAATTTCCAATACAAGAAAAGACACAATGTTCATAGGTATAAATTTTAAATGTTCATACTTCATAGGTATACATTTTAAATTCTTGTTGGGTCAAGCTTATTCCCAAGAGAACCATCGAATTGTTCGAATTAATGTGATTGTTGGAATCTTGCCACAATGAACAACCAAAAAAAAATAAAGGAATGGTAAATTCATTAAAGTTAATTTGTTCTTACAATTCGTAGCTTGTAGGCCAAATTACGTGTCAAAGGGTATATGTGCAGGATATATGTACTTGATAACTTCCTTGGTAATTGGGAATGATGCTGAAAAGACGAGGGTACCCAAATATACCTCAATCTAAAACTTTTCCACCTATAAGTCCTTTCTCCGAAAGTGATTGTCTATGGACTGAGTCGAGACAATACAACTAATCGGTTCACACTTCGTGTGATCGTCTATGGATACGATCGAGACAATACGACAACAAGATAACTCGTGTGATTGACTATGGATACAAGATCGAGACAATACAACAACGAAGTATGTTTTC
The DNA here is from genome assembly GCA_023531295.1 of Papaver armeniacum. Taxonomy (NCBI): domain Eukaryota; kingdom Viridiplantae; phylum Streptophyta; class Magnoliopsida; order Ranunculales; family Papaveraceae; genus Papaver; species Papaver armeniacum. The sequence goes on from JAJJWW010014501.1 coordinate 187,849, forward strand.
TTGATAATAGGTTCGTACTTAACCAAACACAATAGGATTGCTATCAAGTAAATAGGAATTAACGTTTTTGTATTTTACTTCTAATTATAATAAAAACAATTATAATTGCGGAAATAGAACAGTAAAAGACACAACAAGATTTTGTTAACGAGAAAACCGCAAATGCAGAAAACCAGGACCTTGTCGAGGTGAATACTCTCAGGATTAAGCCGTTATACAAAATCTAAACCAACTTCGTATAGTTGAGACCAAGCAACTAAACATATAGTTCACCTAGTTCCGTTTGTATCCCCGCGCCTCCAACTTGCAATAAGTCACGCACTTGGAACAATTCCTTTGGTTCGTATTCCAAACAATAAAGGAACAACAAATTTGTTCGGTAACAACTCTTTTCAAACAAGTGATATGAGTTTGACAAAAGGCTCTTCCGTTTATCCCAATAAACTCCTTTGTCAGGTCCTTAGATCTATCTTTTCAACAACTACCAAAGTAATTGTTAAGACTATGCAATCAATACTTTTAATCACAAATAATTGTATTGATGCCGATCTACTCAACTAATCAATCAAATCTATCACAAAGATAAACCGATTATATTTGGATCCCCATTCGATCAAGTTTTGTGTACACCAAAGATTATGAACCCAAATCAGAAATCTTCTTCGTCTTCAAATCTTCTTAGATCTTCAATAAACACCTGCATACAATCAACTTGAATCTCTTGTGATCAATCACATACAAAACGGAGTCTGTTAACAATGGATTATCACAAGACGTCTTTAGATCACAAAGCAGTCTAAAGATCCCGTCGAAACTTCGATCTAGTTTGAGTGAATCTTATATCGAAGAGAAGATTCTCAAGCATAAACAAACTAGGTGCAATCAAAGTTCAACAACCGTTAGTCAATCAAATCAATCGAAAACTAAGAATAAACTGCAATTATCTAGTTTCCCACCAATGGTACTCGTAGAGTTTCCAAATCCCAAAAAAGTCTTTAAAACGAGAGGTCGTAAGAGATTTCGCCTAATTAGGGTACTTTCCTCTCCGAATAGACGGCTCCACCATTAACAACACAACAAGGTAATTTTGCGCTCGAGGATTAGTTTGCTCGAAATGCAAACTTCAATATTTATAGACCAAGGAAGTTTGGACACCAAGGAATTTCCAAAACCGAAAATATTATCAAGATATGCAATATATTTCCAAATTCGGTTTCCATAATTCTGGAAATGCTTTGTCCAAATATTGACCGAAATCTGAGAAAATCTCCAATTAGTAAATGCACATTACCAATTTTATTTTCTAAAGATATGCATTTTAATTATTTGAAATTAAAAGCATATAAAACTAAAAACCTTAATTAAAAGATTCCCAATTTATTTCGATGCAGGATTCTCCTTTAGCTATTAAGGAATATCTTTGAACAATAAAAGCGTTATTGCACATGTTCAAAGTATGTCGACATATTTATTTTGTAAATCCTTTTTCATATTTACAATCTTGGAACCAATTTGCCACACTTCCAAACAAGTTTAGAATTGGTCATCTGACTTCCAAGAACTATGTGATTGATTATCCTATCAAATCACCATTAATGGGTTTCACGGTTCTACCAAAACAAGTTTCGGTTCTACCTCCATGTGGGTACTAGGATTAGTCACACTAGCTTTCCAAAAATTGGTTTACTAGGTACTAGGATCGGTTACCACATATTCATGGTATCTAACTTTTATTCGGTTGCACAAGTCATAGGATCGGTTACCAATATCTAAGACTTGTTTTACCTCTTACAAGGATCGATTCCCTTGCTTGTGATCGGTTGCACCTCTTACTAGGATCGGTTCCCCAATGTCTAGAGTTGGTCATACCAATTACAACATTTCGATCATACCATCTCAGGTGATTACTTAAGATCGGTTTCACTAATAAAAGTCATACCAATACAAAAGTCAGACATTGTGAATAGTTTTACCAAGATACATAATCAAGTTATGAACGGTTATACTAAACACACATATTGGTAATCAAAGATTTGAAATGAATAACAATACCAATAAGCCTAGCGATTTCCCTTTCGATTCATAAAACAAGTTTATGAATTGTGCTTCCTTTAAACGAATGTAAAACATTGTTTCCTAGGACGAAATCTTCACCCATACCCATACATAATCACAATAGCATTCATACGATTATGTCGATGTCTTTATATACGAAGTTCAAAAGATAGACGTTATACTTCGTATTGTAATTCCTTAATACTATGTCTAACTAGAGTATAATCATTCACAGCCTTCAGCAGATTATGTTTTCAATATGCACGACTTGAAAGATACGTTAGGAATGAAATAGTTCAAGTCAAATATTACTAACCTCAAGAGGAAGGATGATGTAAATCGTTGTAGCTCTTTACTTCTTCACATTCTTCAAGTCTTCACGTAATACTTGTAAGTCTCATATCCTAGTAACTTTCTAGCTAACCTATACGAAGTTGACTCTAGTAAATAATCAAGCGACTCTTTAAATGAGTTTTGATTCACTAAAATATGACAACCAAACTTGACATACCAACGCTTGGTGGGTTCAACCGAGCAATGCTCTAACAGATGTTATCGTGCATCTTGCGGGAAAATGATAAACAAGAGACAAAAAGTCGAATAATTAGAAACAATTTTGTGTAAACTGGAAAGGGTTTTTTTGAATTTTCTTTGGAGATGGATGTTAATTGGTTTAATCTAAATCCAATCCCCATTTCCCCTAAAACCCAGCCGACCATTATAACACGGCAAGGTTTTCCATGATTCCCGACCGTAATTCTGGGACTTCATTGAGTTACTGCAATGAGTTTTTTGAGGCATTGAGTTGATGCATTGGGTTTTTTGAGGAACGGGCAGTTTCTCCAACAAAGAATTTGTGCAAAAACTCTCAAACTTTCAACCTATAATTGTTTCAACCTCTAATCGTTTAAGAAGATGTTGCAATCGTCATGGCGTTTCTCACGGTACAAAGCATTTCGAAGATGTATTCATTTTTTTCTTATTTTTGATCGATAAAGAAAAGTGGATTGATGAAAAAGAGAGGGTATAAAAGAATTATACCACCCTAGCCAAAGTACAAGAAAGAAAAAAGGAAAAAGTGCTCAAAATAAGCTAAGAGCACTAAGAAACATCAAAGTAAATTTTACACCAATTTTTCATAACCTCCTTTGAGTCTACATCCTCAAAGTCTTTGAATGTCAAAGACCAAGTAAACAACATATATATTGCCTTATGAGCAATAGCTGCAGTGATAGTAGGATTATTATTAAAAACCCTATTATTTATTTCCTTCCATAAATACCGAGATGATTGCAAGGGAACATGTCCCCAAATGTCACTTCTAGTTTTGTCGGAAAGAGTAAGCTGCAAGCTTGCTAGCTGGAATAACATTTTCAGCATTGCATAAAGTCACTTTAGCTTAACTGACAAGATATCCAAAATGACGTGCGGAGACTCACGTTGAATTAATAAATGAGATGTAGTTTCTAAGCATGATCTGAGAAAATCCGGTTCTTGGCACATCAATTTTTCTTCTCATCAACATGTCCCTAGTTAAAAGTCTACCATGAGCAATTAACCAAAGAAAGAAGCCAATTTTTGGAGGATATTTTAAGCTCGGATGAAAGAGAACACTGCTGAAGATGTCAAATCCTCCAAAGAAAGCTTTTCATAAGTTGATTTAACTGAAAAACACTCATTAGATGTTAGGGGCCAATACGGTTTGTTGGAGCTGCTCGGTCAAACTCGCAAAGCGTTGCTATCTCAAACTTGTTTGTCAAGTTTAGTTGTCAAAACTATAAGTCTTGATTTCTAGTCTACTTATAGCTAAGTCTCAGATTAGGATAAAAGTATAGTTGAGCTTTAGACTTTACGGCGTTCATCAATTGAAAACAAAGAACTACTAAGGGGAGCTTATGGAACTTCATCAACAAAATGTATATGGAGACTTGAACTCATTTGTCACTCAAAAGTCTACTTCTACTCTATCTTCTACTTGAGACAAAAGTCGTATTGCTATACAGACTTCGATTATACACATTTGATTATTTCGAGCTGAGTTTAACTCGCTTACATATTTCTCGAAATATGTGTTGGTAAGCTTGCTTTAACCAAGTTCATCTTATATTCTTGACGAAAGTCAAAAGATGATCATGTGAAAATCGTCTGGTAACATCTTATATGGTTTGTGTGAGACAGGTCATTTGGTGTAGATCGATGCGTGTCGTAACCACAACAAATTAGTGAATATTTTTCCACTCAATTAACAAGTAATATGGTGGTAGTTAAGTTCGTTCCCACGAGGAGAAAGAGGTTTTAGTTGTCTTATAATGTCACAAAGGGGGTGGGGTGGGTGGGTTTGGTTTTAGATTTTATAAAGCAAAATTAATAAACAAAGCAATTAAAAAGATAAAGTTGAAATCAATAAGAGAGACAAGATCAAATAATCCTTCTTCGTTGCAAAACAATGAGTCAAGTTATGTTCTTCTCCACTTTTTATTATTCACAGATTATCACCAACCGTAGGATAGCAGGTTCGCTTAGCTAACCCCAAAATTCCTCGTTTCACCGAGTACACAGTCCGCTTAGTTATCAGATTCTATTCAAAAGAATCACCTTGAGGTTCGCTTACAAGATGTAATTCCCAGAATGCATTAAGATTTATGAATTTAGGTTTAGTAATAGTAGTTAGACTCGGTTCACTCGGTCCACTTTCTAGCGTTGTTTTCATACATAATTGCTCCAAGGAATCCCTCCACAAGGTATCGTGTTTTCTACTTATGTAAAGAGTCAAGAAATGATTATTTATCTCCTAACTTTCTCTAGCTTTAGATCAATTAACAAATCAATTTAGTTGGCCACCTATACAATTTATCAATCAAGCATAAACATTCTTATTAGCAAAAACAAACGATAATCATGTGAAAACTTCAAAGTAGATTTAAAACAAAACTCAAAATGTGTTAAGAACTAGGAATTCATCCTCAATCAATAAAAATATTAGCAACTCATGCTAAGGAGTTCACACAAAGAATAAAAAGAAGTGTAGAGGTGTAGAAGTGTGTAAAAAAATGTATAGAGAAAAGTAGAGAACTTCTCTATTTATAGGCTTCAACTTGCTAGCAATCTTCTTCGGACTAGGATCCTTTTCCCACTCAATCTCCAAGTCCCTGCCTTGATAAAATTCTTCCTCTTCTCTTCCAAGTTTAAGTCCAAGTCAAATTCCACATCCAAGTCTTCACACCCATGAGAAATATACACAAAATTCTGTAATTTTGGTCGTCGGAGAAATCCTCGGGATTACCGTAATCCTGCGCGTAAAGTTGCCTACCGGCCACCCGAGATTCTTCAACGATAATAGAATATTTTGTTCGAGTGCCTTCAGATATAACGATCTCTGTAGCCAAAAAGTCAAAAGTCAAGCTTCGGTCATCGAGTCGGCTAATCTAACTCGATTGGTGGGTCTTATTGGTGAGTTATGGAAAGATCGGTCCAGAGTTGAATCGTTGGTAAAATATCCGGCCGAGTTTCGACTGTTTTACGAGCTTTTCTCGGGCCAAGTTCAGGCCATTCTCAGCTTCATTCTGTTAAGAAATCCTAGCATTCATCTAGTTTAGCACATCACCGCCAGAGCTCCTATTCAGCTCTTGTAGGACTTCTCACTCAGCACCATCAATGCTACATCACCACATAGCCCATTCTCTCGCAACATTCATTCACCTTCATCCATCTCAGACCACCATGTTAATTCCAAGCTGCAGTTTCAACATCATTTGGTATTGCTCGCTTCTCTGTAGCTCGGTTTATGTCACACCGCAACCATCCCTGGTTGAATCCGAGTATCCATCTTAGATTCACGAAAAACCCCCAATTCTTCGATTTCAATTCGGCATCAAGCCCTAATTTCTTGAACTTCATCACCATCTTTGCTTCTATAGCGAGAACTACCACCAACAACGAATTCAATAAAAACCCATTACTTTAAATCATCACAGACTCGAGATTCAACCGCAGAGACGATCCCAGATCCATTTCTTCTTCGGATTCAACAAAGCAAACACCAAATCGCCTTCTTCTATTTCATTCTCCATCTGATTCATCCACGAACCCTCAATTTCATCCTCTCTCGTGTTGAACAAAGAACAATATTTTCCATTTCGATCTTCTTTGAATCTCAATCTCCTCTCTTGGTTATGCTATTTCAGGTGTTATAGCAGCAGCTCTGCTTTTCGATCTTGTTTTCAGTTTCAGGAGCAAATAATTGAAGATATTTCTCGATTCTAGGCAGCGACGGAACCAGGAATTTATGTTTGGGTGGGCTAATTTTTTTTTTGTCGAACTCTCAACTTAATTTATCTCAACTGCAAGAATGACAACTGCGGTAATATACGTAAAGCTGAGTATGGGTATGCCACAAGATCTCTTTTCCTTGGAGCATAAAGCTTTGAATCAAATTTTTTCACCTTGTAACTAATATTAGGGAGGAATAATTTGTGTATCGAAAATAATAATCCTGATTTATTTAGCGGCCGAAGGGCGCCCAATTTTTTCTAGTGTTAAAGGTTATTATAAGGATGCAAAAATATTTGGAGTTTGTACATATATGCATAATAAGTCATGACATATTTTATTTTTGTCTCATGAATACACTTTGCATTTTGATTATACATAGATATACATAAAATTGTAGTCACTTCATAGAAGAAACATGAATTTTTGGACAAACACTTGCTTTTTTTCTTTTTTTAAAGGTGGACAAACACTTGCTTAGTTAAGGACAAGACACCCCCATTTCACACACGTTTTATTTTATCAAACCCGACACGTATCGATGAGCCCATTCAATACCCGATTTTAAGAAACATCATGAATACTTGTTTTTCCCTATAGCCTTTGAACAGTTGAGATGCTATTCAAAAATTAATCCATGCGGGACCGGGTTCCAAAATCTTGATTTCTTCCACGTGAATCATATCTTAACAATTAGTGGGCTAATTAAAATTTACACTTAGGCAAAATTTTACAAATGTTAAAAATTACACTAACAAAACATCTTTTTAGAAATTTTGGGGTGGGCTTCACTGGGTAAGCCACCCCTAATACCGTCCCCGATTCTAGGGTTGGGTTTGTTACAAAAGGTGTTATAGCGATTCTAGTTACGCACCGATCTTGTTTTCGGTTTCGGGAGCAAATAATTGAAGATATTTCTCGATAAGAACAACCCCAGATGGATGCCACGAGTAACTTCTTGGGTGCTTTTAACAATTCTTTATAAACACAAAAGGGCTATCCCTTAACCTTGGCCAGGCTCCCAATATCACTCGCTTGTGAAATAACCTTTTCGCCCTTTTTAACTCGAGTTGGATAGTTTCTTCTTCTTTTCTTCCTCATGACTCCAGTGAGTACCTAAAGACTCAAAAACACACGTAAAATACATAATTCACAAGAAAAATAACGAAGAAAGCATAAACAATAGATAATAAATAGAGTGTATTCTACACCTATCATAGACTCGAGAATGTTTCGTATGAAAAGAGAGGTATAAAAGAATTGACCACCATAGCCAAAGTACAAGAAAGAAAAAAAGAAAAAGTGCTCAAAATAAGCTAAGAGCACTAAGAAACATCAAAGTAAATTTTACACCAATTTTCATAACCTCCTTTGAGTCTACATACTCAAAGTCTTTGAATGTCAAAGACCAAGTAAACAACATATATATTGCCTTATGAGCAATAGTTGCAGTGATAGTAGGATTATTATTAAAAAACCTATTATTTATTTCCTTCCATAAATACCGGATGATTGCAACGCAGAACAAGTCCCCAAATGTCACTTCTAGTTTTGTCGGAAAAGAGTAAGGCGCCAAGCTTGCAGAAAGGTGAATAATATTTTCGGGCATTGCATAAAGTCACTTTAGCTTAACCGACAAGACATCCAAAAATGACTTAGCAGACTCACGTTGAAGTAATAAATGAGATGTAGTTTCGGGCGGTAAAAAGCGGTTTCTTTGGCACATCAATTCTTCTTCTCATCAACATGTCCCTAGTTAAAAGTCTACCATGAGCAATTAACCAAAGAAAGAAGCCAATTTTTGGAGGACATTTAAGCTTCGGATGAAAGATAACACTTCTTTGAAGATTTCAAATCCTCCAAAGAAAGCTTTTCATAAGTTGATTTAAGCTGAAAAACACTCATTAGATGTTAGGGGCCAATACAGTTTGTTAGAGCACTGCTCGGTCAAACTCGCAAGCATTGCTATCTCAAGCTTGTTTGTCAAGTTTAGTTATCAAAACTATAAGCCTTGATATCTAGTCTACTTATATCTAAGTCTCGGATTAGGATAGAAAGTGTAGTTGAGCTTTAGACTTTACGGCGTTCATCGATTGAAGACGAAGAACTACTAAGGGGAGCTTGTGGAACTTCATCAACAAAATGTATGTGAGACTTAAACTCATCTATCACTCAAAAGTCTTTTTCACTCTATCTTCTACTTGAGACAAAAAGTCATTATTCTTTATGGAGACTTCGATTATACACATTTGATATTTTGAAATTTTGAGTTTAACTCCGCTTACATATTTCTCGAAATATGTGTTGGTAAGCTTTCGCTTTAACCAAGTTCATCTTATATTCTTGTGAAAGTCAAAAGATGATCATGTGAAAATCGTCGGGTAACATCTTATATGATTTGTGTGAGACAGTCATTTGGTGTAGACTCAGAATGTTTCGTATTGATCATTTGATCACTTGAAAATTTCTTTGAAGCTGATAGTTTGTGTCAGACATCTATTGTCATCTTCTAAGAATGTTTCAATGATTGAAATGGGAGTTTAGAACATTTAACCAAGATTAGATATAGCACAGTATGCGTACATGGAGGCTAAACTGTTGCAAGTTATTCCAAGTCCGGGAACCATAGTATGCATACCCGTATGCGTACTGGTTTGATAGTTGAAGTCCGAGAACTTAGTATGCATACACGTATGCGTACCGACGTAATAGTTCAATTAGGAATTCAATCAATTTGGTCATGTACGACGGTATGCGTAACTGTTCGCATCTTTGGCGAACCTAGCTCAAGTCCGGCTACTTAGGTATGCGTAACCATTTGCAAACTTGAGTAGGTTAAGTTCTAAAATCGGTTTGTTCATGAAAAATACATTTATAAAATAAGGAATGCAATCTTTTGCAAACTGTGTCTGTAATGTTCATGAATTGATTCGAGTGAATCAAAATCGATTTTGGTTAAATTTTGTCTTGTATACTTCTATGAGAATATAAACAATTGAGCAACTCTATAAATAGTTACATTTGAGTCATTTAAACTAGTTGTGTTAAGATGAACAAGGTTGATATGAAAGTGTTCATATGGATATCTTCGGTTAACTATTGTTGAGCCAACCAAGTGTACACGTTTAGGTACGGTTACCCATATCTAAATGAAGTCACTTTTCATTTGTGTATAACAAGCTAAGTTCGATCTAACGGTTGAAAGATATTAGCTTGAGTCTAGCTAGGTTTTCATCTAACGGTGAATATTGAATACGTTGTTACCAAGGTAACATTGATTGCAAACCCTGATTTGAAGACTATATAAGGGAGAACTCTAGCAACTGGGAAACCTAATCCCCACACCTCATGTTTTATACTAGTTGCGACTAGAGTTGATTCTCCTTTAACCTAGGTTTTTCCTAAAACCATTATAGGTTAAAGACTTCATTGGGATTGTGAAGCCAGACCCAACTATTTTCTCTGTAGTTGTGTGTTCTGATCTTACTTTGTTCTGTCGTATTGAGTACTATCTTGTCTAAGATTTACTCGAGATTTAATCTCTGATAGGTAAGATATAAAGTAATCACAAACATCTTCATCTCATCATTTGTGATTCCACAATATCTTATTTCGTTACCATACGGTTAAGATTATTGTGAGGTGATTGATATTACTAGGCTGCTCTTCGGAAATATAAGTCTGGTATATCAATTGGTTCATGTTCACCTTGATTTATCAAAAGACGGTACAAAACTCATAGGTATTTCTGTGGGAGACAGATTTATCTATTCAATAGACTTTTCTGTGTGCGACAGATTTGTTTATCAAGTCTTCGACTTTGGGTCGTAACAATTCTTAGTTGTGGGTGAGATCGGGAATCAAGTGCGTAGAGTCCTGTTGAGATTCAAAGGCATAAGGAACGCGACTGTACCTTGATCAGTGTGAGATTGGTTGGGGCTCAAATACATTCTAGTTCGAAGTTAACTTGCAGTAGGCTAGTGTTTGTAGTGGCTTAATACAATGTGGTGTTCAAATCTGGACTAGGTCCCGAGGTTTTTCTGCATTTGCGGTTTCCTCGTTAACAAAATTTCTGGTGTCTGTGTTATTTCTTTTCCGCATTATATTTGTTTATATAATTGAAATATCACAGGTTGTGCATAGTTCAATCAATTAGATAATCCAACCTTTGGTTGTTGATATAAATTGATTGACACTTGAACATTGGTCTTTGGTATCGTTCAACTTGTTTCTCATAATAATCAGGCTCACCGATTCTATCTGTTTGATTTGCTTATTTCATTGAGAAACAGAGATACAACTCTTGGATATATTTCCATTGATCGAGTCGATTTGTCTAGTTGAATCTCTTGGAATTATATTGAAGTTTTTCCATACAAATTGCCTAAACGAAATATTGGGTGTGGTTGTTAAACCCCAATTTTTGAATTGGTATCAGAGAAGGCAAACACATTTAAGACCTCATAAGTCTGTGTTTGTAGCAATCTGTTTTTCAGTGGATAAAAACTTGTCTCGGTATTGCGCACACAAATGTCTTCCAAAGTTTTTGATTATGCCAAATGTCTTGGGCTTACCTCAAAGGATAACTCCTTAGCTGATTCTTCTGAATCCCGAGGTAGAAAATTCGTGCTATCAGATTATGATAACATTCCCTTTAATGAGACAGTTGACACTATGTCGGTTGAAATGGAACGCACTGAGAACTTTAAAAAAATCCGTTGAGATTATTAATTTTCAAAGTGCTAAAATAAAATCTCTTGAAGAAAATCATGCTCAACTCATTGATGAACTTGAAAAGTCTCTTGGTCGAGAACGAGAACTCTATAGTACCGTTGAGTCCTTCTCTAACAATATCAAAAAAACTTGTTCAAGAAACTAACCTATGGCGTGGAAAGATTAGTGTTCTTGAGGATATTGTTAAAGAAGATTCAATTAGAGAAAAACGTTTGATCGAGACTCATTCATCAGATCTGAACAACTTTCATGTTGAGAAAGAAAAACTGGTTGCATCCCTTATTCTAGCCCCAGAACAGAGCAAATCCTTGAAAAAGAAAAACTTTGTTTTAATGAGAAAATCTTCTTTTGTGCCAATCACTAGTTCTCATGTGGAATTACAATACATGAAGAAAAGTACTCCATAGGAAATTCCCTGCTAAGAAATGTTTACATAACTTGCAGTCTTCTAATAGGGCTATGAACTTAAAACAGGTCCCTTCCGATGTTTATCTTCCACGAACCTGTTCCTTCTATGGGAAAACGAATCACCATGTTCTACATTGTTTTGCTAGAAACAAACAGTTTCGATCTTCAAAATCTATTTTTTTTTTGAGTCAATGGAGTAAATTGCTGACGACATCTACGATTGCTTTTATTCCCGAAAAACCGAACTCTCGTAAAAGGATTTAAATGGTCACTCATCTCAAATCTCTACCGGAATCATGTTCCTCCTTATGGTGCAAATTCTTACACCACATATTTACACATTCCAGTTTTTATGAGAATAAGACCGGTAAGTCTAAGTCTAGAAGGTGGAAATCTCACAATTCCGATCCTCTAGAACCAATCTCCGAGAGGTCCTAGACTAAATCATCAAAAAAAAATTTGTAAGAGCACCTTTGCTCAAAGTCGAACTCGCAAGCGTTGCTATCTCAAGCTTGTTGTCAAGTTTAGTTGCCAAAACTATAAGTCTTGATTTCTAGTCAACTTATAGCTAAGTCTCTGATTAGGATATAAAGTGTAGTTGAGCATTAGACTTCATGGCGTTAATCGATTGAAGACGAAAAACTACCAAGGGGAGCTTGTGGAACTTTATCAACAAAAGTTATGTGGAGACTTGAACTCATCTATCACTCAAAACTCTATCTACTCTATCTCCTATTTGAGACAAAAGTCGTATAGCTATATAGACTTCATTTATACACATTTGATATTTCGAGTTGAGTTTAACTTGCTTACATATTTCTCGAAATATGTGTTGGTAAACTTTCGTTTTAGCCAAGTTCATCTTATACTCTTGACGGAAGTTAAAAGATGATCATGTGAAAATCTCTGGTAACATCTTACATGATTTGTGTGAGACGGTCATTTGGTGTAGACTCGGAATGTTTCGTATTGATCATTCAATCACTTGAAAATTGCTTTGAAGCTAATAGTTTGTGTGAGACAAACTATTCTCGTCTTCCGAGAATGTTTCAATGATTGAAATGAGAGTTTAGAACAATTGGATTTAATCATAGTATGCATGCTTGCATATATGTAATCCATGTCCAGGGAACCATGGTATGCATACCTGATTTTGAGAAAGTCCGAGAACTCCGGTACTCAAACCGGTACGCGCATCTTGGCGTAAGATTCGGTCCGGGAATTTCTGCCGAGTTTGGATGGTATGCGTACCAGTTCGCGTACTGGCGAAACTCAAACTTGGTCCAGCTACTTATGTACGCATACTTAAGTAGATGATGTTCTCAAATCGGTTTGTTTATGAACTAATACATTTATATAATAAGGAATGCAATCTTTTACAAAGTGGCTATAATGTTCATGACTTGATTCATGTGAGTCAAATTGATTTTGCTTGAATTGTATCTTGTATAATTCTATGAGAATATAAAAATTGAACAACTCTAAAACTGGTTTCATTTGAGTCATTTGAACTAGTTATGGTTAAGATGAATGAGGTTGATATGAAAGTGTTCATATGGTTAACTTTGGTTAACTATTGTTGAGCCAACAAGGTGTATACGTTTGATACAGTTACTCAAACCTAAATGAAGGTACATTTCATTTGTGTGTAACAAGCTAAGTTCGATCTAACGGTTTAAAGATATTAGCTTGATCCTAATAAGTTTTCATCTAACGGTGAATATTGAATGCTTTGTTATCAAGGTAGCATTCATTGCAAACCCCGATTTGAAGACTATATAAAGGAGAACTCTAGTAATTGGGAAACCTAATCCACATACCTCGTGTGTGTTACTAGTTGCGACTAGAGTCAATTCTCCTTTAATCTTAGGTTTTTAACGAAATCTCGTAGGTTAACGACTTAAAGACTTCATTGGGATTGTGAAGCCAGACATAACTATTTTCTCGTAGTTACGTGATCTCGATCTTGTTGTTTCTATCGTGATTGACTACTATATTCTTTAAGATTGACCCGAGATTTATTCTCCGATAGGTAAGATAAAAAGTAATCACCAACATCTTCGTCTCATCATTTGTGATTCCACAATATCTTGTTTCGCAACCATACGATTAAGATTATTGTGAGGTGATTGATATTTCTTGGATGCTCTTCGGGAATATAAGTCAGGTGTATCAATTGGTTCCTATTCACCTTGATTTATCAAAAGACGGAACAAAACTCATAGGTTTATCTCGTGGGAGACAAATTTATCTATACAATAAACTTTTCGTGTGAGACATGATTGGTTTATGAAGTCTTTGACTTTGGGTCGTAGCAAATCTTAGTTATGGGTGAGATCGGCTTAAGGGAATCAAGTGTGTAGAGTCCTGGTGGGATTTAGAGACGTAAGGAGCGCAATTGTACCTTGATCGGTGTGAGATTGGTTAGGGCTCAACTACATTCCAGTCAAAGTTAACTTGGAGTAGGCTAGTGTCTCGTAGTGGCTTAATATAGTGTGGTGTTCAAATATGGACTAGGTCCCACGGTTTTTCCGCATTTGAGGTTTCCTCGTTAACAAAATTTCGGTGTCCGTGTGTGTTGATGGTGGTTTTTAGCTTAGGGTTAAAATCGTAAAACACTAAACCCCGGCGAGCAGACAGTGATGTCACAACATTTAAAGTAACAAGCATTTACTAGGCACATTTACTGAAACCTTTAATGTGTCCCTAAATAATTACCAGGGTATCTTTTTCAAATTAGGGTTACGACAAGCCAAACCCTAATTCCCACATGTGCCAATGGCAAATCATGCCAGCCACACCGATCAGCGCTAAAGCATGCCAACCATGATAGCCGCACCTCGTGCCAATGGCAAATTATGCCACCACACTGACCTCCCGCGCCAAAGCATGCTAGCCACACCTCTGTGCCAATGTCAAATCATGCTAGCCACACCGACCGCTCCAAAGCATGCCAACCATGCTAGCCGCACCTCTGTGCCAATGGCGAATCATGCCGACCACACCGACCGTACCAAAGCATGCCAACCATGCTAGCCGCACCTCTGTGCCAATGGCAAATCATGCCGCCCACACCGACAGCGCCAAAGCATGTCAACCATGCTAGCCGCGACTCTGTGCCAATGGCAAATCATGCCCGACCACACCGACCGCGCCAAAGCATGCCAAACATGCTAGCCACACCTCTCGTGCCAAAGGAAAATCATGCCGCCCACATCGATCGCGCCAAAAGCATGCCAACCATGCTAGCCGCACATCTGTGCCAATGGCAAATCATGCCGACCACATCAACCGCGCCAAAGCATGCCAGCCATGATAGCCACACCTCCGTGCCAATGGCAAATCATGCTAACCACACCTACTACGCCATGCCAAACGCACCTCGCTATGGCCCCATGCCGCGCCACCATACTGGCCTTCACTACGCGGCTATCAAAACGAAGGCGTGCAACAATCAACGGTTGCCCTTCAATCCCAGGAGCAAATCCTCGCCGTCTAAGGTTACCAAACGACCTTTGCCCCAAAACCCTAGCTTGGTCACGCACCTAGCCCAAGCTATGCGCCTATGGCAAACCCTTGTCCCCACATGCCAAGCCAAAACCGCACCTAGCCTAAGCTAGTCACGCCATGCGCCTATGGCAAACCCTTGGCCCCACACGCCAAGCCAAACCAAACCTAGCCAAGCTAGCCGCGTCATGCCAAACGCACTTTGCCTTGGCCCTAGCCATGCTAGTCACATCATGCCAAGCCAAACGCCCTTGCCTTGGCCCTAGCCACGCCATACGCCCATGGCAAACCCTTGGCCCCACATGCCAAGCCAAAATCGCACCTAGCCAAAGCTAGCCACGCCAAGGCGAACCCTCGCCCCACATGCCAAGCCAAACCAAACCTAGACAAGCTAGCCGCGCCATGCCAAACACACTTTGCCTTCGCCCTAGCCATGCTAGTCACATCATGCCAATCCAAACGCCCTTACCTTGGCCCTAGCCACGCCATACACCCATGGAAAACCCTTGGCCCCATATGCCAAGCCAAAATCGCACCTAGCCAAAGTTAGCCACGAGCAAGGCGAACCCTTGGCCCCACATGCCAAGCCTAACCACACCCTAGTCGCGCCACCCTGTTGGCCTTCCCTACTCGTCCACCAAAATGAAGGCGTGCAACAATCAACGGTTTCCCTTCAATCCCAGGAGCAAATCCTAGCCATCCAAGGTTACTAGACGACACATGGTAACCTTTGGCCTGAAAACCTAAGTTTGGCCACGCCAAACCTTGCCATGCCAACCTAGCCGCCCCACCACGTTGGCCCTCACTACGCGGCTACCAAAACGAAGGCGTGCAACAATCAACTGTTGCCCTTCAATCCCAGGAGCAAATCCTAGTCATCCAAGGTTACCAGACGACACATGGTAACCTTTGGCCCGAAAAACCTAAGTTTGCCACGCCAAACCTTGCCATGCCAACGACATGCCAACCTAGCCGCGCCACCACGTTGGCCCTCACTATCCGACTACCAAAACGAAGGCGTGCAATAATCAATGGTTGCCCCTTCAATCCCCAGGAGCAAATCCTAGCCATCCAAGGTTACCCACGACACAGGGTAACCTTTGGCCCGAAAACCTAAGTTTGGCCACGCCAAACCTTGCCATGCCAACGGCATGCCAACCTAGCCACGCCACCACGTTGGCCCTCACTACGCGTCTACCAAAACGAAGGCGTGCAACGATCAACGGTTGCCCTTCAATCCCGGAGCAAATCCTAGCCATCCAAGGTTACCGGACGACACATGGTAACCTTTGGCCCGAAAAACCTAAGTTTGGCCACGCCAAACCTTGCCATGCCAACCTAGCAGCGCCCACCACGTTGGCCCTCACTACGCGGTTACCAAAAAGCGTCAATGATCAACGGTTGCCCCTCCTCTCAAGATGCAAAATCTCGACCGTCGAAGGTGAGCTGGCAAGTTTCCGAGCTTGACTTGCCAAGCCACAACAACGTGCTACATGTTTTCTAAAGCATTCGAGACATCAACACAAACTGGGGGATCCTCTTTAGGTATTGGTTTGGCGGTTTACAGCGTGCGGCGTACACTACGCCCGTCATAAGGAAGTGTCATAAGGGTGAGGCGGTTAGTAAATACGGGAAGTTATGTGTGAAACGTTCATGGGACATAAAGAACATGCGTTAACAACTTTATGGGACATCAATTCCATAACGTTAGCAGTTTCATGCGTTAACCGCTTTATGGAACATCAATTCCATGCATACGGTTACCACCTCCTCCCTTTTACTTCCCCACTCCTTAATGAGACCAGGGTACGTTTTTACTCCGACTTGTATAAATAGGTCTTACTTATTTCCATTGAACAACAAGTTCATACGGGAGATACAACACTCATAAATACTTACTTGCTAGCTCACCTTGTTATCTCTCTCACTTTTCGATAACAAGTCGTAGTAACCCAACTACTCTTCCGTAATCAACTATTCTGGTCTCACCACTTTCCTTGCTTCCTCCCCAAAACCAACCCATTCTCCTCCACTTTGTGACCGAAGCAAGTGTCGGGAACGGCCATTTCTTGGTTTAGGACGGACTTGTACAGATTGATCACTCGAATCTAAAGTACTCCCTTGCAGTACATTGTTTAGGGTTTAAATTGTTTCTCACATGCACACCCACAATTACCGAAATCAGCAGAAACCATTTTCACCTACAAACACTTGGCGACCACAAAGTGGTAGGATTGATCTATCGGTTACAATATCAACTCCAACTCCCGATTTCGTTTCCGAACGTCAATCCCAATATGGTGAACTCAGTGTCCTGGAGCGGTTGCGAGAATACCAAAGACAGAAGCACGTCCCCGATGTTAACGTCTCTCCCAATAACGTCGTTACATCACCTACCGACTACAAAGTAACTTTGAATGCACTCCCTCAAGCGTAACACCGCCAATCACCGGGGCGGAGCCGCCACCGCCTCTAATGTCTTTGCACAACCTCTAATCACGACAACGAAAACACCTCTTCGGGCGTTACGCCACCGTCACTGTAGAGCGTAGTTGCCGCTGCGGCTCCTAATGTTTCGTCTAGCATGGCACCTCCAACCACAACTAAGGTTCCAACTACCCCACCGACGGGACGAGAGACCGGAGGGACCGAGGGAAGCCGTCCTTATGTCACCATCGCCGATTTGATGGAACGACAGGAAATGCTCGCGAGCCCAGACGGATATGGTTTCAACACAGAAGGAAGTACTCGTCTTTCTCAAGACCCTGACAGAGCGGCTACCACGTGAGTCGCGTCCTCCAGAGTCGTTTAGAAACGTCTCCAACAACCCCGACGCTAGCACCTCGGCGGAGCACGCCTCCGCGGACGAGGAAATTCGCGCTAGAATCCCATTGGAAAGAAATCAGCCGTCCAACTTCGTCACGCGAGAAGATCTGGAGCAACTTCTCCGCAACCGAATCAAGAATGATGAACTGGACATGCATCAACACCAACACCCTTACCCATCCGAAATTCAAAGAATCCCTCTTCCAAGGGGGTACTCCTCTCCTCAATTCACCATGTACGATGGTACCGGGAATGCACATGAGCATGTCTCCCGTTTCTTGGAATCCCTAGGTGAACATGAATATAATCACGTTCTTCATCTAAGGGAGTTCTCAAAATCACTTACCGTAAGGGCGTATACATGGTACAACAAAGATCCCGCCGAACAAGTATTCCCAACTAGAGTAGCATGGTTACCGCGTTTTACATGAAGTACTTCTTCGTGTTTGAACAAGTTACTTTCTCGCACCTCGGAAGAATGTACCAAGTGGGATAACGAACATCCGAATGATTTTGTCAAAAGGTTCGTGGTTCAAGCGCTCGACTGTCACGACCCAAACGTGATCGAGCAACGGTGGGTGAACGCGTGCATCAATGGTATGGTTCCTATTTACCGCGCCTTGCTAGAAAACTTGCGCTTCCAAACATTCTCCGAACTCCATGAAGCCGTTAGACGATCCACAACGACAGTACCAGCATTACTAGAAAGAACTAGGCCAACTCGAACCGAAGACACGCGTGAAACTCACGGGAATAGACGCCTCACCAAAGAAGCAATTTAATGCCGGCTCATCCTCCGTGAACATAGTGAACGAAAGAGGAAAAAGGAAGGCCCCAACTACAGGCCACCATCCAAAACGTGAAGCACCGGCGCAACGGAAACCCGCCACGGAAGACCGCCGCTAAAGCTCCCATGCATCATCATGAAACCGAAGGGAATACCTTCGATTTCCCGTTTCCCATCGAGGAGGTGATTGACCTCCTAGAAGCATGGATTCAAGATGATGTTATCGACCGCCACCTCCCACACGTCAACCAACCGAGGCCGAGATGGCGAACCCTGGCACTTGCCATTACCACAGATTCGTTCACCACCCGATCAGTGATTGCAACAGACTAAAGCATATTTTCAAAGAAAAGATAGAAGCGGGAGAGCTCCAACTAGGAGACGAGGGAGTACATCGAGACCCACTCCCAATAAGAAACCTGTGGGTTCTCTCGGGGACTCCGTGCACGAGACCTGTACAATCCACGATGCAGCATGTATACGAAATTCTCTATTTTTCCAAGGTGCGGCGCCAAGATATTTTCGCAGCTCTCAATCGCGTTGTATCCGGCAAATGACTTTTTCTCTCCCTAGGAAACCACACCGGGGCCCAAGCTTTCCAAACGGGGGCGGAATCAAAGGGGAGAACTGGGACCGCACGACCACGTCCGTTTAAGAGGTATCGAATTTGATAACACGCTCATCGACGCGGCCTCGACCTCAACATCATTACTTTCAAGACACTAAAGGTCGTGGGATTTACAAAACAAGACGCTACCCATTCCCCGTCTGTGATTAAGAACCCGAGAGGAGGAGCTTTGAACGCGCATGGCTATATCAACCTCGAGATCAAGATGGGAGACGCTATAACGCATAGAAAATTCCACATTGTCAAAGAACTATGTCACAACATGATATTGGGGCACTTATGGGTACTCGACAACAAAGCGAAATTAGATGTGCACCCTCTACCGACGTCCACGCCCGAAAGAATTTCCAACAAATCATCCCACTGGTTATCGCATCGACGAGTTATCAATGGAACCCAGACATCTGGAGAAGACCTGTTGGCGCTAGCTCATGGATTTCAAATGCAAGTAAGTCTGGATGAACGACCTTCTCTATAACCGGTCATTCCTTCCCCTATTCCGTCATGGGGACTCTAGGCGACATCGGGCACGTTTGTCAAGAAGTGTGAATGGGGTCTTTGGGCCATTTGAACACTTTGCAAAAAGCTTGGAAACTTCCATCGAAACCAATGGAGCCAAGACTCAAACGGTTGCACGTCGCCTGAACCCGTTTTCAATCGGAGATATAGTAGTTAAGGTAAACTCGTTTCAAGTTGGGAAGATGATGGTAAAAATGGCTATTCAAATTGATTCGCCCAATGGAAGAGAAGACGAGCCGTATCTGGTGGCGGACATCCTTTTAGTAGGATATTGCAAGCTCATCAACACGAGACACACTGAAGGCGTGATAGTTCACTCGCGATGGCTCAAGGCCTCCAATCCCTAAAATCTTCGTACTTTTCACCCACTCTCCCTTTAGTATTTCCTTTAATAATTCCTCTTAGTAGTTGTATTTACCCAAGATGAATACACCGTTTGTATTCTTCCTCGAATTTCATTTTTCTTCAAAAAAAAAAGTATAAATACATCTCTTTCCAAATGAGTTCTCAGGATATCGAGAAATACATCAAACTAACCTTAAAACCACCGCAAAGCCATCATACCACAACCGTAAATACCTCATTCAATCATTCAAAAATAAATAAATATATGAAGCGAAATGTTGGTGATGAAGAAGAAGGTAAAGATGAGTTTACGAAAAGCATCGGGGAACTAAGCAACTAACGGGGGAATAACAAAAGGGAGGAACTAGCCCTCGAAGGATGGAGCACGAGTCCCCTTGGTCAAGGCTATCTTCAAGCACTTCCCCCAACAATCTCTCGGGCAACAAAGATTCCATTCAATGGTGTTAGCAGCAGCAACCTCAACATCCCATCCCGAAGCAACCACAGAAGGAACAGTGTCCGCTTCGACGACCGGTTCAAAGATACGCCACCATGACCCCACCAATATCGCCAACGACACCTCTGGCGTCAACTCCAAAGGCTACTTCGGTCCCGTCAGACGCTCCCTCGGAGGTTTTCTCATTGACCCTTCGAAGAAGATTTTTTGATTCATCCGCATCAAAACCGAGAACCATGGCGCTTGCCTCCAAAAGCTTCACAGCTCGATTTTCCGTCGCTCCGACCTAGAAACAGTTCGATCCGCCCTATAACTGGACCGAGGAAAGGTTTTGCCGCACTGGAACTTATCAACATGCCATGGTTCTTCCTCATTTTCTCGTCCCTCCTCCATGTTCACCGAACCCAAGAAAGTCCGAACACGCGCCTGCACTTCATTGAGATAGATGGAAGGGAGGTCCTTGATGATGTCACCAGCTTCATGGAGGAAGAGATTCGATTCTAGCTAATGCCTCCTTATGAGAAGAGGAGCGGTTTCCTCCGATTCAAGTCCTTCTCCGAAGAATTAAAGACATGGCTATCCCCGGAGGGTCCCATCATACACTTCAAAGAACAAGGAAAATGGTCCATCCTATCTATACTGATCGCTGTCGTAAGCGTCAAAAATAAATTACACTTTCTTACTACTCAAAATATAAATATAGCAAGGGCAAGAAAGGATCGATCCCACAGAGAGGTCTTGGTTGTCAATATGTTATGGTTTCCTATATAAGTAACCCGGAAGAATTTCTCGATTGTGTAAATAAAAATAAACAAAAAGCAAATAAAGTACGCAAATCAAGGATGTGAAAATATTGGATAAAGGTTTCATCTTCAATTGTAAACAAGTTTATGAATATATGAATAGAATTCGTATTTAATCTCGCTATCATCAAAAGCCATATAATACCTTATTGCAAGAATACTCCGTAAATTTCCAAAGTTATCAACACACACATTAGAGCTGCGTATGTGAAATCTACCTAAAGAATAACCTAACGCCTTGCGCTAATCAAGTTCAATTCCTAGGAGCATTAAGTTTCAGAAATAGGCTAATCAATGTAATTGTAATACATTGCAAAACAATTCGAACAAAGGTCAATTTCTACATATGACTACAAGGATGTATCACTACAACCTAGAATCATATCATGCTACTCGTATTCAAGGTTATCGCTCGATGAAAACCCTAAAATAGCTATAGATATGGATGAGAGTTCAATCAATTCTAGACTTAACTAAACAAACATTCAATCATATTGCAATCCATCAATCATGCAATTATTGTAACCCGTAGAAATCATACGATAATATTGAGAGAAAACTAATTCATAAAAATCATAACTTGGTTGCAAAATCCAACTACATCTTCAACCAATAATAAAAACTTAGTTACTCATGGCATAGGAGATCATCATCATATTCATCAAAGAAGAGACTATCATGAAACCCTAGAACACAAGTAGAAGTCTCCCTAATGGAGATATCTCTAGGTTTAGAGAAAAGTTCTATTTATATGCTTTTCTCCCCATAAGGATACTTTCCCAAAATTAGGTTAATTCTTCTCAAAACCCATCTCCAAGTTGGTCCACCAAGCCAGGAGTGAAAAATATGTCTCTGGAATTTTGGGTCCAAAAGCGTCGAATTGTCGACGTCATCGCTTAGGAATCCCGCCACGGGCGCCGAATCCGATCACCGGAAAATTGCCTCGGCCACTTCTCTCATCGTAAATCTGTCACTAGCTAGTGCATACTCCCAAGCAGCTCAACTTTACTTTCCCGCAATTCAAACATTCACAAAATACCATCTAAGCCAATTCCTTGTTCTTGCGAAAACGCACCTAAAAGCGTGACTCGTAGCTCATATGTCCGGCCATCAACTCTTGCATCCGACTCATACCCCCCTCGCGATTCACTGAAATATTGCGATCGACACTTTAACCTCTGAAATCCGGCTACCGGAACTATGCTCATCGGTGCGCCATTTTCACTCCGTTTTCGCACTATTTCTGCGGCTTCAAAAATCCATTCCCCGCTTGGAATTCCTGTGTTAAGCCTTCAAGTATCCTCTATTTCAGCTCGCAACCTCATAAGCCCACTCCAGCTCATGTGCACACCTGTAATTCAAGCTCCATTTGCTCTCCCAGCTACAGCTTCAGGTCACAGCTGCCAGTTTGAGCTCCACCATTGCCTCGCACCATCTGCTGCGGCTCTCACTCTAGCCGCTTCCACCAACACCATCCGGCATTGCAGCCACCAGCTCCACCGCACATCTATCTCGAACCTTCGGCTCCATCTGCTACTCTGCCGGTGCAAGTCAATCCCTGGTCATTGCGGCAACATCAAGACAACCATCTCCTTGTCACGCCGCAATCATCAAGCCATTGCGAGCCTTCCTTTTAGCTCGGGGTCACCTGTAATACCACCAACAAACCAACATCCCCGTAAATTGAGCTCCAACACGGTCCCCGTAGCCAACCAACTCCTCCACCGCATCAAACTAAAATCGTTTGCTCATTGCAACAACACAACAACGCCTCCGATGCATCTCATTCTGCGGCTCATGTGAAAACAAGATCACTTGTCCTCGCTTCCTTGCATTGCAAAGCATCACTATCCATATTGCTCCCCCGTTTGCAAACTCGTGCTCCGGTGCTTCTCTTGTAACTCACTCGCAATGCCACCATCAAACCGCTCACCGCAACATTCGCCTAGCCTTCATCGCCATCTTCTCCATCCACAACTAACATAAGCCCATTAGCTGGTGCACAATAACCAACAACAGAACCGAAGACTGCTCTAGCCATTGCCACGATAATCCCAGCATTGCATCGCACTGCCCTGAACTGCGGCTCATTCCTTCTCGGCCTCAAATTAACTCCTAATTCCAACAGCATCAGCGGCTCGCCAATACCACCAATGCCTTGTCGACTTCATTGCAGCACCAGAGAGTCAGCTACTCCTTCCTGCCAACATCAGCACTATCAACACACATCTGCTGCTGGCAACAGCCACAGGAAACTCCATTGAGACAGCATCATTATCAACAGCACATGCACCTGCCAATTCTAAGCCATGCCCATCCTCAATTGTAGCACACAACATCAAGTTCACCTCAACAATAGATTGGCAATCAACTCAAACAGATTCCCTTCATTATAGCGAGAATTGTTCAAGCGGCTTGAGGCTGCGAAACGCGACTCAACAAACCTATCTCGCACCTCCTCCATGAATTCAATATCGCCATTGCTTCACCACCAAGCCTGTCGCAAAGACTCAACTGCAATCCCATATCTATTTGACAATGGCAGCAAGCTGATTCGACACACACCACTGTATCACAGACCATCATTTGCAGTTGCGCACTCCAACTTAGCTGAACAGCATTACCATCTCTCACTCTTCAAAGATAACCATAGAGCTCGGCCAGTCCACCTCCTTGTAATCTCTAATACCCTGTACCAACAAACTCCATCTCTACTTTGGCCTCCCGGCTCAACTGCAATATCTCACATTCAAAACCATCACAAAGACCAACGTTCACCTCCCGGTAAACCACCAAAACCCTAACCCGAGCCGCAGGCCACCGAAACCATGGCAATCACTAGCTCTTCTCTCGTCTTTCTCGATGACTCTTAAACTCGAAACCCATCCCTAAGCCACAGGTCTTTTGTCAAACATCCAGTGTGCGTTATACTGTTGATGGCAAGATAAATCTATCAGTGTTTGCTTTAGTCCTCCTGCCCGTCAATTCCCTTCACCTTGCTTATACTCGAATTCACACAAACATTCATAAATCAGTCACCGTTCATCCCTCCAGTTCAAGTTCTTCTCTGATTTTCTTGACACAATACATCACTCAAATCCCTTCACCTTGCTGCCAACTTCAACTCTAAGACAAACCCACTTCTCATTATTCTTCACCGACTCTGTAAAGCCTGTTAATTTCCTTCTTTCATCTCTGAATTCGAATGGCAGCAATCACCAGCAGAACCTGTATTCTTGACATGAAATGGACTTCAAATCTCTTGTTGTTCTGTGTTGTTACAAATCCTGAGGTCGACCTAGTTAAAAAGAGGGAGGTGCCCCGAGTAATTAAACCAGGCGCCCTTAGTAATCATTCAGTTGTCAGTCTTGTAAGACTGACAGTGCAGTTTCCTATATCATTCTCGCTGTACTGTCAGTTCTGAGGAACCGACAGGCTTAACCGTTGATTTCGCTCGTAACCTTCTCATACGGCATCGGAATGACATCGTTCTTTCGCCACTGACCTCGTATTTCCGTGTTCTTCGGCATGATGAGAAGGAATCTAAGATTTGGGCGAGTTCCACTTCCTTTTTGCTCCAATGACTCCCAAAACACCTATAAGACTCAAAATCAAACATAAGATACATATTTCACACGAAAAATAGCAAAGAAAGCATAAACTCTACATAGTAAATACGGTGTATTTTACACCTATCAAATTCCCCCACACTTAGACTTTGCTAGTCCTCGAGCAAATCAAACAAAACAATTCAAAAAGGATACATACAACTCCGTGTCGTCTAGGTACTGGTCACTTTTAGCATAAATAACAAGCCTTTAAACCCCTAGGTGTCCCTAGTGGACGAGTTATAGTCTCGTGAAGGTTTACTAGAGATATACCTACAAAACCTATATTTCAAACTCCTTCTATTCGTGACAAATCAATGAACGAATCCAAAATGACTACAGGAGGAGGTACCTTGCAAATTCAATTCATATATTAGTAAATAAACTCTAATTAGATAGTCGAACAAGCCACAATACTCGGAAACTAACAAACCACAGTCACAATGAAAAGATTAAGAAGATGGATATAGATGTAGATGTTGGCGAATATTCACAAGTGTTCGATGTTTCCCATATCTGTCTGAAGGTCACTGCTAAGATGAACCTAATCCAATTGGATTGAGCTACTTGGTGCTGAATGCTACATCAAATCAATTGGCATATACAAGGGAACCAAGAGTGACTTTATTCAACACAATAATAAATTTTTTTTTTTATATGATTGGATCAAACTGGATCCAATTTCTTTTTTTTTTAGACGGCATGATTAGATCTTTTGGATCCAAGCGCATGCTCCTTGTCAGCAAGTACATGATAGTTGCCTTGGATCCTGCATTCCACGCTTGTTTAGGCGACGGAGACAGGGACTACGTTTCACACATACTGCTATTCCCAAGTGTCTTTTTATTCCGTTTTGGTCTAATTGATCGGTCCTTTTTTTCTTTTCTTTTTTCTTTTTTCATTTTTTTTCTTTTCTTGTTCAATTTTTTTTTTTTTTCTTTTTCTAGTAACTCAATCACTCTATTCCATCCTAGCAGTAATAACACGTCGATGTTTAGTGACCCACCAAAGCACTTAGAGAACAATAGATAAATATGGAAAAATAAAAATAGAATGTGATATGGTGATATTCCGAGATATGGTAACAACTATCATGTTAATTTGTGATTTCGAGCTATATTCTTCCCTTTTAGTTAATTGGTTCCTCAACTCCTGCATTCAAAATGGTTCCATCCACTAATGGTGTCATCCTAAAGGCACAAGTTCTAGATTTCGGAGTTCAAAAAGCACAAAATTTTTTTCTTGGTTTTTCAATTTTTCTGATTTTTTTTGTTTTTTGTTTTTTTTATATGCATAAAACAAACTAAAACATATAAATGCTCCCCCACACTTAAACTTTACATTGTCCTCAATGTAAAATTGAATCGTCCAAAGAAGGTTCAAGGTGGGAAATTCCGCAAATAATATGCAAAAACAAAGAAAATAAAGATAAAAGCAAATGCATAAAAATAAAAAGATAAAAGGTAAAGATACAAAACCGGTGGGTTGCCTCCCACTTAGCGCTTGTTTTAAAGTCGACGGCCCGACTTAGCTTCTTGTAAGATTCATTCCCCATACACCAATAATCGGAAAAGTTGGGGATCCTTCCATAGAACCTGTTTTGCAAACACTAGCTTCACACAAATATTAGTAATATAAAACAAAAGTGAAGCTATTAACCAATAAAAGCTTCCCCCACACTTATTCTTGTTCACACTTGGAAGCGTATAAAGAATATAGAAGTCGGGTACTTCCACGGTTTCTTGTTCCATAACCTGCATAGTATGAGAATCAAGTTTCTCTAATGGCGGAAAACGAGAAACAAAGTCATTCAACAATGTTTTCGAAGCACATACATTCAAACCAAATAGAGGTAAAGGAGAAGAAATAATAGGCAAAGGGTTAGATAAACCTTTCACAATCTCTTGTATCACGGAATCCTCTTCATCCTTAAAAAACTCAAGTGAATTATTCACCTCTTTTATATCATGGTCCTCTATCAAACCTTGCAACCATTCTTCGTCCGTTTCTCGCCGTAACCAAAGTCTCGACATAAACATCATCATTACAATCATTTGCAAGCTCAATTGGGTCTTCCACAATATTGGTCATAACGGTCTCATTCTCAACATACTCCTCTTTGTTGTAAGGCACATACTCTTTTGCGGATCCAAATTTTATCATAAGAAACTTTTTAGAACACTCGAAAATGCATCATCCTCAAGCTCCACCCTTTGAATAGGCTCTTGATCATTATTAAGATTAATGCTTGAGTAATCTACACAAGTGTCGACATATTCCTCTTCGTCTTCATCTTGATCCCAAAAAGACTCCATTGTACACTCCTCGGGGATGTCACCATGAGTTGGTTCAAACGATGTATTTTCATAATAATCATCACCACTATCATAGTCATCATAACATTGGTCCTCGCTGAATTTAGTGTTGCTAATCTCGAACTCATCCTTTTGAATAGGTGAATGATCATTATTACGATCAAGAGTTGAGTTAACTACACAAATATCAACAAAAGTCCCCAAAGGTTCGCCTTTTTCAACATAACTATTCATTTCCTCCTTGTATTCTTCAATGCCTTGTCTTAAAGTGGAAACACCTTTTTGAAGCTCTTGGAGTGTTCCATCCAAATTCTGAATATAGTGTTCCATTTGTTGTAAAAGCTCATTCGACAAAGAAAAAGTAGAATTACTTACTTCAGTATTGTTAGGCCAATTATATTCCCTTTGAATGGGTAGATGATCATAACTACGATCAGAAATTGGGCCAAACATACCATGAGCACATTCGGTCGATGAAAGTTGTTCCATGCTTGGTTGTCCACAAATTGACTCCATGCTGTCCATAAATTGTTGCATTTCATCTACAAAACTAGAGGAAAAATTAATAGGAGTATAACTAGTCTCCCCTCCTTGTGGTTGCTCACTTACATACCCACCGTAAGAAGGTTGGAATGTATGAGAACAACTAAAAGGGTACGTGGAGTATTGATCATAACCAAAGGATTGATTTTGATTGTACTCCCCGTAAGGGTGATAGTGTTCATGTTGTTGAGGTTGAAATCCGTATTGATTGCTCCAATATGCTCCGTCCATAGAAATTGGTACCTGAAACGAGATTCTCAAAACTCGAATAAGAACCAAAGAATAAGAAAAAGTAAAACAAAACTAAAAACAAAAAAATAAGAAACCAAAAACAATTGACAACTTTGCCTCCCCGGCAACGGCGCCAAAATTTGATCGTTGTCGTAAGCGTCAAAAATAAATTACACTTTCTTACTACTCAAAATATAAATATAGCAAGGGCAAGAAAGGATCGATCCCACAGAGAGGTCTAGGTTGTCAAATTGTTATGGTTTCCTATATAAAACACCAGGAAGAATTTCTGATTGTGTAAATAAAAATAAACAAAAAGCAAATAAAGTACGCAAATCAAGGATGTGAAAATATTGGATAAAGGTTTCATCTTCAATTGTAAACAAGTTTATGAATATATGAATAGAATTCGTATTTAATCTCGCTATCATCAAAAGCCATAGAATACCTTATTGCAAGAATACTCCGTAAATTTCCAAAGTTATCAACACACACATTAGAGCCGCATATGTGAAATCTACCTAAAGAATAACCTAACGCCTTGCGCTAATCAAGTTCAATTCCTAGGAGCATTAAGTTTGAGAAATAGGCTAATCAATGCAATTGTAATACATTGCGCAAAACAATTCGAACAAAGGTCAATTTCTACATATGACTACAAGGATGTATCACTACAACCTAGAATCATATCATGCTACTCGTCGTATTCAAGGTTATCGCTCGATGAAAACCCTAAAATAGCTATAGATATGGATGAGAGTTCAATCAATTCTAGACTTAACTAAACAAACATTCAATCATATTGCAATCCATCAATCATGCAATTATTGTAACCCGTAGAAATCATACGATAATATTGAGAGAAAACTAATTCATAAAAATCATAACTTGGTTGCAAAATCCAACTACATCTTCAACCAATAATAAAAACTTAGTTACTCATGGCATAGGAGATCATCATCATATTCATCAAAGAAGAGACTATCATGAAACCCTAGAACACAAGTAGAAGTCTCCCTAATGGAGATATCTCTAGGTTTAGAGAAAAAGTTCTATTTATATGCTTTTCTCCCCATAAGGATACTTTCCCAAAATTAGGTTAATTCTTCTCAAAACCCATCTCCAAGTTGGTCCACCAAGCCCAGGAGTGAAAAATATGTCTCTGGAATTTTGGGTCCAAAAGCGTCGCCGGAATTGCTGACGTCATCGCCGGAATCCGGCCACCGGCGCCGGAATCCGATCACCGGAAAATTGCCTCAGGCCACTTCTCTCATCAGAAACTGTCACTAGCTAGTGCATACTCCCAGCAGCTCAACTTTACTTTCCTGCAATTCAAACATTCACAAAATACCATCTAAGCCAATTCCTTGTTCTTACGAAACGCACCTAAAAGCGTGACTCGTAGCTCATATGTCCCGCCATCAACTCTTGCATCCGACTCATACCCCCTCGCGATTCACTGAAATATTGCGATCGACACTTTAACCTCTGAAATCCGGCTACAGGAACTATGCTCACCGGTGCGCCATTTTCACTCCGTTTTCGCACTATTTCTGCGGCTTCAAAAATCCATTCCCCGCTTGAATTCCCGTGTTAAGCCTTCAAGTATCCTCTATTTCAGCTGCAACCTCATAAGCCCACTCCAGCTCATGTGCACACCCTGTAATTCAAGCTCCATTTGCTCTCCCAGCTACATCTTCAGGTCACAGCTGCCAGTTTGAGCTCCACCATTGCCTCAGTACCATCTGTTGCAGCTCTCACTCTAGCTGCTTCCACCAACACCATCTGGCATTGCAGCCACCAGCTCCACCTGCACATCTATCTGAACCTTCAGCTCCATCTGCCAGCTCTGCCAGTGCAAGTCAATCCCTGGTCATTGCGGCAACATCAGTACAACCATCTCCTTGTACTGCTGCAATCTGTCAAGCCATTGCCAGAGCCTTCCTTTTCAGCTCAGGGTCACCTGTAATACCACCAACAAACCAACATCCTCAGAATTGAGCTCCAACACAGTCCCTGTAGCCAACCAACTCCTCCACTGCATCAAACTAAAATCCCAGCTGCTCATTGCAGCCAACACAACAACTGCCCAGATGCATCTCATTCTGCGGCTCATGTGAAACAAGTCACTTGTCCCGCTTCCTTGCATTGCAGCATCACTATCCATATTGCTCCCCTGCTTGCAAACTCGTGCCTGGTGCTTCTCTTGTAACTCACTCGCAATGCCACCATCAAACTGCTCAGCTGCAACACTTCTGCCTAGCCTTCACTGCCATCTTCTCCAGTCACAGCTAACATAAGCCCATTAGCTCAGCTGCTTACAATAACCAACAACAGAACCAGCACCTGCTCTAGCCATTGCCACGATAATCCCAGCATTGCATCGCACTGCCCTGAACTGCGGCTCATTCCTTCTCGGCCTCAAATTAACTCCTAATTCCAACAGCATCAGCGGCTCGCCAATACCACCAATGCCTTGTCGACTTCATTGCAGCACCAGAGAGTCAGCTACTCCTTCCTGCCAACATCAGCACTATCAACACACATCTGCTGCTGTCTGCATGCAACACATGAAACTCCATTGAGACAAAGATCATTATCAACAAGACATGCACACCCGCCAATTCTAAGCCATGCCCATCCTCAATTGTAGCACACAACATCAAGTTCACCTCAACAATAGATTGGCAATCAACTCAAACAGATTCCCTTCATTATAGCGAGAATTGTTCAAGCGGCTTGAGCTGGTGCGACTCAACAAACCTATCTGCACCTCCTCCATGAATTCAATATCGCCATTGCTTCACCACCAAGCTGTCGCAGCACTCAACTGCAATCCCATATCTATTTGACAATGGCAGCAAGCTGATTCGACACACACCACTGTATCACAGACCATCATTTGCAGTTGCGCACTCCAACTTAGCTGAACAGCATTACCAGCTCTCACTCTTCACATAACCATAGAGCTCAGCCAGTCCACCTCCTTGTAATCTCTAATACCCTGTACCAACAGCTCCATCTCTACTTTGGCCTCCCTGGCTCAACCTGCAATATCTCACATTCAAAACCATCACAGCACCAACGTTCACCTCCTGGTAAACCACCAAAAACCCTAACCTGAGATGCACAGGCCACCAGAAACCATGGCAATCACTAGCTATTCTCTGTCTTTCTCGATGACTCTTAAACTCGAAACCCATCCCTAAGCCTGGTCTTTTGTCAAACATCCAAGTGTGCGTTATATTGTTGATGGCAAGATAAATCTATCAGTGTTTGCTTTAGTCCTCCTGCCCGTCAATTCCCTTCACCTTGCTTATACTCGAATTCACACAAACATTCATAAATCAGTCACCGTTCATCCCTCCAGTTCAAGTTCTTCTCTGATTTTCTTGACACAATACATCACTCAAATCCCTTCACACCTTGCTGCCAACTTCAATTCTAAGACAAACCCACTTCTCATTATTCTTCACCGACTCTGTAAAGCTGTTAATTTCCTTCTTTCATCTACGAATTCGAATGGCAGCAATCACCAAGAGAACTCCGTATTCTTGACATGAAATGGACTTCAAATCTCTTGTTGTTCTGTGTTGTTACAAATCCTGAGGTCGACCTAGTTAAAAAGAGGGAGGTGCCCCGAGTAATTAAACCAGGCGCCCTTAGTAATCATTCAGTTGTCAGTCTTGTAAGACTGACAGTGCAGTTTCCTATATCATTCTCGCTGTTTGTCATCGTCGATTCGAGGAACCGACACGAGCTTAACCGTTGATTTCGCTCGTAACCTTCTCATACGGCATCGGAATGACATCGTTCTTTCGCCACTGACCTCGTATTTCCGTGTTCTTCGTCATGATGAGAAGGAATCTAAGATTTGGGCGAGTTCCACTTCCTTTTTGCTCCAATGACTCCCAAAACACCTATAAGACTCAAAATCAAACATAAGATACATATTTCACACGAAAAATAGCAAAGAAAGCATAAACTCTACATAGTAAATACGGTGTATTTTACACCTATCATATACACACATAAGAAAGAGGATAAAGTAAAAATAAGAAGGAAACGCGAGGCGATACCTGTAAAGAGGATGGACGAAGACGAACTACGCGAATGTAGAGTTCAAGATAATATTTTATGTACAACAAGATGACGCAACCTCAAAAGGGAAAGCTTTTATACGGCCGTGAGTTAAGGCATGATATCCGATACTAATTAAACCTCATGTCTGGCTATGAGAAATAATTATGGTTGGTGATAAAGCGTGGAAGAACGTGCTCGAGGCACACTAGATCATGTTTTCCTTTCCCACCGCCAACGCTAAGCTTCGGAAGCAAAACCGGCAACATAACCAAAGCGAAAGAGTAACGTTTTTCCTCTTTTTCGTGGGCGTAAAGTTTTGGGTTGAAGAGAAGAAAAACTTCTGGTCGAGTCAAATAAGGAAAGAGGCACCCAAGCCCTTGAAGAAAAATCACCAAGCAATCCGTGCCATGTCTCATCCTCACCGCCACTGGCCATCTCGTGCACGTCTCACCCCACCAAACCGCGCCTTGTCATGGTCACGCCAAGCCAAGCCATTCGCCTTATTGCCGCGGCCCCACCACGCCTAGCCGTCCGTGTACGTCTCGTCTTGCCAAGGCTACACTATGCCAAGCCGCCTGCTCCACTGTCGCGACCCTATCATCCACGCGCGTTTGCCTCACCAAGACCACGCCACCTCTTGGCCCCTCGAGCCAAGCTGTCCACTTGCGTCGCCTTCCAAGACCGCGCCCCCTTTGCCTTGGCAATGTACGACAGCACCAAGCCGGTAACTTTCATCTTACCACTCCACGGTCTGCATTCCCGAGTACAACTTACGCAGGGCCGCCAACACGGGAAGGCAAAACTCTCTTTACCACTCAAAAAGGTTACTGGATTCTCCGACCATTTTTGCAATGATTTACACCTCGATTCTGTCCTTGTCTGTCACCATCATATGCATACCTCGCAACAATGCACCTGTTCCGAGCTAAGCAGGGGACTTAATGTTGATGGTGGTTAGTAGCTTAAGGTTAAAATCGTAAAACACTAAACCCTAGCAGACAGTGATGTCACAACATTTAAAGTAACAAGCATTTACTAGGCACATTTACCGAAACCTTTAATGTGTCTCTAAATAATTAGGGGTATCTTTTTTCAAATTAGGTTACGACAAGCCAAACCCTAATTCCACGTGTGCAAATGGCAAATCATGTCGACCACACCGACCGCGCCAAAGCATGCCAACCATGCTAGCCGCACCTCTCGTGCCAATGGCATATTATGCTAGCCACACCGATCGCGCCAAAGCATGCCAACCATGCTAGCCGCACCTCGTGCTAATGGAAAATCATGCCAGACCACACCGATCTGCGCTAAAGCATGCCAACCATGCTAGCCGCACCTCTCGTGCCAATGGCAAATCATGCCGACCACACCGACCGCGCCAAAGCATGCCAACCATGCTAGCCGCACCTCCGTGCCAATGGAAAATCATGTCACCACACCGACCGCGCCACAGCATGCCAACCATGCTAGCCGCACCTCTTTGCCAATGGAAAATCATGCCGGCCACACCGACCGCGCCAAAGCATGCCAACCATGCTAGCCGCACCTCGTGCCAATGGCAAATCATGCCACCACACCGACCACGCCAAAGCATTTCAACCATGCTATCCGCACCTTCGTGCCAATGGCAAATCATGCCAGACCATACCGACAGCGCCAAAGCATGCCAACCATGCTAGCCGCACCTCTGTGCCAATGGCAAATCATGCCAGCTACACCGACCGCACCAAAAGCATGCCAACATGCTATCCGCACCTCTGTGCCAATGGCAAATCATTCCACCACATCAACCGCGCCAAAGCATGCCAGCCATGCTAGCCGCACCTCCGTGCCAATGGCAAATCATGCCAGCCACACTCTTTTGCGTCATGCCAAACGCACCACGCCATGGCCCCATGCCGCGCCACCATACTGGCGTTCACTACGCGGCTATCAAAACGAAGGCGTGCAACAATCAACGGTTGCCCTTCAATCCCAGGAGCAAATCATGGACGTCTAAGGTTACCAAACGACCTTTGCCCCAAAACCCTAGCTTGGTCACGCACCTAGCCCAAGCTAGTCACGCCATGCGCCTATGGCAAACCCTTGGCCCCACATGCCAAGCCAAAACCGCACCTAGCCCAAGCTAGTCACGCCATGCGCCTATGGAAAACCCTTGGCCCCACATGCCAAGCCAAACCAAACCTAGCCAAGCTAGCCGCGTCATGCCAAACACACTTTGCCTTGGCCCTAGCCATGCTAGTCACATCATGCCAAGCCAAACGCCCTTGCCTTAGCCCTAGCCACGCCATACGCCCATGGCAAACCCTTGGCCCCACATGCCAAGCCAAACCAAACCTAGAAAAGCTAGCCGCGCCATGCCAAACGCACTGTGCCTTGGCCCTAGCCATGCTAGTCACATCATGCCAAGCCAAACGCCCTTGCCTTGGCCCTAGCCACGCCATATGCCCATGGCAAACCCTTGGCCCCACATGCCAAGCCAAAATCGCACCTAGCCAAAGCTAGCCACGCCTAAGGCGAACCCTTGGCCCCACATGCCAAGCCTAACCACACCCTAGCCGCGCCACCCTATGGGCCTTCCCTACCCGGCCACCAAAACGAAGGCGTGCAACCATCAACGGTTGCCCTTCAATCCCATGAGCAAATCCTAGCCATCCAAGGTTACTAGATGACACATGGTAACCTTTGGCCCGAAAACCTAAGTTTGGCCACGCCAAACCTTGCCATGCCAACCTAGCCGCGCCACCACGTTGGCTCTCACTACGCGGCTAACAAAACGAAGGCGTGCAACGATCAACGGTTGCCCTTCAATCCCAGGAGCAAATCCTAGTCATCCAAGGTTACCAGACGACACATGGTAACCTTTGGCCAGAAAACCTAAGTTTGGCCACGCCAAACCTTGCCATGCCAACGGCATGCCAACCTAGACGCGCCACCACGTTGGCCCTCACTACGCGGCTACCAAAATGAAGGCGTGCAACGATCAACGGTTGCCCCTCCTCTCAAGATGCAAAATCTCGACCGTCGAAGGTCACCAGGCTGGCAAGTTTCTCGAGCTTGACTTGCCAAGCCACAACAACGTGCTACATGTTTTCCAAAACATTCGAGACATCAACACAAACTGGGGGATCCTCTTTGGGTATTGGTTTGGCGGTTTACAGCGTGCGGCGTACACTACGCCCGTCATAAAAAAGTGTCATAAGGGTGAGGCGGTTAGTAAATACGGAAGTTATGTGTGAAACGTTCATGGGACATAAAGCACATGCGTTAACAACTTTATGGGACATCAATTCCATAACGTTAGCAGTTTCATGAAAACCAGTTTCATGCGTTAACCACTTTATGGAACATCAATTCCATGCATACGGTTACCACCTCCTCCCATTTACTTCCCCACTCCTTAATGAGACCAGGGTACGTTTTTACTCCGACTTGTATAAATAGGTCTTACCTATTTCCATTGAACAACAAGTTCACACGGGAGATACAACACTCAGAAATACTTACTTGCTAGCTCACCTTGTTAGCTCTCTCACTTTTCTGATAACAAGTCGTAGTAACCCAACTACTCTTCCAGAATCAACTATTCTGGTCTCACCACTTTCCTTGCTTCCCTCCCCAAAACCAACCCATTCTCCTCCACTTTGTGACCGAAGCAAGTCTGAACGGCCATTTCTTGGTTTAGGCCGGACTTGTACAGATTGATCTCTCGAATCTAAAGTAGTCCCTTGCAGTACATTGTTTAGGGTTTAAATTGTTTCTCACCTGCACACCCGCAATTACCGAAATCAGCAGAAACTATTTTCACCTACAAACACTGTGTTATTTCTTTTCCGAATTATATTTTATTATATAATAGAAATATCACAGGTTGTGTGTAGTTCAATCAATTAAGAATCCCAACTTTGGTTGTTGATTATAATTGACACCTGAACATTAGTCTTTGGTACCGTTCAAGTTTATTCACATAATAATCAGGCTCACGGATTTCTATCTGTTTGATTTGCTTGATTACAATGTGAAAAAGAGATACGAACTCTTGGATATATTTCCATTAATTGAGTCTCGTATGTCTAGTTGATTCTATTCTCTTGGAATTATATTGGAGTTTTTCCATACAGATTGCTAAGCGAAATATTAGGTGTGGTTGTTGTACCCCCGCTTTTTCAATTGGTATCGAGAGCAGGCAAACACGTTTTAGACTGCATAAGTCTGTGTTTGTAGCGATCTGATTATATGGACAGAGGAGCTATCTCTATAAACGTACCACCAGTCTTCGATGGCTCAAATTACTCATGGTGGAAAATTGATATGTGTGCCTTTCTCCAAGCGTGTGATTTTCAATCATGGGTTTATGTAGTTAATGGCTATGATCCTCCGGAAGTTACAGAAGGCGATGTAACTGTTCCAAAAGATATTGGTAAATATGATGTTGCCGAGATTCTTGCTGCAAAGCAAAATTCTGACGTAATAAATGCTATCATCCATGCCATTATCCCAGATCTTCAACACCATGTGACTACGTGCACTAAGTCTAAAGAAGTTTGGGATATCTTAGAAACTGTATTCGAAGGGAATACCTCTGAAAAGGAAGCTAGGCTTCAAAACCTTAGTTCCGATTGGGAAAACCTTCATATGGCTGACGAAGATTCATTTGATGAGTCTAATAACAAAGTGAAAAGACAAGGGTACCTAAATATACCTCAATCTAAAACTTTTCCACATATAAGTCCTTTCTCCGAAAGTGATTGTCTATGGACTGAGTCGAGACAATACAACGGTTCACACTTCGTGTAATCGTCTATGAATACGAGATCGAGACAATACGACAACAAGATAACTTGCGTGATTGATGTGGATACAAGATCGAGACAATCCAACAACGAAGTATGATTAATTTATAATAGGTTTAGACTTAACCAAACACAATAGGATTGCTATCAAGTAATTAGGAATTAACATTTGTGTATTTTATTCTAATTATAATAAAAACAATTATAATTGCGGAAATAGAAAAGTAAAAGACACAACAAGATTTTGTTAACGAGGAAACCGCAAATGCAGTAACTTGTGTCTTTAGATCTACAAACAGTCTAAAGATCCCCGTCGATACTTCGATCTAGTTTGAGTGAATCTTATATCGAAGAGAAGATTCTCAAGCATAAACAAACTAGGTGCAATCAAAGTTCAATAACCGTTAGTCAATCAAATCAATCAAAAACTAATAATAAATCGCAATTATCCAATTTCCCACCAACGGTACTCGTGAGAGATTCCCAATCCCAAAGAAGTCTTTAAAACGAGCGGTCGTAAGAGATTTCGCCTAATTAGGGTACTTTCCTCTCCGAATAGACGGTTCCACCAGTAAAAAAACAACTAGGTAGTTTTGCTGGCTCTGAGGATTAGTTTGTTCGAAATACAAACTTCAATATTTATAGACCAAGGAAGTTTGGACACCAAGGAATTTCCAAAACCGAAAATATTCTCAAGATATGAAATATATTTCCAAATTCGGTTTCCATGATTCCAGGAAATGGTTTGTCCAAATATTGACTGAAATCTCAGTAGAAAATCTCTAATTAGTAAATGCACATTACCAAGATACATAAACAAGTTATGAACGGTTATACTAAAAACACATATTGGTAATCCAAAGACTTGCAATGAATAACAATACCAATAAGCCTAGCGATTTCCCTCTCGATTCACAAAACAAGTTTATGAATTGTACTTCCTTTAAACGAATGTAAAACATTTTTTCCTAGGACGAAATCTTTACCCATACCCATACATAATCACAATAGCATTCGTACGATTATGTCGATGTCTTATATACGAAGTTCAAAAGAATAACGTTATACTTTGTATTGTAATTCCTTAATACTATGTCTAACTAGAGTATAATCATTCACAGCTTCCAGTTATGTTTTCAATATGCATGACTTGAAAGATACGTTAGGAATGAAACAGTTCAAGTCAAATATTACTAACCTCAAGAGGAAGGATAATGTCATCAATGTAGCTCTTTACTTCTTCACATTCTTAAGTCTTAACTTAATACTTGTAAGTTTCTTATCCTAGTAACTTTCTAGCTAACCTATACAAAGTTGAGTCTAGCAAATAATCAAGCGACTCTTTAAAGAGTTTTGATTCACTAAAATATGAAAACCAAACTTGACATACCAACGCTTGGTGGGTTCAACAGAGCAATGCTCTAACAATCTCCCCCTTTGTCAATTTTAGTGACAAAACTCTTACATCATATGGATAAACAAATTACAAGAATTCATTATACATACGCATGATTCCAAGTTTCAACAGCACAATAACCTGTATACATTCAATCCACAAATGTCGTTGTTGACATTATAATAACAAAGCTAATACTCCCCCTAAAGGTAAGATAGGTAGATTTTCAATCCGCACGTCTTTGTTATTCCCTTTGTAGTTAAGATAACCACAAGTATCAATATGATATGTTACTCCCCCTTAGTCTATGCTTTACTCTTTTCATTAGATATAACATTTAAGCACCATTGTCCTTTCCTTAGTGATACCAAATCACTTGTTTACTCCATATATTTCTCCCCCTTTTTTTGTCACAAAATGACAAAGGTACGAGCAAATAAAAGACAAACCGAAAGGATCTTACGAATCTCAAAAGACTTGCAACCTATAAGAGTTAAGCACGAGGGTTCCACACACCATTTTAGATAACCAATATCAAAATCGAAACTACAAAGTAATTTTGTTTTGATATGTTACCAAGGAAAAAATTTCCCGAAGAAATTTTCCCTTATAGTTTAGCAAATTAAAAATTGACTAAGTACCTTAGTTCTTTTGCTAAACCGATTGTACAAATACAATCGCTTGTTCGATAAGACCAAAATAAAGATCAGAATTAACTTTTTTTCTCATCAGGTTCTAATTATTCGAACAATAACTTAGACCTTTCACTTTTAAACAAGACAAGTACTAGGTTAGTTAACTAGCATTTCTTG
Organism: Papaver armeniacum; assembly: GCA_023531295.1. Taxonomy (NCBI): domain Eukaryota; kingdom Viridiplantae; phylum Streptophyta; class Magnoliopsida; order Ranunculales; family Papaveraceae; genus Papaver; species Papaver armeniacum. The sequence goes on from JAJJWW010014501.1 coordinate 226,971, forward strand.
TTAAGGCATTCGATTAGACTTGAATAACCGAAACCTCAACTTTGATAAGTCTAACTAAGATCAGAATTAACTTAGTTTATCTTATCCGTAATCGAATTGGACTAAAAAATTGACCCCGAAAACCTTTTTGCTAAGCCATAAACAATTCATACAAACCAAATAAATCAACTTCCATAATTATTTACCTCAACCGGAAGCAATTGAAACAAACATAGACATTATAGTACCACAATTGCACCGAAATTTCGTAAGCCTAAACAATTGATACCAAACCATAAAGAAAGATAACAATAGTTTTTCTTAACCTGAAACAATTGAATCACACACACATCCATATACAAATAATGGAATAAACATCAATTGTACCGAAATTTTGTTAAGCAAAAGTAATAAATATATGCAATAAAATCAGACTTTTCTGAAATAGGAAAACGATTAACTAACAAATTCATTACCTCAAGCTCCGCATCCTCTTCTCCATTTCTTCACATCTTTTCAGGGAGGAATACCATAGTGTTGTCATCCTCTTGCAATAACAAAAGAACAACAACAACCAACCTTTACCAGAGAAAGGTTGAAAACCGGTTTAAATAATGCATTAGCAAAAGTTGAAACCCCGAAACACATATGCTTTTATGCTAAACCAAACGATTCAACATATTGTGTCTTTTTCACACATGAGTTTCAATCGGAACCCCTTATGATCCTTTGATAAAGCCTACCAACATGGGTTTGAACTTAATCCCGCTAAACCAATAAGTCACCCAAACCATAAGGGTTCACACAACATGAGATCGAATATTAAGGTTATGAAAACCGAAATCAAACATCCCATAACACATAGCAATAACATAAATCATTCAAGCAAAGGCTATGTAATTGAAAAAATATCACAAGAAAAATTATAAACTAATAATTTTATTCATAAATAAGATAGTTTTATTCAAAATAGACCTTACACAATTATTGAAAGAAATCAACAACTGATGTCTGTTTTTTCTTGGATTAAGTATTACAACAAATAACTTAATCTCTAGTGGTGCTCTTATTGTTTACTCGAAGATTCATCAGTACTCAAATTTTTGAAGCATGTCTTGTAAGACTTGTACGCAACCACTTTCTCATTTTTCGAGTTCCTCAATTTGAAGTTTCAAGTCGCAAGCTCACTTTTCGTCTCTTTTATTTCATCTTTTAGTCCATCTCGATCTTGAACCAAAGTAAAAAGGTTTCCTATGAGTTCTTCAAACCCATGCATAACTTCACACATACCATCTGTGGGAAACCACTTGGTAAGATCGGAATTATCGAAAGCAAAAAGACATGACTCTTCTTGAGATCTATCAGAGATGATCGATACGATTCTTAAGACACTCTTCCCGATTCTTCGTTTTGAGACAAATCCTTGACACTTTCTCACCTTTCGTGCTTCCCTTTTATTACTACTTGTAACACTGCGAGTTATAGGAGACATGCTTAACCAAAAGTTTTACCAAGGGAAGACACTATACCTAAGAGAAGATTTTTCTTATTTTGATAAGAATATATTTAATTTCAGAAAAACAGGGTTTCCAAAACTACACAAAATATTTTTGGACTTCTCTTTTTTAATGAAAGGGAGATATTCCTCAAATATCTCTTATTACTGAAAATAGAAGCTACCATGAACATGTGCCCTTGATTTTTATGTGCTTTTCCCATCCAAGGTTATGAGCACGAATGGGATGGGTTTGCACAATCTCCATATAACTAGGCTGTCAGATCGAGTAAGCTTTTTCTAGCTTACATCGAGTATCAGAAACATAGTTCATGTTTCTCTTTGGGAATTTCTGCCCAAAATATTTTCTCCCAAGAAGATGATCCTTCCTTGATCTAAAAACATGACCATTACGAGACACCGTCTGCGACGTGAGAATTTTCGAGATGGATAAATCATTCTTAATTCTATTAATGAGATTTTCATATGATTTTCTCATTCTAATGATTTCCTTATGATGTACATCAAAGATGATTATCCGAAACAATTATCGAAAATTCCCGATTGTTTCCTTTGGCAGAGATTCTCTCTTTCCCTTTCTTCTGGAGTCGTTTTTCATCAAAAAAAGAATTATTTCGATATGGGTGAGGAGGAACCTTTTTTCAGAAGCGGTTATCAACTCTTTCTTCTTATTCTTTTGAGTTGATCTTATCGGGTAGTGGTATATTCGGTCTTTCTACCAATGTTCAAAACCGCCCAGACATGTGCCGGTCGGACCACTGAACCGGTGACCCATTCATGTCTAACCTAGTAATTTACTTAAAAACCGCTTTATTTTATATAGAAACCGGGTGACCCTACCGATCCAATCCGTGAATCATTTGACCCACTGGGTTTTTAGCCGGTTCACTTGTTTTCTTCTCCTCAAAGTTCCATTTTTTTCGGTTCTTGAAAAAGACACTGCATCTCTGCAGAAATTCAATAGGGTTTCATCATATTAAATTACATTCAAATTAAAATTACCCAATCGATTAACAAGAAAGATTACTTTCGTAGTTTCATTTCATTTAGTTAATAACAAAGATTTAGTAGCTAAGCTTCAAAAAGTGAAAGAAAGAAGTTAAACAAAAAATCAACATGACTAACTAATCACAAAATCCCCTGATGGGACATCTAGATTACATACAGACAAAAGTCGAGTCTTCATAGTTTTGTTGTTAATCTTTGTTGTTTTATAACATTTAACCCAAGTGGAGATGAAGGTTGCCGCCATGAGTGTGGGGTGGAAGCACGAGATAGTAAAATTTAGGGAGAGGAGAGATGCGAAAGGTCAGAAATGAGTGGACATTATGCTAAGAAAGTTAGGGAATTAGTGGTGGAAATGTAAATAGTTAGCTTTAGAGGTTCAAATATGAATTTAGTAAAATGAGAAACTTTGACCGTCAAATTTTAATTGATTCCCTCGCACCTTGCCCTCTTAACCTGTGTGTTTGTCGCCCGTACATTAAGCTAAAATTCCAAATGACCTTGCTTTTATATCGACCCGGTGAACCCGAGTTGGATCACTATTTGAACCAATGACTCTTGACCCAATAATTTTTTCGGTTCGACGTCCAGGGCCGATTTTCAAATCATTGTTTTCTCTCGAGGAATGGTCTTCAGTTTTTAAGACAAGAAACTTCCTTCAAAATTTTTACCACCGTATTTTGAAGAAGTATAAGTTTCCTGTCAAGTGACTAAAATTTGTATTCCTTAAGATTACGGAATCGGTTCAAAGTTTCCTTTGGACAAGATTTCGTCTGATCATCAGTAGATGTAGAAGATGGTTTCTCATCCTTTTCTGACTTGATGTAGTTAGGCAAACTACCATCATCTTGATCTGTTTCAGATGTGACTAAACCGGTTTTATCACAGTCTGTAAAATTCGAGCAAGGACTTTTAGTTTCCTCATTATCAGAAGAAATTACAACAACATCATTAGTCAGAGTCATAGGACGTGTCTCTTTATCTTGAGTAAGAGATTTACCAAGAGTTTCTAATTTGACAGTGAGATCCATATTCTCTTTGGCTAGAATATTCATTGAATGTATTTTTTCTACGATCTCATGTTTAAGAAGATTTGACTCTGTCTCTTTGTAGACAGAGATTTTATAGGATTTAGGAGTTTTACCAACTCTTTATCAAGTATCTTCTTTTCCATCGGAGATAGACACGTATGTTTTCGCAGCTCCTGGATCATGAGTCAACGAAGTAGTAACATCTTCAACATTTGAGTATTCATACTCTTGCATAACGTTAACTGAATCAGACATAAATTCAATTTCTTGAAGGTTGGATCGCACCAACCACAGATTGTTAGATCTTTTCATGTTTGCCTGCTTTCCGATACCAATAGAAAAGACGAGGGTATCCAAATATACCTCAATCTAAAACTTTTCAACTATAAGTCCTTTCTCCGAAAGTGATTGTCTATGGACTGAGTCAAGACAATACAACTAATCGCTTCACACTTCGTGTGATCATCTATGGATATGAGATCGAGACAATACGACAACAAGATAACTTGCGTGATTGACTATGGATACAAGATCGAGACAATACAACAAATGAAGTATGATTACTTGATAATAGGTTCAGACTTAACCAAACACAATAGGATTGCTATCAAGTAATTAGGAATTAACATTTGTGTATTTTACTTCTAATTATAATAAAAATAATTATAATTGCGGAAATAGAAAAGTAAAAGACACGGCAAGATTTTGTTAACGAGGAAACCGCAAATGCGAGAACAACCCGGGGAACTTGTCTAGAATTGAATACTCTCGGATTAAGCCGCTATACAAAATCTAAACCAACATCGTATAGTTGAGACCAAGCAACTAAACCTATAGTTCACGTAGTTCACTCGTATCCTGCGCCTCCAACTTGCAATAAGTCACTCACTTGGAACAATTCCTTTGGTTCGTATTCCAAACAGTAAAGGAACAAAAATCTATTCGGTAACAACTCTTTCAAACAAGTGATATGAGTTTGAAAAAAAGTCTCTTCCGTTTATCCCAATAAACTCCTTTGTCGGGTTCTTAGATCAATCTATTCAACAACTACCAAAGTAATTGTCTAGAATATGCAATCAATACTTTGAATCACAAAGAATTGTATTGATGCCGATTTACTCAACTAATCAATCCAATCTATCAAAAGATAAACCGATTATAGTTGGATCCTCAGCCGATCAAGTTTTTTGCACACCAAAGATTATGAACTCAAATAAGAAATCTCTATGTCTTCAAATCTTCTTAGATCTTCAATAAACACATGCACACAATCAACTTGAATCTCTTGTGATCAATCACACACATAACGGAGTCTGTTAACAATGGATTATCACAAGACGTCTTTAGATCTACAAACAGTCTAAAGATCCCCGTCGATACTTCGATCTAGTTTGTGTGAATCTTATATCGAAGAGAAGATTCTCAAGCATAAACAAACTAGGTGCAATCAAAGTTCAACAACCGTTAGTTAATCAAATCAATCGAAAACTAATAATAAACCGTAATTATCTAGTTTCCCACCAACGGTACTCGTAGAGCTTCCCAATCCCAAAGAAGTCTTTAAAACCGGTCATAAGAGATTTCGCCTAATTAGGTACTTTCCTCTCTCCGAATAGACGGCTCCACCAAAGTAACAACACAACTAGGTAGTTTTGATGGCTCGAGGATTAGTTTTCTCGAAATGCAAACTTCAATATTTATAGACCAAGGAAGTTTGGACACTAAGGAATTTTCAAAACCGAATATTCTCAAAGATATGCAATAACGCCCAAATCGGTTTCATAATTCCTGGAAATGCTCTGTCCAAATATTGACCGAAATCTCAGTAGAAAATCTCCAATTAGTAAATGCACATTACCAATTTTTATTTTCTAAAGATATGCATTTTATTGCTGGAAATTAAAAGCATATAAAACTAAAAACCTTAATTAAAAGATTCTCAATTTATTTCGATTTGGGATTCTCCTTTAGTTATTAAGGAATATCTTTGAACAATAAAATATAAGAATTACTGCACATGTTCAAAGTATGTCGACATCTTTACTTTGTAAATCCTTTTTCATATTTACAATCTTGGAACCGATTTGCCACACTTACAAATGAGTTTAGAATTGGTTCATCTGACTTCAAATAACTATGTGATTGATTATCCTATCAAATCACCATTAATGGGTTTCAAGGTTCTACCAAAACACAAAGCTTCGGTTCTACCTCCATGTGGTTACTAGGATCGGTCACACTAGCTTTCCAAAAATTGGTTGACTAGGTACTAGGATCGGTTACCACATAATTATGGTATTTACTTGTAATCGGTTGCACAAGTTATAGGATCAATTACCAATTACCAAGACTTGTTGTACCTCTTACAAGGATCGATTCCACATACTTGTGATCGGTTGCACCTCTTACTAGGATCGGTTCCATAATGTCGAGAGTTGGTCATACCAATTACAATATATCGATCATACCATCTCGGGTGATTACTTAAGATCGGTTTCACTAATAAAAGTCAAACCAATACAAAAGTTAGGCATTGTGAATAGTTTTACCATGATACATAAACAAGTTATAAGCGGTTATACTAAACACACATATTGGTAATCCAAATATTTGCAATGAATAACAATACCAATAAGCCTAGCGATTTCCCTTTCGATTCACAAAACAAGTTTATGAATTGTATTTCCTTTAAACGAATGTAAAACATTATTTCCTAGGACGAAATCTTCACCCATACCCATACATAATCACAATAGCATTCATACGATTATGTCGATGTCTTATATATGAAGTTCAAAAGATAGACGTACTTCGTATTGTAATTCCTTAATACTATGTCTAACTAGAGTATAATCATTCATAGCTTCGCAGTTACGTTTTTAATATGCACGACTTGAAAGATACTTTAGGAATGAAACAATTCAATTCAAATATTACTAAACTCAAGAGGAAGGATGATGTCGTCGATGTAGCTCTTTCTTCACATTCTTAAGTCTTCACGTAATACTTGTAAGTTTCATATCCTAGTAACTTTTTAGCTAACTGTTGATGGGTGAAAACTACTCCTGCTGAATTTGGTAATTTGGGGTGTGGATGAGGAATGAATCTAAACCTTCAACAAATGCCTTTGCGCGGTGAGTGCTTGTAGATTCGAGAGATCAATGTGCAAGTCCGGCCTAAACCAAGAAATGGCCGTTCCAGACTTGTTTCGGTCACAAAGTGAAGGAGATGGGGTTGATCTTAGGGAGGGAAGCGAAGAAGGTGTTGAGATTGTGAAGGTGTTGGCTTGCTTATGACTTGTACGAAAGATGAGCAAGCTTACGGTTGATGCAAAGCAAAGCTCGAGTGTTTGAATACGTTTTTGTATTAACACTTGGTTTCTGTCGACTGAACTTGTGTTGTTCTGTCGTTTCTTGTTGTCGGAAATAGGGCGGAGACCCTATTTTATACAAGTCATTGAGCCTCATTCACGTTTCTCGTGGGAAGTGGAGGTAGTGGAATGATGGAGTAGTGGAGTTATGTGTCGGTAACACACGACCAGTCTTGCCCACTTTTCCAGTTCATCTCTAACCGTCCATGACCTCCTAACACGTTCTTGTGATGGCGCGTTGCGCGTTGCACGCCGCACTTTATGTAAACCGCAGACCAATACCCCAGTAAGTATCCCCAGTTTGTGACATGATTGATGTCCGGAATGTGGATCGTGGATCCACGGAAGATAGCATGCAATCTTTGAATTGAATAACTGCGTTATTCGGAAAGTCGATACTTGTGAAGTATCGTGTGTATTTTATGCGTGCAGTCGCATTACGGTGTGGTAAAGTGATGGGTAACGACTCCTCACTAACCAAATAACTCCCGACTGTGGTTGTATAACCAAGTCTGGTGAGGTCGGACGGATGAGATGATGTTTGAGACACTCATCTGCGACCGTTGATGAAATTAGGGTTTTTTAAAGAGGTGCGCAAGCATCACTCTTGACTTGGTCGAAACCAAGCATGGGAAGGATTTTGTAGAGGACCGACCATACATGCGTGTTGACGGCATGATGGTGTACACGTCCATGTCTCACCGTCTCATGAAGATGCAATCTAGGCCACTCAATTTGACCGTCAAAGAGGAGTGGTTGAGATCGGTTTGCGGTGAGAAATCCCTTGCCGCGAAGGAGTTGGAAACCGCATGACATCCCAAGTTTGGGCGTGCGTTCCAAGATGACCCATCTTGGTCGGTCTTGGTCGATCATACCAGCGAGTAGATGGTAGGCTAGTGTTCACACCTATACCTGATTATCCCCTGAAAACGTGATCTAAGCAACTCAAATCATCCGGTGAAGTTGAGCGGTCGAGATCAGTTCAGGATTTGGGAGGTGTAACCGCACGAGTTTGGGCGTGCGTTTTTGGGTTGGCCGGGAATGGTATGCCTTGGCCGACCGCAAGAGGAGGTAGATGGGCCCACGGTGGTCATGCTGGTATGACCGGCCTTGGTTAATCCAATCTGTGACCCTCCATTTGTACCAGGAGAAGATGGACGCGCGTGATGACTTGAAACCCCATTTTGGCCTTCAAAGCCGCGCGACCATGCTATTTCGGGCGGATGAATGTGTTGTAACCAACCGTGGTTGGTTTTGACCGATTGGTCTAGTGTGTAGGCGGTCACATGGTGATTGTGTCGACATGCTCCGGGCCCTTTGAGTCTACATCTACACCCTCCATCTATGCCTGCGAAGATGGACGGTTGAGACCGTTTTTTGCGGCACATGTAATATGCCGCAAACCCTAATTTAGGGTTTTCCGTCCATAATGCTTGGTATGGACGGTTTCTTGGCAAGCGAAGGCCAAAGGTCGACCATGCGGGGTCGGCTGTGTGTATTCCATACCTGCTTGGGGTGATGGAATTGATCTGTGGTCATCCAATCATGCTTGTGGAGTTGGATGACTGCGATCAGATCATATCTGGCAAGCTAAGGCCGTGGGTATTCCATACCTGCTTGGGGGTGATGGAATTGATCTGTGGTCGTCCAATCATGCTTGTGGAGTTGGATGACTGCGATCAGATCATATCCGGAGACTGATACAATCAAATCTAGATGCTCAATCGGGCTAGTATAACACACCGAGAGGGCTCAATCGGGCTAGTATAACACACCGAGAATCGGCCACATACGGGTATTTCGTACATGGTTTCATTATAGTGCTTGGAGGTTCGTGTTACTGCAGGAGTAACACTCGGTCGTCATGCCACACCGATAATGATTCATTATAGTGCTTGGAGGTTCGTGTTACTCTGTAAGAGTAATACTCAGTCGTCATGCCACACTGATAATGAGTACAGGAAATACAAGGCTGATATGAAATTCACAGGAAGGGATTGTTGCTACATGCTCCAACCTGGAGGAATTTCATGTATTCACGAGAATGGGATTGTTGCTACATGCTCCACTCTTTGGTGAATTAAGTGAGGAGTATCGTCACTTATAAACGGCTTTATCTTTTACAAGATGTCAGCGCATGATTTTCTGGTTACTTACGAATTTAACCTTAAACGAAAATCCACCATCAACACTAACCTATACGAAGTTGACTCTAGCAAATAATCAAGCGACTCTTTAAATGAGTTTTGATGCACTAAAATATGACAACCAAACTTGACATACCAACGCTTGGTGGGTTCAACCGAGCAATGCTCTAACACAAAGTGTCTGAAATTGTTAATGCATCTTTTGCGTTGGGTAAGACTATTCCTGAAAAGGACATTGTGAATAAAATTGTCAGATCGTTGCCAGCCAAATACGTTTCTAAGAAGCATGCCATCGTTGAAGGAAATAACCTTAACTTGTTTCCGAAACACCTTGGTTGGGAAGCTAAATATTTTGATCTTGAACTATGTCCAAGAGAGAAACATCACTTGTTAGGAAACTCGGTTCTTGCATCGATAAAAATCTCGAAGTCCTAAATTGATTGATGCAAGGGATGAAAATTTCTTTAATTCAACTCTTTCACTGTTTGTTCAACAGCTAAAAAGAAAACTCTTAGACAGAGTAAAAGGAAGTCTCAAAAGAAAGCACAGTCAATCAATAAAAATGATGAAAAAGTTCAGAAAAACTATGATAATGGAACTTGTTCCAAGTGCTATAGAAGTGTTCATAACACTGTCAAAATTCTCGATGAAAAAGTTAGTGAGTTAACTAAAGCATGGATGGCAACTCTTGACTATTGTCCTGAGGAAGAGGTTCGTGAAAGTTCTCTTAACTACTTTCTTGATAATCACACTTGTCTCTCTAACAGCTCTGATTATTCCATGATATACAATTCTACTTCTCCAGAAGAACTTGAACTGGAAAAGGAAGCTTTGATTAAAAGGATTGAAAGTCTGGAATATCAACTTCTTTATCTAAGACAAGAAATTGCTGTTTCCGCAATTGTGATCCTACTAAGAAATGTCGAACTTCTTTGATGAACTCTTTCAAGTACTATCATCAAGTTACGCCTGATTCTATGTCATTCTCAAATCACTCTGACAGAAAGGATGATATAAAAAAAACATAGACATACCAAATGGTTTGTCTCCGTGTGTGAAGATTAGGATCATCTGGAAACTGTGTGCACTAAGGATCAACAAATTTTCTTCTCTGATAAACCATGTTTTCAGAAAGGGAAAAGGAAATCTCTTAAGAAACCTTCAAAAGAGATTTCCAAAGCCATTCATAGTTTGCAAAATTCAATAAACAAGGTATTTGAGTTGTGATGGAAAGAAAGATTTCTACTCGTGATCTGTCATCCATGACGGAAAATCAAATAAAAATAAAGACTTCATCCCCTCGTAAGAAACCATCCCGTTCCATTCTAGGTTTGGGAAATTACAATCTGTAATAAGGTTTAAGATTGTTCTTGTTTTTCCCTTGAGCAAGAACCACAATCTTCAAGAGGGCTTTTGATGAAAAAACATCTCTATTATTTTTAATTTATGTCTATGTTTTGTTGCATAACTCGTTTATTGTGCCAAGGATCGGTTACGTTTCGAACGGTTTTAAGACCTTTTTTGAGGGATATCCAAATTGCATAGGGTTTTGGTCAAAGGTCTTTTGGAAATTTATCCCCTATCTTCCTTCCTTTTAAGTTGAAGATTTCTCCTTGACGAGAGCATTTCATTTATCTTTTCTTCCATGTCCTCATCTAGTCTTTCAAGCAAAGAAAGTGATGCCTGGACTGTCCCTTTTCACTCTAAGAAGGTTCGTTTCGATTCTTATGAGAAAGGGATGTTCGCCGACAAACATGATTCCTCCTTTGATGGGAATCCTTCTGTCTCTCATTTTGATAATATCTCTTTAACAATGAACCTCGTCTTGGAACAAGTACGTTCTTTTAAGAGTGAACTTGAATCTTCTTCCAAAAGATTTGAAGAAAAGATGGATAATCTTGAATCCAGGATTGATTTAATCGAAGATGAGCTTGATCAATATAGGGAATATGAGAAGAGTATTCAAAGTAAGTGAAATGTTCTTTAAGAGTTGTTTGGTTTTTGTTTTATCTAGGAAACTTCTTATGAGAATTTATTCTTGTGTTTTAAGAAGGATAACTAGGGTTTGGAATAGCCATTATGGTGAGTACACATAGGTATTTCCAATGTCATCTTGCAATGTTTTTAGATTTATTTATTTAAATTCTAAAGTTTATTTGGAAGATGATTTTGCAAAGATTAATCTTTATGGTTTCATATATTGCAACTTGTTATGGGATATGTGTGTTTGCGTAAGTGAACTATGATTGTCCCATATATGTCAAAAGTTAAGTCTTTCATATGTCATTGTGCAAATGGTGATAAAAGAATGAATGGACTTTTGACAAACAGAAGTTAAGCCTATTATGTCATTATGCAAATATTGATGAAAGATAGGATGAACTATTGTTTACAAAGATTAAGTCTATTATACGTCTCTATGCAAATAGTGATGAAAGATAGAATAAATCTTTGTTTATTCCGCAATATTGGTCTTCCATGATCCACATCTTTGTGTAAACATTGTGTAGCTCCATAAGTTCTCTTATGTGAGTCTTTTCGATTAAATTAATCATGGGTTCTCTTGTGGTTAATTTAATTGAGTATTTTGGATACAAATTCATATTTCATGTGATTTGTTAATGTCCAAAGAAATCCTTTTTTTCTTTTGAAAGTAAGGTCGCTCTTGTTGTTCTTTCAGGAATGACATTTTATGAGGGAGAGTTCTTAATTGAATGTGTGCTTAATTGCCAAATATTTGTGGGGAGTGCGGCCGTGGAATATTGTATCTTTATAAACTCCTTGATGAATGCATTTAGTTTCGGCTATATGATGACATCTAAACAAGTTGATATGTTGTTCTCTTTTGGTCATGAAGTATCTCTATGGAAATTTCATTAGGATCCCACTAGTTTTCGTACCTTTGCCATTTTTTATTGACAAAAAGGGGGAGAATTAATGTGTCGTTCACATTACAAATGCATATGGTTTACGGATTATTATGTAAGCGAGAGTGGTTTTCATGTGAGATGCGGTATTGACTAAGGGAGAGTGATACATATCACCATAGTATTGTTGTCGAAGTTGTGATACAATTGAACTTTGATGCTTGTATAATAATACTATGACACCGTATAACAATGATTGGAAGCTTAGTTTCTCATTGTTATGGCTACGAATCTTCAACAACATTGATGATGAGTTGAACACGTTCAAAATCATTGGAGTACTTGGAAGTGACGAAGATTTCGAGTAATGTTGAAGAACCAAGGAAATCAAGCATTTGGATTGAGAGCTACAAACTTTATCTATTTTGTATTCCATATGTATTGATAGTTTTTTCACTAAAATTGACAAAGGGGGAGATTGTTAGAGCACTGCTCGGTCGAACTCGCAAGCCTTTCTATCTCAAGCTTGTTTTCGAGTTTAGTTTCCAAAACTATAAGTCTTGATTTCTAGTCTACTTATAGCTAAGTCTCGGATTAGGATAGAAAGTGTAGTTGAGCATTAGACTTCATGGCGTTCATCGATTAAAGACGAAGAACTACTAAGGGGGCTTGTGGAACTTCATCAACAAAAGGTATGTGGAGACTCGAACTCATCTATCACTCAAAAGTCTATCTACTCTATCTCCTATTTGAGACAAAAGTCGTATAGCTATATAGACTTCATTTATACACATTTGATATTTCGAGCTGAGTTTAACTCGCTTACATATTTCTCGAAATATATGCTGGTAAGCTTTCGCTTTAACCAAGTTCATCTTATACTCTTGACGAAAATCAAAAGATGATCATGTGAAAATAAATCCAGTAACATCTTACATGATTTTTGTGAGACAGTCATTTGATGTAGACTCAGAATGTTTTATGCTGATCATTCGATCACTTGAAAATTGCTTTGAAGCTAATAGTTTGTGTGAGACAGCTATTCCCGTCTCCCGAGAATGTTTCAATGACTGAAATGAGAGTTTAGAACAATTGGATTTAATCATAGTATGCGTGCTTGCATAAATGTAATCCATGTCAGGGAACCATGGTATGCATACTGATTTTTAGAAAGTCAGGAACTGGTATGCAAACCGTACGCGTAGATGGCGTAAGGTTGGTTGTGTTCGGGGGAATTTCTGCCGAAGTTTCGATGGTATGCGTACAAGTTCGCGTCTTCGGCGAAACCCAAACTTGGTCCGGCTACTTAGGTACGCATACCTAAGTAGATGATGTTCTAAAATCGGTTTGTTCATGAACTAATATATTTATATAATAAGGAATGCAATCTTTTGCAAACAGTGACTATAATGTTCATGACTCGATTCATGTGAATCAAAATCGATTTTGCTTCAATTGTATCTTGTATACTTCATGAGAATATAAACAATTGAACAACTCTAGAACTAGTTTCATTTGAGTCATTTGAAGTAGTTATGGTTAAGATGAATGAGGTTGATATGAAAGTGTTCATATGGCTAACTTCGGTTAAATATTGTTGAGACAACAAGGTGTACACGTTTAGGTATGGTTACTCAAACCTAAATAAAGGTACATTTCATTTGTGTGTAACAAGCTAAGTTCGATCTAACGGTTGAAAGATATTAGCTTGAGTCTAATCAGGATTTCATCTAACGGTGAATATTGAATGCTTTGTTACCAAGGTAGCATTGATTGCAAACCCTGATTTAAAGACTATATAAAGGAGAACTCTAGCAACCGGGAAACCTAATCCCCACACCTCCTGTGTGTTACTAGTTGCGACTAGAGTCTATTCTCCTTTAACCTTAGGTTTTTCACGAAGCCCTGTAGGTTAACGACTTAAAGAATAAATTGGGATTGTGAAGCCAGACCCAACTAGTTTCTCTGTAGTTGCGTGATCTGATCTTGCTGTTTCTATCGTGATTGAGTACTATCTTATTTAAGATTGGCTCGAGATTTATTCTCCGATAGGCAACAAGATAAAAAGTAATCACAAACATATTCATCTCATCGTTTGTGATTACCACAATATCTTGTTTCGCTAACATACGATTAAGATTATTGTGAGGTGATTGATATTTCTAGGCTGTTTCTTCGGGAATATAAGTCCGGTATATTAATTGGTTCTGTTCACCTTGATTTATCAAAAGACGGTACAAACTCATAGGTTTATCTGTGTGAGACAGTTGGTTTATCAAGTCTTCGACTTTGGGTCGTAGCAACTCTTAGTTGTGGGTGAGATCATCTAAGGGAATCAAGTGTGCAGAGTCTGCTGGGATTCGAGAGACGTAAGGAGCGCAACTGTACCTTGATCGGTGTGAGATTGGTAAGGTCTCAAATACATTCCAGTCCGAAGTTAACTTGGAGTAGGCTAGTGTCTGTAGTGGCTTAATACATTGTGGTGTTCAAACTGGACTAGGTCCCGGGGAATCACATAAAGAGCCTAGTTTCGCTTAACTCATGTACTCATGCGAAGTAAGGATTAATGAGGAACAACTTGATCCGTATATGAATCGGGTAACTAAAAATCTTATCTTTTGCTCTCGGTTATATGTTCTGACTCATTTTTCATTTAGTCTCTTCTGGTTTATCATGCATTAAACTAAGCTAGATAACTACCTGAGAGCACTTGTAGCTTTCTAGCGGGCAATATATTTGTTTCACTCATCTTATCACATTCTCAAAACCCTCCCCCGAAACTTCTTCTATTACTTCACTCTCAATTGCTTTGAAGCTAATAGTTTGTGTGAGACAGCTATTCCCGTCTTCCGAGAATGTTTCAATGACTGAAATGAGAGTTTAGAACAATTGGATTTAATCATAGTATGCGTGCTTGCATATATGTAATCCATGTCAGGGAACCATGGTATGCATACATGATTTTTAGAAAGTTCGGGAACCTGGTATGCAAACCGGTACGCGTACTGGCGTAAGGTTCAGGTCCGGGAATTTCTGCCGAGTTTCGATGGTATGCGTACAAGTTCGCGTACTGGCGAAACCCAAACTTGGTCCGGCTACTTAGGTACGCATACCTAAGTAGATGATGTTCTAAAATCGGTTTGTTCATGAACTAATATATTTATATAATAAGGAATGCAATCTTTTGCAAACAAAGTGGCTATAATGTTCATGACTTGATTCATGTGAATCAAAATCGATTTTGCTTCAATTATATCTTGTATACTTCTATGAGAATATAAACAATTGAACAACTCTAGAACTAGTTTCATTTGAGTCATTTGAACTAGTTATGGTTAAGATGAATGAGGTTGATATGAAAGTGTTCATATGGCTAACTTCGGTTAAATATTGTTGATACAAGAAGGTGTACACGTTTAGGTACGGTTACTCAAACCTAAATAAAGGTACATTTCATTTTTGTGTAACAAGCTAAGTTCGATCTAACGGTTGAAAGATATTAGCTTGAGTCTAATCGGGATTTCATCTAACGGTGAATATTGAATGCTTTGTTACCAAGGTAGCATTGATTGCAAACCCGATTTAAAGACTATATAAAGGAAAACTCTAGCAATGGAAACCTAATCCCCACACCTCCCGTGTGTTACTAGTTGCGACTAGAGTCTATTCTCCTTTAACCTTAGGTTTTTCACGAAGCCCTGTAGGTTAACGACTTAAAGAATTCATTGGGATTGTGAAGCTGGACCCAACTATTTTCTCCGTAGTTGCGTGCTCCGATCTTCTTGTTTCTATCGTGATTGAGTACTATCTTATTTAAGATTGGCTCGAGATTTATTCTCCGATAGGCAACAAGATAAAAGTAATCACAAACATATTCATCTCATCGTTTGTGATTACCACAATATCTTGTTTCACTACCATACGATTAAGATTATTGTGAGGTGATTGATATTTCTAGGTCGTTTCTTCGGGAATATAAGTCTGGTATATCAATTGGTTCCTGTTCACCTTGATTTATCAAAAGACGGTACAAAACTCATAGGTTTATCTTGTGTGAGACAGATTGGTTTATCAAGTCTTCGACTTTGGGTCGTAGCAACTCTTAGTTGTGGGTGAGATCATCTAAGGGAATCAAGTGTGCGAGTCCTGCGGGATTCGAGACGTAAGGAGCGCATTTGTACCTTGATCAAAGTGTGAGATTGGTAAGGTCTCAACTACATTCCAGTCCAGTTAACTTGGAGTAGGCTAGTGTCCGTAGCGGCTTAATACGGTGTGGTGTTCAAATCGGACTAGGTCCCGGGGAATCACATAAAGAGCCTAGTTTCGCTTAACTCATGTACTCATGCAGAAGTAAGGATTAATGAGGAACAACTTGATCCGTATATGAATCAGGTAACTAAAAATCTTATCTTTTGCTCTGAGTTATATGTTATGACTCATTTTTCATTTAGTCTCTTCTCGGTTTATCATGCATTAAACTAAGCTAGATAACTACCCGAGAGCACTTGTAGCTTTCTAGCGGGCAATATATTTGTTTCACTCATCTTATCAAATTCTCAAAACCCTCCCGAAACTTCTTCTATTACTTCACTCTCAAAATTAATTGTAATACACATTTATAACTCAACTTATTAATCCAGCCGAATTAACTTAAACTAACCACCACCACCCCCCCCCCCCCGAAACTTCTTCTATTACTTCACTATCTATATAAATTAATCGCAATCCATATTCATAACTTACCTAATTAATCCAACTGAATTAACTTAAACTAATCGTACTAGTTGGTTTTAATTATATAAGTGCAGTTAGTACAACTGAATTAACGTTCATCACAGTGTAAGACGTACAATTGATTATTTGCAGCTGAATTCTTCATTTTGGGACATTTGCTTCTTCATTTAGCTCAAAAAATTCATCATTTACATAGTCACTTTGAGTTTGAGGAAAATGTGTATCAAGATCATTAAAATAATTTGTTTGCAAATCATTTATGATATATACGTAGCTAGATTCATCTATAAGAGCTGGAAAAGATTCCCCTACTTCAAAATTACAACGTGATGCAGAAATATGGAGTGAAAAAATCCTGGATTAACTGATTCACTACTACTCGGTTAGTACTTACTGTTTATCGTTATTTGAGAATCACATAAAGAGCCTAGTTTCTCTTAACTCATGTACTCATGTAGAAGTAAGGATTAATAAAGAACAAATCGAATTGTATACGAATCAGGTAACTAAAAATCCCATCTTATGCTCTCGGTTATCTGTTTCGACTCATTTTTCATTTAGTCTCTTCTGGTTTATCATGCATTATACTAAGCTAGATAGCTACCTGAGAGCACTTGCAGAGTTCTGGCGGTCAATATATTTGTTTTACTCGTCTTATTAACTTCTCGAAACCCTTTGGAAAACTGTTTCTATTACTTCACTCTAAGTTAATCGCAATCCATATTTATAACTCAACTAATTAATCCAATCTGAATTAGCTTAAACTAATCATACGAGTTAGTTTTAATTACATAAGTGCAGTTTAGGAACTATCAAACTTAGTTTCCAAATCTTATCTAAAGTGTCCATATTTTTATTTTATCACCTAGCCGTCAATTAACTTGGTTATACCCCAATGTGAAATGAATCTAAAATGAATAAATAAAATTTACAAATATTTAGAATTTTGATTGTTGGACCTATATAAATCGATTGTGGATTACATTAATCGACCACATTCTGATTTTAAGAGCGGAAAAGGAAAACAAAAAAGAAAACATAGGTGCACGTAATTTTAACTTTGGGAATAAAAATAAACAACTAAATAGTAGCGAGCAGTAAAAATATCCTGAAACAGCCCATTAGGCCCAAAAGATTCGCCTAACTGAAAATAACTGATTTCTGGTGTTGAGTTCATTTTCATGCTTTAGCTTTAAAAACACGTCAACATACCTTCTACTCAAGTACAGAAAAAAAATTAAAAAAAAATGGCGTCGCTCCGGAATGCATTCAGAACTAAAAAAGGAGAAGGTAATGAAATCAGGGTTTCATCAAACAGTCCATTTGATGATGTTGATGATGGTTACATAGGTTATGATTTTCCTCTGCTTCCTTCTCAACGTTTTTACTGAAATTTTGATGCTAACAAAGTAGAAGAAGAAGAAATGAAAGAAAGCCCTAGCGATTCATCTTCTATTCTTCCTCCCCAGGAAGATTTGATTAGCGATGATGATTTCACTGCTCATGTATCTAATATTGTAGTAGATGATGCTTATGTTACTCCATCTACAGAAACTTATGGTTTTAGTTCAACTGTTGTTGATGAACCTAATGACGATAATAAAAATTCTGAATATTCACCTTCTTTGTTGTCTTCAGTTCCTGAATTGAATGGTCATAAGAAGATGTATGATAACAATGGTGCTATTGATGGTGTTTTTGCTTCTGATGATGATTCTGTTCTTCCTCCTACTACTATCATGGAACCCAAGGAAGGAGTCGTTCTTAGCAAATGGCGTCGGTGAGGGTTTCTAACTGTTCTATTTGTGAATGATTGTATGAACATTTGACCCCCTATTTTGTGTACGAGAGCATCAATAATTCAATATGCAGTTTGAATTAGTTAGGTTTTTGGAATTTCTATTGTTGTGTATGATTCCTCCTTGTCACTGAATTATGATTTTCGCATCATTAGGGATTTTGTTTGTTCGTTTTTCTAGTTGTAGGTTCTGTGTATCTTTCGTTGAATTCTGGGTTTTGGATGTCTGTGAAGAAGGTAAAGTATTAGACCAGTTCTAAATGGAAAGTGGGTAAAAATAAGAATAACATAAAATTTTGATTTAAGGCTGCTAGGGTCCAATTGGCAGAGTCACTACCTTGGGTATTGTCCAATCCGTTTAGTAACAATATTTTCAACTGTGCATTCAGTTTGGAAGGTCCCAAGATTTATGTGAATTGAACAGGTCAGATACCCATAGATGTTACTGGGAGCAACATACTGAATCGGATTTATTTCTTGCATTGATCCAGAATCTTGTCATGCAATGTATGGCATGGAACAACGTTGGCTGTCGTAAAGGATGATTATTCAGGGGTGTATATGGCTGTTGACGGCAAGTGTACAGCCACTGTTGCAGATCCAGATGATCCTGATGAAGATGTAGTTGTTACTATGGGTGAAAATTTCAAGAAGCTTTTTGAGCTTGGCGACAACTATATGCTGGCAGGAGTCACTGGATCTAATATGTGGTATGGTCCTATTATCAGGCAGTTGACAAGAAAGGTATGAATCTTGATTATTATCTTAGGTTTCAATTTAATTGTATTGAATTTTTTCAACTTGATTTGCATTATAAATTTAATTTAATTTATTTTACTTTAGATGAGGAAGAATGCAAGGCGCTTTATTCCTGAAAAATGTGCATGGATTGCCCATCGTTTCTTGAAACGGTCCAAGCTCATAGCGAAAAGATCACGATGGGCCCTTGAACATTATGATGCCGAGAGAGATGGCAAATGTGAAATTGTCTTTACTGCCTATATACGAGACAGGCGCACTGTAAGTATTCCCTGATTTATACCTTTCCTGATCCCCATCTTAGATAACGCATTCTTAACTCCTAACCAAATAGCTAGGTGACTTTCAACTCTCTTGATAGAAACTAAACTTCTTAATGTAGTGATTAAATTGCAAGAAGTTTATGCTAGCTTGATCTTATTAAATTGCAAGAAGTTTATGGTGCATTGTCTTTTTTTGTTTTGAATTTGTGTTGGAGTGAGTTTGACTATCAGTGAACTTGGTTTTCTACTTTCCTTTCTTCAGTTGTCACTTCTTCATTCACCTCACATTTATCCATTGCTCTTTCAGCCTGCTCTCTTTTATCCTTCTCCATTTAATCTGCCCATCAGATATATATTTCTGTCCCTCTTGTATCGCAGAACTTTGTTTTCTGTAACAACCTTCTAGTACTTCTTTTTATCTTCTTAGTTGTTTACCAAAATCCTACTTTTATCAGTAGGCTATAGAGAGACTTTATGGTTCTTCCAAAGGAAAGAGAAAACTTGAAGAGCTCATTTTGCTCATGGCTTTGTATTATTATGCATATCCCATTTAGATGTCATAATAATCTAACTCATGAAGGTGAATATGGAAGAATTTAGTTACATCTAACTGATGTTTGTTGTGTTTGTTTGCAGGGGGAATTTCGTCCGAGTGTATTTTTCGCAGATGAAAATGAAGTGAAAGAGATAGTAACTCCATATGTAGCTTGTGGAACCGGTGGGGAATTTGCAGAAGAGGTACTGAAACTTGCCAAGGACGATATCCTTAGAGGTAAATTGACCTCAGAGCAGATCAAGATTCTATGTTTACAAGCCATGGAGCATGCCATTCGAAACAATGAAGAAGAGAGTGGGGGTATGGTGACACTCTACCATGTCAGTTCTGGAGGTCTCGAAAAGATGTACGATAAACATGTGGATAGGATTGAATCACACATCAGAGCTTTTGCTGTAAAAAATGGCCAGCAAAAGGACAAGAAGAGAAAGAAAGAGGAGAAGATAATTCAGACCGCTGCAAAGAGGCGCCGATATCTCAAGAAACAAAGGAATAAGGGGAAGTGATGCATCACATTCGATTTCGATTGACCTAACTCGAGTTTTAGGTGTCTGACTAGTAGAGTAGTTTTTCTGCTAAAGTCTTGCAGATAGTCAGGTAATGCTGTAGGCATGACCAAGACAGTTTTCAAATTTTGCTTGCTAATATATAGCCTATGTAAGCTATTGTTGTAAGGCTTCTGGAAACCAGTTGCGCATAACCAAGACAGTTTTCAGATAAAGCTATGTGTGGACATAACAGTCCTTTTTGCTGGCACATTCGTACATCCAAACTTCTAACAGTTTGGCATTTAGGCATTCCTCTGTTATCCATTGAAACGGAAAAGGTCTTTTTTGCAAATATTGCTTATGCTTTTGGATATCTCGTATAATGTAAGCAGGTATCCGTATCCCTACTGTGTTTCTCTTCTTGGAGTCCCTGAAAAAAATTTAAAAATGTTTTGTTTACGCCTTGACGGTTGTCTGAGCCAACTCTCATGCCCCAAGTAGCGAGTATCACCAATCCCTCAACTCTGTTGGTTAGAATTATTCTTATCAAATAATTATGTTTATTATTTATTAATTTTTCAGCACAACTTTACCCATTCTGGTTTAAGGAAATAATCCCAGAGTTCGTTAAAAAGGTGCTTAAACTTGAAATACAATACCAAGAACTTACATTTTAAGCAAATTACTGTATCTTTTTTTTTTGAAATTCATTTAAACTAATAATTGTTCTCTCGAACAAAAACAAGATGATGCATATCTAATTTTTATCCTCTGGTTAGTACTCAAATACTACTGTGGTGTAAGCTGTTGGGAATTTGGTTGAAGAAATAACTAAATCCCTCGAAAATCAGTAAGGCTTTGATGGGAACTGTCTTGGGTCAAGTAATACTACCTGAAGGCTCTGTGAATCGGGCGTTATTGAGCCGGCTCACTTTTTCACCGATTCACAAATTTCATCAATTTGGATTCCTTGCATGTCCATGAATCCCTTCTAAGAACAATCAATCGATTTCTTTCTTCATCACCTGCCAAAAAAAAAAACAGTTTCTCTACACTAATTTTGTTCTTTTTTCGGATGATTTTCTTCACCATGAGTGGCTAAATTCCTACCCACAGCCTCTGATGGCGGATTTGTACACAAGTTCTCAGATCTACTATATTAATTGGGGATATGATAATTAAGTTTATGGAGGTGGAAGGAAGGATGGGTCTCTGCCCATCTCAGAGCTTGGGAATGAACTAAATCCATGGAATCAGGTATTTATTGAGGTTTATAATTAGAGTAAGAATTTATGTAATTCAGTTCACCCCCTTCCAGATCTGATTGTTTGTAAATCCTTTCTGCTCTTTGATTATCCCGTTGCTGTAGTTTCTGCAAAGAGGAAATTAGGCTAGGGCCCCACCCATGGATAATCCATAATATGAGGCCCCTAGTTAAAAGAGTTTTAAAAACAGGCCCCGAATTAAAAAAAAAAATTAATGAAAGCGAAAAGACTAAATTAGCCTCGAGTATATAATAAACATCACCTACCTTTCTCTCGTTCGAAGCCATTATTTCATTTACCGGAGAGAGAAAACAAATCTCACTCACCGAAAAGAAAAAAAAACCTAAAAAAATCAAGAAATCTTCCTAAATCCGTTCGAGATCAAAGACTATTCATCATCTCATTGAATCTGCTAACCCCTAATTAGAAGAAACATATTGAAACAGCTTTGATTCAAAACCAAAAAACAGGTTTGGTTTAAGTTTGATTTCGGTTTGAGATTCAAAAAACTAAATCGCCGTTGTTAATGATTCTTGTTGATGAAATACTCCGACGATGAATCACTAGGTATGTTTTGATTTGAATCGTTAGTTTTGATCTGTTTTGATGAATCACGATGTCAACTGTTTTTGGAACTGTTTTTGATCTCGTATTTGATTTGTTTTTGATATGTTAATTCAAAGATGAATAAAGAAGAAGAAGACGAAGAAAGAAGAAGAATACGAAGAAAGGAGAAGAAGACGAACGAGGTTTGAATCATTTTTGGATCTTCTACTTTTCCTCTCCGGGTTTTAGGGGTTAGGTTTACTTGATGATTTTCGTTGATGTATCATTTGAATCTCATGTTTAGGAGTTTAGGACTACTGCAAATTGATGTTTTCTTACCGTTAAAACTGCAGATTGATTCAATTTACATTTTGTGAACTAAAATGGCGCAAGGAAGAAGGAATCCAGACGGATGCTTTAAGAGGTACTTAGATGTGAAATTATTTGAGTATATGTGTTGTTGTGATATCATGCTAGTGAAAATGCCTTTGAATGTTTAACTATACAAACAAGGCCTTGTGTAACTTGAAGTTACACATTCAAAATCTAACCACTGATTGTATTGTGGTATGTATATTGAGTGTGTAACTTGAAGTTACACATACAAATGAGCATATATTACTGTGAGTTACACATTCAAGATGTCGCCTCTGAGCTGTGTAACTATAATTTACACATTTGGAATCTCATGTTTTGATGTGTAACTATAATTTACTCATTAAAAATCTCAACACTAACTTGCCAATTGGATTGTGTAACTATAAGTTACACATGGAAAATCTCGTCATGAACTAAATTTGATTCACTTTTGAATTTTGCTTGTGATGATGTCATGAACTAAATTTGATCTCATGATATGCTTGTAAATTTTCATAGAAATAGAGAGTATGAAAATAAGAGTTACACATTAAAAATCTTATAGAAATAGAGTATGGTTTGTATATTGATTGTGTAACTTATAGTTACACATTAAAAATCTTATAAAAATGAGCCTAGATTTGTAACTATAGGTTACACATGGAAAATCTCACCACCGACTTGCTAAGGGCATGTGTAACTATAAGTTACACTTTAAACAATCTCACCAATGACTCTACAATGGGTTATATATTGATTGATTTGTGTATGTGTAACTATAATTTACACATTGAAAATATCAACACTAACTTTCCAATTGACTGTGTAACTACAAGCTACACATTCAAAATCTCACCTGTGACTTGCCTTGTGGTCTCGATTAACTTATAGTTACACAAGAAATACAGATTCTTATGCATGTGTAAATTGAGGTTACACAACACATAATAGAATGATTCGGTTTGTGTACTTGGAAAATACACATAGTTTATGACATGAATTTGATTTTGCGGTTATAAAGGAGTGTATTTATTAAGTACACAAAATACGACTCATGCTATTTTTTGTGTGTGATGTGTACAGGAAAATTAAGGCAATCCTTGAATGCCATTAAGGATTTGGTAAAGGTGATAAAACCTATAGGATTGATCGATAGGGCTTAGAGATATCTTTTAAGAGTTGCTTACGGTAAGCTCGTAATGATGTATTACGATGAGTATGATCCACTGTACCAAGTACAACAAAACAAATCACTACCAACAAAAGCGGCGTATTGAAGCTTTTGAACCGCTTTGATATGGATTGTGACACACCTTGTTCTTTCAAGTTTGGTGATGATAAGTTTATAGAGTCTACACCGGCAAAGTCGGGCTGGTTTATTTTACATGCAAAGGATTGGAAGTAGAAAGGGTCAAAAGCTATTAAAGAACTTTTCTCATAAGGATTTGGTGACAATGTTTTGTACAACAAGTTCTTCACCGATATTAAGTCTACAAGACATCGGACAATGGTGACTAAGACAAAAATTTTAGAGAAGATAAAACAACTTATGACCAAAAGGAGAAAAAGTGGGCGAAGAAAGAAAATTGATGATAAGGATCTAGTTTGTTTGATAGGTTTTTATCTTTCTTTGTGTATTATTTTTGGAGACATAAATGCTAATGGAGTGAACGTGAAATATCTTAGTGTCGTTGAAACATATGAGACGGTGCTCAAGGTGTCTTGGCCTCGACTTAATACACGAGCACTTGTTTGAAGAAATTCATGATAATATTAATTGCTTGGCAAATGTGAAGGCTTGTGTGCAGTACTTACTGGTAAAGCTTGTGTGTAATTTCTATTCCAGCACTTTTAGTGTTATGTTCAGGATATTTTAATATTATTTGCTTGACTAATTAAAATTTATATATGTTGCAGATATTGTTTGCTGAACATGCACCTGAAGGCTCAATCCCAAAAGTTGCAAACCACGAAGAAGATATCCCGCGGGTTGGAAGGTGGGATCTATACCGCATTTCGGATTACATTTCTATAACGGACATGACACAAGTTTTCGGTAAGTGTTAGTTGGTTTATGTTTTGTAAATTTATGGTAATATCAATATAATTTAGATATAACTTTGATGTAATCAGAATTGTCATGTGTAGCTATAACTTACACATTTAAATGTGCTTGTGTAACCTATAGTTACACATGCAAACATAACACCAGTGAATTCAATTTATATGTGTAACTATAGGTTACACATATAAAAATGTGTTTGTGTAACTTTAAGTTACACATACAACTGAAAAATTTGTACATTTAGAATGTTCAACTGTTTTTGCTATCTCTTTTTAACCTCTCCATCTCGTTAATTGCAGCCAACTCCTAGCTTTGTATTGAGTTTTCCATGACTTGAGAAGCGACTAGGTATATCAACCGTGGTACCCAAAGAAGGACGACACGGCAAAGTCGGGCTGAAAGCGCAAACCATTGAGAATGGACAACTTTGAAAGAGCAACCGCAAGCAAACCAAGCAATGTTTAAAGCGGTGTATGCAATTGCAAGAGAAGGAATATCGAAGGGGACCTTTCAGAACAAAGTAATTCAAGATTCACAATTTTAGTTGCCAAATTATGCAAGCAATGGGTATTGATCCTTACAAAGTGACCCAGAAGAGTTTATGCAACATGAAGATGTTGGACATGGAGGTACCGATCGTGGAGCTACCGAGCATGAAGAAGTAGAGTTCCTGCATGGAGCAACCGATCAACAAGGAGATGGAACTACGAGCATGGAAGTAGTGAACATGAAGAAGAAGAGTCCGAGAAAGAGATTGAGCAAGAGAAAGAGAAAGATGACACGGAAAAATCCTTCCATGAAGAATGTAAGTAGTTGTTCATTTTTAATATGCTTCTTTAACTTTATAGAGGTACCCAATTAGTTGACACTAAGGTCTTTGAACATTTTTAGGTTCATATTTTAGTTGTTCAATTTTAATATGCTTGTTTAACTTGATTATTGTTGAGTAAACTAATCATATGGATGTGTAATCCCTAGTTACACATGCTATATGCATGTGAAACTTCGGTTACACTAGTTAGATGCATGTGTAACCGCATGTTACACTAGGTATCCATGCCATACTCATGTGTAACATGAAGTTACACATGCTAGTTATCGGCTTAGTCAATCACACATGATATATTCTTCTTGAAATTTTATTAAAAAAATTTAACATCATAATCATCATCCTAATTCTCATTTCAATGCTTGTGCAGTTCCATGTATGAGCTCGGCATCCGGAAATACGCCAAAAATTCTCGCAAGCTCAAACTTCTGCAGAGGAGCGCAAGGCTCATCAAAAGAAGAAGCCCGCTAGTAAGAAAAAGCGCACTACCGCGGGTGTTGTTGATGAGGCGCAGAAGAAAGCCGATGAAGAGACGCATCTCACGATGAGGCACAAAAGAAAGATGCGAAGGTGGTGTTGTGGTTGAGCCGCGTGAGAAAGCCATAGGTGATGATGCAAATGTCATTGAAGAGACACCGCAACCGTTGGTGACGGTTTGGTTCTGATTGCTCCAACTCGCCCAACATCGAAACTATTGACGATAGTTTTGCTTCAACACACGTTTGAGGACTCCATGGTGATAGCTTTCGCTACAACACCGCAAACATGACTCGACAATGCTCGAGACCTACATGTTGGTGCAACTAGAGCTAACCCTACCGATATGACGGATCTT
Organism: Papaver armeniacum; assembly: GCA_023531295.1. Lineage (NCBI taxonomy): Eukaryota > Viridiplantae > Streptophyta > Magnoliopsida > Ranunculales > Papaveraceae > Papaver > Papaver armeniacum. Next base: position 253,381 of record JAJJWW010014501.1, read on the forward strand.
GAAGTGAGTAAAATGCTTGATGAGATTGTGGTGACATTAACAAAAGTGAACCTGGACTGCGGTGATGGAGAATGAGAACCTAGCTCAAGTGGTAACCACTCTTCCGTTTTTATTTTTCCTTTATGTTTTGTTTGTAATGGAAGTGTAACTTCAAGTTACACATTGCAAAAGGCATGTGTAGCTTGAGGTTACATACATTACATTATTATTTTGGCTTGTTTTGTTTGTAATGGAAGTGTTACTTGAAGTTACACATTGTAAAAATCATGTGCATCTTGAGGTTACACACAGTACATTATTATTTTGGCTTGTGTAACTTTAAGTTACATACATGTGCTAATTTATCGAGATTTTGCCTATTTTTTTTGCGTAAACTACAACACAAGGGAACTTTTTAGCCTTGAATAGATAAAACTCCACTACCTGCAGGAGAGTTCTTTGAAGGAAGTTGCGAATACAATAAGAGAAAACCAACCAGCATTCATACAACAACGTGTCCGAGGAATAGAAAAATTCCAACACAAGATCCAAGGCGGTATGAAAAGAGGACGAAGAAGATTAAGAAGAGTGTTAATGAAGAAAGAATGACCACAGTTCCAGAAGTGGAAAAAGAAAGAATGGACGCAGTTCCAGGAGCAGAAGAAGAAAGAATGGATGAGGTTGCTGAAGAAGATGACGGAACAATGAGAAAGGATGTGAAAGGTTCTGAAGTTATCGAAAGGTCGGGAAGGCGAGAATAAGGAGAAAGTGCTTGAATATTTCCATACTCATTCGAAAACGTAAGTAGCTTGACTCAAGTAGGCTTGATTCTCGTTATTGATTATTGGATATTACTACTTGATTCTCGTTATGTTGATGAATAATAGTTTACTTCTTTGTAATGCGAGGAGACATTACTTGGATTGAACACGACGAAAATGGTAGCCTCTCGTTTAATATATCCGGAGAACTAATGCTACATCTTACCAAGAAAGAATCCCTATTGGAGTCGAATTCATCGACTTCTACATTAGCAGATTGAGGACAAAGATGAACTCTAACAAAGACAAAGTATGACAAAGCGATATTCTGTCGCCACAAGCATACGTAAGTACTTCGATATATTTGAAATCTTATTCCATTTATAATGTGTAGTGTGTGTTGTAAGATTATGATTTTTTTTATGTCGGAAAACAGTTATAATGTAGTAATCTGAAGTTACAAATGCTGTTATAATGTGTAATCTGAAGTTACACAACCATTTATAATGTGTAATCTGAAGTTACACATTCTTATTTTTCTAGTGAAAAACCCAAGCCCTATGTGTAAACTTCTGTTTACATAATCACTTGTTCATTTGTAAAACTTTTGATTAAAAATGTGAGTTTGACATTCCAAATGGTTTTTGCAGATCACGTACTTGAACGATTACGCGAGAATTCAAGAAATTTTGGATTCCAAAGCTTGCGAAGGAGTATGTCAAGTACAAGAACGATGCGATCAAACTTTTCGCCCCAATGTGCAACAACAACACACACTACACTTTCTGCTGGAGTATGAGTTGAAGAGCTCTAATGCTTGGTCCTACATGAACTCATCAAACGTTAAGCAACTCAGGAGTGAACACCTTATTCAAGCCAAGAAATATGCATTTGCAATTACTACGTAACCGAGACTCTTGTGTCCTTATGCTCTTGGGATGAATGAAAACGCCAAGTATATGGCTTCGCCGCACAAGGTACAATTCATTGTCTTCCATGTGTATGCAATTACATGAAGATCGGGATGAAGAATAAACCACTTGACAAAAAATTAACCTCAAGTATGATGCTATGGTGGTGACAAAGTTTGAACCGCATGAGAGGAAGCATGCTATACAAGATTATTTCGGATCCATTCGAGAGATGCGTAAAAGCGAGTCATTAGGATTAGAAAAAAATCTATACTAGCAAATATGTTGTTAGCCACAAACAGATGTTAGACTTGGAAAATATGTTGTTAGAAACTTTTAAATTTCATCGGTTAGTAGATTTTAGCAGCTTCTTGGTTTTGAAAATATTTTTGAATTGAAATTCTTTGAATTAAAAACTTTTATCTTGTTAGAACTTTTAAATTTTGTGTGTATGAGGTTTGAGAAAGTATGCAACAGGTTAAGTAACTACACATCTTAACATGATGCTTTAGGTGTAACCTGAGTTTACATATGCATTTATCATGTGTAACCTAATATTACACATGCATTCACAGAAGTGTAACTTCTGGTTACACATCCATATATTTGAGTGTAGACTGAAGTTACACAAGCCATTGATCGGACTTTCCCAATAAATCAAAATAAAATAAAGTTACACCAAAGCATTTATCATGTGTAAGCTAATGTTACACATGCATTAACAAATAGTGTAACTTCGGTTACACATCCGATCGAAGTTACACAAGCATTTGACCACTGATCGAGACATACACAATAAATCAAAAAAATAGAATAAACCGCATTTCAACCGTTAACCGACAAAATATAAAATCTGAATGAATAGATCCTTGCACATAATCAACGTTGCGTAAAAATAAAAACGTTTGGTCCATGCGAACCGAAATGAAGAAAACTAAAAAGAAACAATCCAAGACAAAAAAAAAGAATCCACACATAAAATCATTACTTGCAGAAATGAAATTTGGTAGGCTCAATCTAGTGAGGTGTGAACTTCCGAGGATTCCTGCAACCTGCCTTGTTGTGACCTGTTTCCTTGCAGTTGCTGCAACGAACTTTTCTCTTCACCTTTTTCTCACGTTTACTTATAATCCTCTTTCCTGGGGGTCTACCTGGTGGCTTCTTCACGGTAGGCGGGATGACGGTGTTATCTCGGATGATATTCAACAGGCCTGTTGTAGTTGGGAATCAATTTGGATGTCATGCATATAAGTCTTCCTAAAATAGTCGCTTGTAAAATATGGTGAAATGAAATCAATAGCCTCACGTTTAATCTTCCGTATGGCTGCAAGAGCATGAGCACAAGGAAAACCATATACGCGCCACCTTGAAAAAAACAAAAACAAACAAAAAATCGATTAGTTGCACATACAAATCATACGGGTGTGCATATACGGGATGTGTATCTTTAAGTTACACTTGCAAAATATATGTGTAACTAGTATTTACACATGCATATATCTAATCTTAAAAGGGAAAAAAAGAACATACGAGAGAGAAGAAAAAGCATAAGAAACCAAACCTTTGACGAGTGCAAGTCTCGTGTTCGAGGTCCACCATGTGAGACCTTTCGCTAATAACTTCAAACACGGTAGGACTAGCAACCAATACTTCCCAAGCCAAACCTTCATCTTGAAGAGCCACAAGCTTTTCTTCATACTCGGGGTTAATGGAGTCATCATATTAGCACCAATTTCACGACGCTCGCCATCAAACACATTATTTTCCTCCTAATCTGAAAAGGAAAAAAAATGATGAATACATAAAGTGACAAAACATGAAATAAAAAGACAGCAAACAACAAAACACACACACACACTTAATTAACCTGATCAAGAAGAGCAGATGCAGGCATCTTCTTGTGAACCAGAACCCAGCTATTGACTGATTCTGCTAGAGTACTAGATGTTCGTCCATAACGACAACCTTTGAAATAGGCATTCGCATATGATTCAGGTGGTATGGTCTCGATGTAATCAGCCACCCAATTGCAGTTCAAGTCTCTAATCTTCTGTATGGCTTTCGCATGGTTTTCAGGTGAGAGTGCGTATGTCGCCTCTCGGAAATGGTCCATCACAAGCGAATACCTAGGATCTGTTGCAGTGATGGGTATATTTTTCGTCAAATGATAGTAGCAGAAGTTGTGAAACCCATCTGGATAGACAAGTGGAACACCCCCGCAAGAGTCCTTCATGGCGATCCGAAAGGAAGGTGATTGGCCTCCCATCACCAACAACTTGGTCAAATTCCTCAAAAACCACTCCCGGTTGTCGATAGTCTCGGAATCGACTAGTGCAAAAGCAAGGGGAAAAAACCTACAAAAAAAAATTGTGCATAATCGAAGAATAATAAGTTTCACACAAAGAAACAATGTGTAAATACAAGTTACACATGCTAAAACAAATGTGTAACTTAAGGGCTACAGATGATATTTTCTTAGTTACACACCGGGTAAAGTAATGTAACCGAGAGTTACACATGTGTAACTCTCGGTTATTTGTCAAGCGAAGTTGTTAAAAAGAAAAAAAACATACCTTTACCACCATTGATCCCAGTGAGCTGCCATCAAGCAACCTTTGAATGTACCCGAGAAGGAAAGTAGTATCCAAGTATACCATTGCACGACAAAACCGGTACCCTTTGATGCATGGCAAATGCGATGAAAATCCGTTGGAACTGTTTATTTTCACGTTCAAACTTTATCACGCTACCGTGGTTGGTTTCCCTTATAGCATTAATATACCATACCAAATGCGAGTAGGACTTGACATCGTCACCATAAATCGTCTCATAAACCTTTTCCATAGCATTATATGCCCGATAGTACTCCATGTTAATCCCATAATTGGTGCGGGAAATCAACAGCAATTTGGTTGGGCTTCTTGTGAGGATTTTTGCGAACTTCTTCCTCAATCAAACTAGACGAGAAGCTAGTGGAGTATGTTTGCTTCAAGTTGCGCCCACCAGCACCACAAATGTGCTCGGTGGTTATAAGACCCGACCTGGAGATGTTAATACAAAATATAAAAATTCAAACCAAAAAACAATATGGTGCAAAAAACATCATGTGTAAACCAAAGTTACACATGTTGTAACAACACATAACATGTGCTAAGCATTAGATGACGAAGCAGCGAAAACCTACCTGAAACATTTCGTTCCTCTCATCAATAGAAGTCGCATGGAATTTCCACCGCATTTTCATCCGCACACTTAGCCGTGAACCTAGAACGCTCATTGTGAGTTACAATCATTTTGAAACCGGTGCGAAGACGATACTTGGTGTAAGCAACCCCGACTTGCTTAACTCCTTCAACAAACACATGACCAATCTCACCAAGAACATTGGGCCAACCATCCGATAACAAAGGTTTCGCGGGCTTGCTTTTATCTTCCAAATACATTCCAGTGAAGAAGATTGTTTCTGACGAACACATACTACTAGACCCGCTAGAAATAGAAGAATCTGCCCTAGAGCCGGAGGAAGAGGCCACACGAGGAACATTTTGCAAGAAAATATCAACACTTTGGTCTTTTGTTTACTATTTGTGATGGATATAAGAGCTTGCAACGAAAAATCACAGTCAAGCGGGAAATCTTTCCCACTTTCTCGAAAGAAGAAAGTAATACCAAGAGGAGTAAAATGCTTCCATTCCCGGCAAACTTGTTCCTTAAACTCTTCAAGTCTGATATCAGTATTAACACGCAGGGTAATAAAATCTGAAAAGTAGCGAACAACAAACAATGCAACTAACGACAGCGCAACTAACGGAATCCATGAAAACCTAAAAAATATCAATACACACAATAACAATATCAAAATTTTAAAACGAATGCAATTCACTCGGGCGTTGCCCCTCGTGAGAAGTATATTCTATGCGGCAAGCTAAATATGAGTAAAAGATACAAATGATATACCTATTTACACATAAACATGTTACAGGACATATATATGTAACTTCAACTTACACATGCTTAAAATACAACATGATACATATGTGTAAACTAAAATTACACATGCTACAACTAAAAACATGTGCATCTTCCTCACACATGCTTAAAATACAAAACATGATATATGTGTAAACTAAAATTACACATGCCGCAACTAAATAACATCTCGCATCTTCCTTACACATGCTTAAAAATACAACAGATATATATGTGTAACCTAAAGTTACACATCCCGTAACAAAAAACAACATGTCCAACAAATCAAACCGAACTTGTTCTTGAAAAAAATTGTTTCTTCATACTCCTCTCAAGTATCAACAAAAATTAACAGATCGAGACATGGAAGAAGAACAAATAATTCAAAAAAAAATTTGAAAACAGATCAAATAAAAACAAAATAAAATTATTACCTAGATTTGTTGTTTTCTTACTTCAAAACAATGTTCTTAGTATTCCTCTTCTCAGTATCAACCAAACCCGTGTAAGCATCAACAAAAACATACTCAAGTATCAAAACCAAATAAAAAATGTGAAAAAACTAGATCGCAATTGTAACAATCAAAAATCAGTTGAATTGAAAACTAGATCAAAAATCGGTTGAATCATTCGTACCTACGTTGATTTCTATATCTCTATTTATAATGTGATAAATCCAATGAATAACATCAATAAAAATTGAGAAAAAGCAACAATGAATCCTTGTTCTTCGTCTCGTCTTCAACACAAAGAAATGATTAACGACCTCTTGTTCTTCAATGCAACAATTCGTGTAGAAGAAATCAACCTAATTCTTCTACTGTTATAATCGAGAGCTAATCGAGAGAAGAGAATAGAGAGCTAAAACCTAACCCGAGTTGGATTTGCTTTTTGTTATAAAACGACTATAAATACCAGGAGGTTATTTTGGGTATTTTTACTTTTATTAATGAAAGTGCTGCGTCAAGACTCAGGGATAATTCAAAACCAGGCCCCAAAAATAAAAGTTCTGGGCCTAGAAATATCAAAAATAGAAAGTGTGGAGTTGATAGTGGAGGATCCACTTTGAGGGGCTTGTATATGTTGAACCCATATAGTAGGGGATTCAAGTATTTTTCACTTCTGCAAATCTCCGGTTGGTAACCAAGAAACTCTATTTAGTCGAGGAAGCTTTTCCTGCTGTCAAAAGAAGATATGAAACGAGAAGAATAAAAAAAGGAAAAATGGGTCAAGTATTAAGTTATGTTAGGCATGAGGCCTAAGAGCAGTGGGACGAGTAAAACTAAAGACTAAAAACTAAAATAAAGTAAAAGAAATGGGTTTAGTCCGTGTTGCGACGCTACGGTAGTGGAGTAAATTTGGTGGAGCGTAGTTATAAAGGTTCGTCTGTCACGGGGCGTAGGTATAAAATGCGTTTGTGTTGGACGTAACTTTAAATTACGCCTGATGTCGGGCGGAGTCTAAATTTGCGTTTGGTGTGGAGCGTAATATATAAAACCGCCCGATGGAGAGACGTAATTACAAACTACGCCCGACGGGGCGCAAATACAAACTACGCCTGGTGGGGCGCAAATGAGACAAGACGCTTTGATGGGGCATAACTTTGAATTACGCCCGACAAAGAAATGCATGAATCATAATGATACATGTTCTTCGATACAATATACAGATTTTTGGATACAAAAATAGAGGTGCATCATTAGTGTTATTGTCTTTCCGAAACACCGAACACGAGGGATGGTAAAGATGATGAAACAACTCAAACACAAACAGTTTCTTGATGGCCCATTTTAGATTCTCGCATAATGGTTTTGCTCATAATTTTTGATATGTCTCCAACCTCTCAGTTTCTTATGAGCACTACTGGGATTATCTCGCAAATTTATAATAGTCTTTACTACCGCCAAAGAAATAACCTATAGCGATTGCCCCAATCGAGCCCCGACTTCTAACATTAAAAATTGTCACATGTAGCAATGAACAGAAGATTGGTTGTGGTTCGGTACTTAAGTCGAAGCACCGCGAATGTAGTTAACTTCAATTGATGTTCCTCACCCTATGAGCGATGATAACTTAATTCAGTTATCAGCAATGAGCATAACCAAAGTCGGAATACATAGAAATTGGTGGAATGATGGGGCGTAGATTTAAATTACGCCCATGTAGTAACAAAGCGGAACTAATAATTGCCCATATAAGCGGACTTTAAAGTTACGTGCAGTCGAGGGCGTAACTTGGAACTACGCTTTGGTTGAGGCGTAATTGAAACTTACCGCTTGTAACAAGGCGCAAATGTTAACTACGTCTCATCGGGCGTAGATTAAAGTTACGTTTCAAACAGACGCAACTAATATTTGCGTCTGACTACCAAGCGCAAATTAAAATTACTCCCCAATTGAAACGCAACTAATATTTGCGCCTCATGTCGGGCGTAGTCGTGAGTTACGCCAGACTAAAACCAAACCAAAGACCAAATATAGTTTGGTTTTTTGGTTTTAGTATGGTATATGATCTTTACTCCTCTCCGTAGCGCTTGGTTTTTCGACCAAATTTTTAGTTATACTCCTCGACTGTGGTTGCTCTAAAGGGTGTGTCTTTCTAGTCGTATTTTGTTTGATTGAAAATTCTTTCTTCCTAGAAATTAGTTTGGTGATATTGATTTGAATTTCCTAATCTCTTCTATAATCTTCTAACTCTGATGGTATAGCTTCTTTTTCCCATAGTGTTGTGTATCTCTTGATAATCCGTTGAATTTATTTTGATAATAAAACCCTGCAATAATTTTATATCTCTCTATAGCTTTTAGCTGAGTCCTTTAGTATCACCTTGTTTATTTGTTTGGCTTGGTGATGATTATGTCATCCTTCAAACCTCCTTGATGTTTCCCTTGTTCCTTAAAATAATTGCAAAATTTATCCCATTCCGTAGCTTCTCAACTGTGCTTCTGGTATCGCCATATTTTTTTTCAGCTAGACATGGTGATGTTTTGTAGAAAAGTTCTGTTCTTCCTTAAATTTTTAAGGAGTTTTTACCTGTTTGCTTAATTGCAGGTGGTTCTAGTTCTCTAAGATTTCAACATTTGATTGAGATGCATAGGGTTATCATTTTGTTTCTAGAGAGTTTGTGAAATAAAACTGGGTTTCTACTGATGTTTTATACAACTCAATTTCCAACCGTAGTTAAATTTTTATATTTATTTTTTTATTCAATTCCTTTCACTTTTCCTCATTCAATTTTTAATCTAGTGAAATTTTAGGTTCCTTTGTAGTAGTGAATATACCGTATAAGTTATATGTTTTTTCTAAGACTTCCTAATAGTTGTTCATCTTTTCTGTTTGAGAATTTATCTGTTTGAGAAATTTTTCAATTCAGAGTCATAGCCGAGAACTTTTTGGTCTAATTTTTGGGGTGAACTGTAATTTGCATAACTTTCATGTTTTCCATGGTATTCGTGGATCAATTGAAGAATACTTGCTACTTTCCTGACATAAGATTTTCTGAGGTAACCTATCAGGATGTGCAATAACTCTTAGATGGAAAACCAACCAAGCAGAAGCAGAAATTGAGAATAATAAACATCACACTTTTTGGCAACTCTATCCTCCTGAGTAGCTTTATATCCCATAAGGAAGAGGTAGATAAATTTTATGTAGAACTTGCTGTAATGATGCAATCAGAGACTGTGAGAACTCTCATTTTAATTTGTATTAGCTCTCTTAAAACTTCCCTGTGAATTTAGTGTTTGTTTTATCTATTTTTATTTTGTAACCCAAATTTGTTTAGTTCAGTATTCTCTGATTTCCTTTTAGTACCAATTTCCCCCACTATGTAATCTGACTAGCCTGCACCAAAGTGTTCTATTCATTTGTCTTCTTTGGTTCAGTTCTATGGTTTGATGTTTTCCATTGCTGGACTGTAGTGTTTTGATGCGTGTCGTAGGTGCAATCAAATTAATTAATGTTTCCACTCAATTAAAAATAATATAATGGAAGTCAAGTTCGTTCCCACGAGGAGCAAGAGATCTTAGTTGTAAAAGTTGTCACGAAAGGGGGGTGTAAAAAGCAAAAGAAAATAAACAAAGCAATTAAAATCGAAAGTTGAAAGATGAAAGCAATAAGAGAGACAAGATCAAGGAATCCTTCTTCGTTGCAAAACAATGATTAAAGTTATGTTCTTTTCTACTTGTTATTAGTCATGATTATCACCAACCGTAGGATAGCAGGTCCGCTTAGCTAGCCCCAAAATCCCTAATTTCACCGAGTAACATGTCCGCTTAGTTATCGATTCTATTCAAAAGAACCACCTTGAGGTTCGCTACAAGATGTAATTCCCGAATGCATTAAGATTTATGAATTTAGGTTTAGTACTAGTAGTTAAACTCGGTTCGCTTGGTTCACTTTCTAGCGTTGTTTCTACACACAATTGCTCCACGGAATCCCTCCGCAAGGTCTCGTGTTTTCTACTAGTGTAAAGTGTCGAGAACGATTACGTATTCCCTAACTTATACTAGATATAGATCAATTAACAAATCAATTTAGCGTGCACTCCAAACAATCTATCAATCAATCATGAATGAATAAACATTCCTATTAGTAAAAACAATCGATAATCATGTGAAAAACTTCAAGATAGAATTGAAAACAAAACTCAAATCATGTTAAGAACTAGAATTCATCCTCAATCAATAAGAAAATTAGCTACTCATGTTTTTTTGAAATTCACACAAATAATAATTATTAAAAGAAGAATTTTCAAATTCACACAAGTAATTAAAAAGAAAAATCTTAGAAAAGCAAGCAAAAACACAAGTGATGTGTGTGTAGAGAGATGTGTAGAAGTTGTAGAAAACTTCTCTATTTATAGGCTTCAATATTCTCCAAATCTTCTAAGGAGTAGAATCCTTTTCCTTTTGCAATTCAATTTCCAAATCCAAGCTTTTCTCAACTCTTCCACCTTCTCTTTCCAAATTTGAGTCCAATTCTCCATCCAATTCCTAGCCCAAGTCTTCACACCCATGAGAGAAGTCCATAGAAAATTCTGGAATTTTTGCTCGCCGTAAAACTGGGATTGTGGCCGGAATCCGTCGCCGCCGGTCGCCTGAAAATTTCTCCGTCAAAGGAATATTCGACGGAATATTCCGTCAGTCCTCCGTTAGGACTAACGGTCAAACGGGTCAACCGTCAGTCAACGGTTAGTCACCGGTCAAAGCGAGATGAGGGAGTCGGCTATGAGTCGATCCACCGAGTCGACCGAGTGGTCTTAATCAGCCGAGTCACCGAGCCGGATCGTGTTGAATCGCCAATTTCGAGTTGATTCGCGTAACCGAACTCCGGCCCTAGGCCATTGCACGGCTTGCACAGAGCCAAGCATCTCCACAAGCAATCCATGCTCTTCCCGCCCACAATGGCTATCTTGCAAACTCCTTAATCTCTGTCTCTGCCATTCACCAATTTACAACCAAAACCACCATTCATCACCACCTTAGCACCCACTCAAGCCTCCAGTCTGCCAGACTCCACTTGAACTTTCCCTGCAATGCACAACTCATATAGTCCATTCAATCATAACCTGCAACTTCCTTGCACACCCATCCCTGGCTTCAAAAACCAACAGCAAACACCACCACTAGGAAATCCACCACACTGCCTCCACTGCAAAGCCATTTCTTCCCTCTGCTATAGGATTTCAGCTCGGCTTGAGTTCAAACAACAACACAAACATCTCCAGCATCTCCATAACCCCGCTCGGCTCACGGGGCATAAGCATCATTTCCATATAATTTTATTCAACACCCAAACAAGATGAGAACCCATTTCTTCTCTACATTCTCAAGACTACGCCCGCCACAACTTTCGCTCGAGACTTTAACTTCTCGGCCTCGGGTTGCATACCTCCACAGTGCAGACTTCCAGCTCCTCTTCTTGCAACACAGCCTTCACTCAGTGATCTACCTGAGCCATTCTCCCTAACCTCCTGCTTCAAGGCCATTCCAGCAAGCTCAGCTGCTAATTCAATCCATAAGATCAGCCCAGGCCACCTGCACAGACTTGAGCTCCATCACATTATCACATAATCCTTTGTTGTGCTATCACTCCACCAGACTCATTCAACCACAGCCATTGTGTAGCTCTAATCACCAACACTTTGAGCCATTGCTTCATTACATGCTGCTCCATCTGAACCCATTGCCATTTTGGCTCGAAACAACAACACCATTAGTAACAGTGCCAACCCCAAGTACATTCATTCTCGGAGCACACAACAGCACTACCAATTTGAGCTCATATGATATTGGGGTTTCAAGTAATACCCAATTCCAGTCCTCTTCATTAACCTCCTACTTCTTCATAAAATTCTTCCATCAAATCTCTCCTGAGCTCCTCTTTCTTCATCTCGATTAATCCCTGAGTCCGATCTCTTGATTCATCGCCAGCAAACAACTCGCTCTTCTCCTTCTCGTTCTTCAATCAACAACTACCAACAAGACAAGAACCCTCTTCGATTCATCAATCAAAACACCGATGAGATTTAGATCATTTCTGTGATACCCATTCTTCAATTCATCAATTCTTCTTCATCTTCCATCTCTCGATTCTCAGCAAACCCACATCTCAGATTTGAACAACATCCATCCTTCTAATTCAACACCATCGTCATTCCCATTGTTCTTGATAACCATGACCACAAACCCATCTTTGGTTTTACCTCCGAATTTCTCTTTAGATTTCTCGGACAAACAATAACAACAATGGCCGCTTCTCTATCTCGATTCATATAACATCGAACCCTAATTTCTCGGGTTTCGAGTTCATCTTTCTCGACTTCATTAACAACAAGCAGCCATGGCTGCTTGTTCTTTCTCGTTTTCAGATTTTCTTTCAAATGATTGAGAAATCTCGATTTAGGTTTAGGTTATTAATGGGTCGGGATATTGGTACTCGGGCTGCCCTGATAAGGGGTAACCAAATTTCCAGCCCCCTTAGCCTCTGCTGGTTTGTCTATAGTGCTCCTCCAAAAGACTTGTCCCTTAACATTAACCGGGCTCCATATAGTGTTCGCCCCTGAAATGACAATTTTGCCCTTTTGGCTCAAATAAAATAATTTCTTCTTCTTTTCCTCCGTGTGACTCCAAAGTAGCTACAAAACTCAAAAACATACGTAAAATACATAATTTACAAGAAAAATAGCAAAGAAAGCATAAACTACTAGATAGTAAATTAGGTGTATTCTACACCTATCAAATTCCCCCACACTTAGACTTTGCTAGTCCTCGAGCAAATCAAACTAAAAACTCACAACTTCAAAGCGTTCCAGCGTCACAAGCATCCAAAGAGCTATGAGGACATAGAGTTTCTGCATGCTAGTAATAAGAAGTTAGAAATACTAAAGAACATATTCTCATTCTTAAATGTTGAGTGAGAAATAACCACACCATAATGAGAGAACGCGTGTTTGAGAAACGATCAATAAGCATTTCGCTCGACTTCGCCCCCTCACCAAAAAGGATTTTATGATAATTGCACTCAAAAAGACAGCTTTTTTATGGTTCTCACATGTGTGCAGTAGGAATGAAGATAGAAATCCCGCATCACGTTGAATGGTGGGAAGGATAACTTAGAAATATTTTTAAAAACCCACATCTTTTAATATTTTGAAAAACCATTTTTCCGACGATCTCTACGAAAGGAAATCAATCATTATTATCGAGGATGAGATTACTTACTCACCTTCACATCCGATCGCCAATTATGATAACACCACTCTCACGGCATCCAATAGAAACGTCTTCCGCTCCTCGTCTTGATCTTCTTCGTCTTCGGTTTCAACTATTGATGATAAACCCTCGAATTTCATAAATCCTTGACAATTTTTAACTCTTTTACCTTAAATCCTTGTCGCTTGAAACTTCCTTATATATTTTTCTTCCCCACGGCTCATTCAATAAAAATAAGAACAAATATTTCTCTTGTGTTTTTCTTTTCTTTCCTTTTTTTTTTTTTTTTTTTTTTTTTTCTTTTTCTTTTTTTTTTTTTTTTCAATTTTTTTTTTTTTTTTTTAATTAAAACAAGAGAAATTAAATACAAAAATAAACCATGCCCGTGAAAGAAGTATTTTTCCGCTTGATTCTTCACAACTTGTATCGTCTTGAAATCATAAACTTCAAAATTCTCACCTTTTAATTTTCTTCGCTTTTATGAATAAGTCTTCATACTTGGATATAAAATTACCTCATTATATTGTAAGTCTTCAACATATATGTAAAATCCGCTCTTTGTATGTTGCTTTTACTTGAATAAGAAATTTGCTCTTTTTCTCGTTCCGTTGCTTGTAAACCTTAAACTTTTCCAACTTTCCTTGTAGATTTTGATGTCGCTCCTTGTTGATGATGAAAGTGTTTCTATGGATCCGTTGTTGTCGAGAGAGAGAATGGTGCTAACTGCAAATCGAACTACAAGAAGGAAGCTTTCATCCATGGACGTCACCCTTATGATTGACAAAATTAGCACTCAAGAGATCAAAGAGTAGTGCTTCTATTGGTGGGAGGTTGGGTAGCTCACCATTCTACCCGGAATTAAAGTACGGTGACACACACTCAAAAGAAGCTCTTTAGTAGATGGAAAATTTCTGGTCGGTGCCTCACATGATATGAATATGGGTAGTCTCCACTAATGATTGATCAGCAACTCTAATAATGCCCTTCTCCCTGCACCAAATTCGCATCACCGGCATGATTAAATCCATTATTTAACACTCAAACAAGCAAGAAATCCGAATGTAGTTCTCTAACATTTCCAAGTTCAATTATGTCGGTCAAAATCTCTATGTAAACATACCTAGAAGTATGCTAGTGACTCTAAAATCTTTAAAAGTTGGAATTTTTAAGTAAAACTTTTTTTTTTTTTTTCAAAATTTTTCAATTTTTTTGTAATTTTTGTTTTAAAAACATGCTTAACCACTCCCCACACTTAAACCTTACATTGTCCTCAATGTAATTGAATCCTCCTAGTAAAGTCAAGGTGGGAGATTTTAACATGATAAGAAATAAGAAAAAGAAATAACAAAAAGCAAAAAGATAAGAAATACAAAACCTATGGGTTGCCTCCCATTAAGCGCTTGTTTTAAAGTCGACGCCCGACTTAGCTCTTGCGGCACATTACTCCTCCGGAGGAGTGCATCTTGAAGTCCAATTATGTCCACATGCTCCGTTGGAAAGTTTTCATAATATGGCTTTAACCTATGGCCGTTGACTTTCAATTGTTGTCTGTTTTTTCGCTAACAATATCAATCGCACCATGAGCATAAACATTAGTAACAACAAATGGTCCCACCCAACGGGACTTAAGCTTTCTCGGAAATAAACGTAAACGAGTATTAAATAAAAGGACTTTTGCCCCACAACAAAACTTTTCCGCGAAATCATCTTGTCATGAAAAAGCTTAGTCTTTTCCTTGTAAATCCGGCACTCGTAAGCATCATTACGTATCTCCTCTAGCTCATGTAGTTGTAACTTCCTTTGTTTCCCGCTTCATCATACTCCATGTTGAATTTCTTTATCGCCCAATAAGCCTTATGTTCAAGTTCAACCAGGAAGATGACAAGCCTTACCATAAACCAACCTATATGGAGACATACCAATTGGTGTCTTATACGCCGTTCTATACGCCCAAAGTGCATCATTGAGCTTAAAGCTCCAATCTTTCCTCGTGGTATTCACCGTTTTCTCAAGAATGGACTTGATCTCACGATTCGAAATTTCCGTTTGTCCACTAGTTTGTGGATGATAAGGTGTACCAATTTTGTGTGTTATGTTGTACTTCTTGAGGAGAGCGTGGAAAGCCTTCTTGAAATGTGAGCCTCCATCGCTTATCACCACTCTTGGTGTACCATGCCTATTGAATATGTATTCCCTTACAAAATCACAAACAACTTGAGAGTCATTAGTTTTGGTGGCTCTAGCTTCCACCCATTTCGAAACATAATCAACGGCAAGAAGTATATAAAAGTTCCCATTCGAATTGACAAAAGGACCCATAAAATCAATAGCCCACACATCAAAAATCTCAACGGCGAGAATTGGTGTGAGTGGCATTTGATTTCGAGCACCTAGATTGCCCGTTCGTTGACATCTATCACACGATTTACAAAAAAACATATGAATCTTCAAACAAGGTGGGCCAATAAAATCCACTCTCGAGAACTTTGAGAGCGGTACGCTTAGAACCAAAGTGGCCACCACAAGCAAAAGTGTGGCAAAAGGAGAGGATGGATTGAAATTCGGAATTAGGCACGCACCTTCGCATTATTTGATCAACGCCATATTTCCATAAGTATGGTTCATCCCACACATATTGCTTAGCTACCTTTTTAAGTTTCATCTTTTGGAAATTAGACATTGTACTAGGTACTTTCCTTGTCACCAAGTAATTCACTATATCCGCATACCAAGGTGTTGATTCTTCCATGGAGAAAAGTTGTTCGTCGTCCTAAAGCGGTCATGTAATGGAAGTTCCTCTTGAGACATAACAAGTCTACTAAGATGATCCGCAACGGTATTCTCCACACCCCTCTTATCACGAATTTCTATGTCGAACTCTTGTAACAATAGGATCCACCGGATTAATCTTGGCTTAGCTTCTTTCTTCTTTATCAAGTGTCTTAGTGCGGCATGATCGGAATACACAATAACCTTTGTACCCACCAAGTATGATCGAAATTTTTCCAAAGCAAAAACTATAGCCAATAACTCCTTTTCCGTGGTAGAATAATTGATTTGTGCATCATTAAGGGTCCTAGATGCATAATAGATAACATGGGACAACTTGTCCACCCTTTGACCCAAAACGGCTCCAACCGCATAATCACTAGCATCACACATTAATTCAAATGGAAGATTCCAATCCGGTGATTTGATAATCGGCGCACTTGTCAACATCTCCTTTAATTTGTCAAAAGCATCCTTGCATTCCTTGTTGAAGTCGAAAGGTACCTCCTTTTGTAATAACTTGCACATCGGCATGGAGATTTTGGAGAAATCCTTGATAAACCGCCTATAGAAACCTGCATGACCAAGAAAAGAACGGATCTCCCTCACCGAAGTGGGATATTGTAAGTTTCTTATTAAATCTATCTTTGACTTGTCCACTTCGAGCCCTCGAGAGGACACAATGTGACCAAGTACTATGCCGTGGTTTACCATAAAGTGACATTTCTCCCAATTTAGGACAAGGTTTGTGTCTATGCATCGTTTAAGAACTAGTTCAAGGTTGTTTAAACAACCATCAAAAGAATTGCCATAAACACTAAAGTCATCCATAAATACCTCGATGATGCGCTCCACATAATCCGAGAATATACTCACCATGCATCTTTGAAAAGTAGCGGGCGCATTGCAAAGGCCAAACGGCATCCGTCTATATGCAAACGTTCCAAACGGACAAGTGAAAGTGGTCTTCTCTTGGTCCTCCGGTGCAATAACAATTTGGTTGTATCCCGAATAACCATCCAAGAAGCAATAATAAGAATGCCCCGCTAACCGCTCCAACAATTGATCAATGAAAGGTAAAGGAAAGTGATCCTTGCGGGTTGCGGAATTAAGCTTTCTATAGTAAATGGACACTCTCCAACCGGTTTGAACTCTTGTAGGAACAAGTTCATCGTCTTGATTTCGAACAACCGTGACTCCGGATTTCTTTGGCACCACTTGTACCGGACTTACCCACTTGCTATCGGAAATTGGGTAGATTACCCCCACACTTAGCAATTTGAGTATCTCTTTTTCACAACCTCCATCATGGGAGGATTTAGCCGACGTTGAGCATCACGTACGGCTTCACGTTCTCTTCCATTAGAATCCTATGCATGCACATGGATGGACTAATGCCTTTGATGTCCGCAATTGTCCACCCAATAGCCGTTTTGTGCTCTTTCAAGACTCTAAGCAAACGGTCTTCTTGTGGAGTGTGAGGTTCTTAGAAATAATCACCGGAAGCTCATCTCCATCCCCCAAGAAAGCATACTTCAAATGGTCCGGAAGTGGCTTCAATTCTAGCTTGGGCGCCTTCACAATAGATGGTACAAGTATTTCATCATTCACGGGTAAAGAAATATATGAAACATCACCCTTTTTAGCTTCTTGCAATGTCGCCAAAGCTCCACATATCTCCACCAATTCCTTGGAGATTTCAACATCCAAGTTAGACAAGCCATGGACGTCCAATTCAATGCTCTTTTGCAATACCACATCAAGTTCATCCTCTTGGTTCAATTCCACCATTTGTTGCGCTAATGAATCAACCACATCAATGGAGTAAACGGAATGCACATCACTTGGGTAGCGCATGGCTTCAAATATGTTAAAGTGTATTATCTCCTTGTCGAATTCCATAGTGAGTGTACCCTTATCAACATCAATCTTCGTCTTTGCGGTCTTCATGAATGGCCTCCCAAGAAGTAAAGAAGTAGATGATCGGTTCTCATTGTTGTCCATATCCACCACGAAGAAGTCCACCGGAAAAATAAGCTCATTTACTTGCACTAGCACGTCTTCTACAAGCCCCTTTGGATATATGTTAGACTTGTAGGATCATAATATTGCAACGTATAGGGCTCGCGGGATCAATAAACGACGATACCGCGAGGGAGTCGCAGGAAGCTAAAATAAACGACGCGATGGGAAACGACACACAAAACAAGCCGAAAGACATGAAACCCGGCGAGGGTAAGAAGTGTCGCGAGATTGAACAGTTGTACACGGCGACACTTCGCGAGACATTCCCGAAAATAAAGGATAGCTTAGCTGTCATCCACTATGTATTACCCTATATAAAGGGTTGAGTGAGTCTGTTGAAAGGGGGATCGGGGGAGAATTGTTAGGCAAGTCATTAGGAGAGAGAAAGTTTAAGAGTCTTTTAATTTCTAAGTGTAATTCTATTTTCCTGTGTAAACACTTCATGAATTCAATCAATAAATGTTCTTGATCTTTCATCTTCTAATGGATTAATTAGGCAAAATCGAGTAAGGGGTGTAGTGTGGGAAATCCTGCTACTACATATGCGCTAGAAACAGGACTCGTGCGGAGATTGACGTAGAAATTGGAAGGAATTTGAATTAACGAAAAAAGATTTGGAGAAGATCCTCAAGAATTCATTGAAAAGAAAAAATGGCTAGAAGAAGAAATGTACAAGGGCAATCAACGGTTGTAAGAAGAAGTGGGAGACTTGCTGGAGAAAGGAGGAATGAAACAGAGAATCATCAAGGATGAATAGGAGAAATGATGGAGAAGATCAAAATCAGCCACCGAACTCCCCAAAGTAGCAAACGCGGTTGAGGATTATGATAGAGTAAGTGTACATACTTGGAGATCCGATTCAAGACGAGAGAGAAGAGGAGCAGCAGGTTGGTGAACAATGGACAAGGAGGAGGAGAGCAAGAAATGAATGGAGAAATGAATCCAGGTAACGAAGAAATCGTAGCATTAGAAAGATTGAGACAAACAATACATGAGGAGAGACGGCTAGAGGCAGAGGAACGAGCAAACTTGACAAGACAAAATCATGAATTGAGGATGGAAAATATGAGGTTGCAAAATAGGAGATCTAGAAGTAGCGTGAGATCAAGTTCAAGATCGAATAGAGAAGAAAGAAGGAGAGTTTTACCAACAGAAAGCACCGATGGAGAAACACAAAATCCGAATATAGAGCATGGCGAGAGAAGAGAAGAAATAGAAGATCGTTATATTCCTCAGCCCAAAAATCTTCAAAATGAGCGGAATAGGGAAAATCAAGGAAACATGCAACTCCAAGAATTGAACGACCCAATTTCGAAGGGAGAATAATCTTGCACAGGGAGAGAAGAATTGAGAAGAAACCGAGAGATCGAGGATGACATTGAGAGACACTACATTGAACAAGCGCGGCTAGCTCGCGAGAGAGAAAGGCTAAGAGAAGAAATGGAAAATCAAGAGATGGAGGAGGCAATCAAAAGAGAATAACCATGATAACCGCGAAAGAAGAAGGGAACAAAATCGTGCCAATAGAAATATTAATGAAGAATATGAGAGGGCGCAGGTGAGAGTTGAGAGACAACCAAGAAGAGAGAACAACCGATATAATGGCGTGCGAATTAACGAAAGAGGTGAAGAAGAGCGTCGCGAGGAAAGAAGAGGAGAAGATAATGAGCAGGAAGGTCAAAATAGACACGAGCGAAGAAGGAGAGAAGCAGAGCTAAAAAGACCAGTAGAGTCAAATTCTGAGGCAAATGAACAAATCTTAAGAGAATCATTTGAAATGAGAGGATTACTTGAATAATAGAAGGGAAGGAGGAAGGAGACAGGTTAGAGGCGAAGCCATCGCAGTAAGCCGCGAAGAATCCCTTTACGTTAGAAGTACAGATGGGAGGAATACCTCCTAAATGCAATTTGCCTACATTAGCCAGCATTTTTGACGGAACAACTCATGCGATACAAAGACATTAAAGCTTATATGAGATGTATGTTGCAGTGGGAGAGTCATGATGCTATATTGTGTAAGTACTTCGCATCAAGCTTAACTAAGAGAAGCGTTAAAGTGGTTTGAAGGTTTGCCCAGGAACACGATCGCGTCGTTTAACCATCTGCAAGCTACATTTTGGGAGCCTACATAAGCAACAACTTCACGCGACCAGGAATTGAAGATGTATTCGGGTTGAAACAAAGAGTTGGAGAAAGCTTAAGACAGTTGACAATAAGATGGAGAACCATGTGTAGCGAAATGGCAGGACGGGTTGAGGAGAGATATCTCATCCTCTCATTTGTGAATGCTCTCTTTGCGACCAACTTGTTATACATTCAAATTTTTAGAGTCAAAAATACAATCACGATGGCAGAACTGCGAGAATTACAGAAGAATATATCGCCTTAGAAGAAAGACAGAATGAAATGAATTCTTATCCGCCGCGAACACAAACTCGAATGCTCGCGAACGCAAGCTTGTTACCTCAGTTCATCAATACAGTGGCGAGCACTTCGCAAGGACAGCAGGCAAGGAGGGCTGATGAGGGACAGCAGAAGATAGTAGCCATGGGAAGCCATGATCAAGAAGAGTTTGAACGCGAAAGGAATTACTACAATCGTAACAACAATAATAAGATTCAGAGGCTAGATCATGTGCAAGAAACTTATGGTGGACGAAGGCAAAATAACCGTGGAGGGCAGAGAAGTCATAGAACAGGTATGGGAACAAATTAAGATGCCTCCACCGAATGCTAGCGTTGAAAAGATCTCGGGAAGCTATACTTGTGATGGAAAATGTACCAGCACCTTGGAATGTTGGAATGGAACCACCGCCAAGCGATAGAAGCCATGAGTTTTGTTCTTACCATCGCTTCCATGGGCATCAAACAAACGATTGTAGAAACATAAAAAGAATTATTCTTAGGATGATTGATCAGGGGAAGCTGAATCACTTTCTAAAAGGAGAAGAAGAAGGCCAGACATTACCACCACCACCGTAAATGCACGTAACAGTGTCGGTCGAAAGGAAAGGAAACATTTGTGATAGAAAGGAACAAAAGCCAAGAATTTGAATTGCAACTCTATCATCCACTCATATCGCACAATCGAAGATTTTCATGACAATGTGCTCAGTAGAGTCTTTGCGAGAGATGCTGATGATAAAGAAATAATGAGCCTTGCGAGAACGACGCAGTTAGAAAAGTGGCAGCTGAAGACTATTTCTTTCTCTGCAGATGAAGTGCCAAAAGGAAGAGAAACACATGATAGCCCGTTGGTTGTGAAACTAGAGATTAACCCGAAACCCGGTCGATGGAGAAGATGATGAGGCGAGAAACTTGTCGGGCGATCAACCGAATCTTAATCGACACCGGAAGTTCGGTGAATATCCTCTTCTACCATACTTACAAGACGATGGGAGGAAAAGATGAGGATTTGATCCCTCTACATACAAGATATATGGCTTTAATGGCACCGCAAAACAAACCAAAGGGAGAGGTTCACATGAGAATACCTCTACAAGGATTATCAACTGGTATTTTATTCGTGTGGTTGACGTGGAATCTCCATACAATGCGCTGATTGGGAGGCCGTGGCTTCATGAAATCTTGGGAGTCGCGTCAACGTATCATCAATGTATTAAATTCCCACATCCAAATGGCATTGGTATTATACAAGGAGATTGGAAGGAATCGCAACAATGTCATGAAGTAGATGTAGAAAGCTGCGAAGAAAGGAATGCCAAAAGAAAAGGGTGGAAACAGCATGTGAGAGATGAGCAGAGAAAGGAAAAACTGATGGTGGATGCCATAGAAGCAAGGACTGAACATACCTCGCGAGGTGAATGCCTAGAAACAGGCGAATATTATGGTAGTAAAGAAGCAAAGGATATGAGGAGCAAAAGGCATAAGAAATGAATAAGCAACAAAAGCAGGAGAAAAAATAGCAGTTGAAGTAAGGATATGCGAGAATCTCGCAGAAGAGTAAAAATGAGAATTCGACTAAGAAAGAAAAGTGAAATACAACAAGTGAAACAGAACTTTGCGAATACATCGCAAACAAATATCAGCAAATAATGAAACATGAATGATTGAATGATTTAACAAATATAAATGCGCAAATGAATGGGACGAACCTTTATGGCGTACACCCTAGTTCGCGAATAACATTTCGTAAGAGGCGAATGTAAGACCTAAAGTGCGTCATATAAGGGGGTATCTCTCGCCGTGGTTCGGGGGAAGGTTACACCGCTCCCGAAGCCCGAACCATGAAAATTTGGGGCCCATGAAAGCCTATCCGGAGGAGGTACCTTGGACTCCCAACTATATATGTAGGTTATACCCGGTTGGGCGACCGAGGGTCTCTTCTTAGGAGTCGAGTGTATGCTCAAGGCGCCTGGGTACACGGTTGAGCCGAGTGCCCTGGGATGGATGAACCTACCCCGGCCATTCTTGGCAAGTCTTGGCATATGTTGCACTCGCCCGAAGAAAACTCCACTTAGGGTGCGGTCTCGTAACCATAAACCATATAGGTATAAGGGATAAGAGACTGCGAAAACAACTGGTTGTTGTTAAGACCGGATGGGAGGAGCTAGTCTTGTATGGCCGATGTTTCGCCTCCTTGAAGGGGCAACCGGGGAGATGATAAGGGCGGTACTCTCCATTAGGGGGAGTGCCAAAACAGACGCAAATGTCATGAGGCTTTGTTTTCGCAAGAGAATTTAGGCTTGTCATATTTGTGCAATTATCCTGCAGAGGCAATAATACTAACGCGAAGGTAAGGCGAGATCAATGGGTCTTTACACGAAAGTGTACGGACGTCCCTGCGATTTCGTCGCTAGACGGCAATGTCATAGGACTTTATATTCGCAAGGATATCTAGGCCTGGTCATATTGTCGCAACCAAAACATCCTGCAGAGGCAAAAATACTTGAAAAAATGATAAGGCAAGATCAATGGGTCTTTACATACAAGTGTAAAGACGTCCCGCGATTTTGTCGCAATGAAAGGTGGGGGAGGACCTCTAATTAGGGAGGTCTGACTTGGAAGACCACACAAAATGATAAAGCAAGGTCAATGGGCCTTTGCATGAAAGTGTAGAGGCTGCCTGCGACCTTGTTACAGCACAAAGAGATAGCATTCTCAGCTCATAAAGATATCCGCGACCTCGTCGCGGCCATACATTTCAACAATAATAAAATTATTATCCAACAAAATACATGAGGATAACTAACTTCTTCCATCAGAAGATAAATATCAGAGGCAAGTATGGGAATGGAAAAGATGGAATATTGTTATTCATCTTCTGACGAAAGAGTTATACATTAATAATGTTAGCCAATTATATTACAAGGAAGAACTACCAAAAAAGGGGAGTGAAGATTGAATTCATGAAAAAAGAGTTCACTATAACAAAGATACAAAGAATGTACGATATTACACGCAAAGAAAAGAAAACAAAAAGAATTATATCTTTGGTGATTCTTCTTCTTCACCCGATCCTTCGATTTGTATTATTCTCATCGCTTAATTTTCTTCTTCGCCGCCTTCACTATCGAAACATCGAGACAGGTAGATTCTCAGAACCTTTTCAAGAAGCCAGGGATATGTATGCAAAGGGATGTTCGGGTGTTTACAAACATACTCCATGGCTCCATTGCGAAAACGAACGGCATCATTATTAAAGTTCTCCTTTGTCGTTTCAAATTGTTTCTTCAACTTGGAATACTTATTATTACGGAGGGAGAGACTCTTCATGAGCCGTTGTTTTTCGATTCAAGTTCTTCAATTCTCGTTGGAAAATTCCCGGCGAGTTGTTCTTTCTCGATTCAAGATCCCTAATTCTCGTCTCGAAGTTTCTTCTCGGATTCTCGCAAATAAGTAACAACAAGTTAATAATTTACAAGCAATACTACAAAAGAAAGAAGTAGTAAGGTGTAATAAATAACCTTCTCTATCGATATCATATCTTTAATCAAGGAAGTATGCTCGGCGTGAAGACTAACATCAACACCTAGGTTATTTTCGGCGTTATCTAAAACTTTCGCAGCCTGTGCGAATTCATCATCATTATTTATAACAAGGAGCGAACGAACCGATCTTCTCGCTCACTAAATAAAGAATTCAAGCGAAGCAATTCATCTCGCTCAATTTGTAGCTCAAGAAGAGATTTTTGAAATGTTGCTAATGCTTGAGCACCATTGTTAGCAATGCGGTCTTTGTCATCTATGTGATCACTAATTTTCTTCCTCAAAATTTTGATTTCTTTACGAGACTCAAGAAACATTTGTTTAAATTGGTTGGCCGCACTTAAACCAGATCTATGTTCAATCTCTAAAAGGCGATATTTGGTCCTAAGTTCATCTAATGAAAGAGAGTTAATTTTGTTCGAAGAACTACTTAAAGAAGTGTTGAGATGAGCGAGAAGAAGGTTATTATCCATAGGTTCAGAAATGTATGGAGAAGAATAGCTTCATCGGAGAGATTATATACGTCTGCGAAAGTAATAAGTTAGGTGGCAATACACGACCAATAAAATAAAAATAATAAAAGAAGGCAAAATATTATACCATAAAGTTGTTTGATTAGCATTTTGAAGGGTGGATACCCTCTCTTTTGGGAGTCAAGTTCGTATTTAACTTTTGAATCGTCTCGTCTTTACTCGCGAGATAACGCAGCTTCAGCCTCCAATTCTCGAATCTTCTTGCTCAATTGCGAATTCTTCTTCTCAAGATTGTTGCGTCTTCTCTCAAGATCCGAGGCAACTACAAAAGAAGACCTTCCAACCTATGAAAGGAGATAGAAAAGTCGTTAATACATATACAACAATATAAAGTCAATGGGGAGATATGATTGTATACATACCAAGGATCCAAGCGCATTCAAGAAGTCGGGAGACATAGTTCTAGAGACTCCATTGAAAGAATCATTGCCCTCCAAAGAGAGTGGCATTGCACACGTTTGCGAGAGCCCCACAAAGAGAAGCTAGGGGAGCATCTCCTATTCCTTGGAAACAACGAGAAGATGTTGGATAACCGATCCATGGAAGAACTAGTAGATGGAACCTTCTTGGCGAGAGAAGGATTCGATTCATGGTTATCCTCGTCGAAGCTTGAGCTTGAGCTAAGGCGAGAAGAGGATTGGACCTTTCGCTTCTTAGTTAAGGGGGCAGAGGATTTACCCCCTGCGAGCGACAGTTTTACCCTTACTTTTAATCTTCGCAAAGAATAATTTCTTCAACTTCAACCTTCGTGATACACGTAAAGATAAGAAACGGAGGCAACAAATTGTTTTAAATAAGAAGAAAGGAAGTAATTCTTACTTCACTCATAAGTTTATCGAAGCAATGACAGAGTATCTTCCGATGGATCCTTTTGTAGCTTCTTTTCAACCTCGGCTATCCGAAAGATTTCACAAAATCAAAGCAATTATAGAAAGAAAATTACAAAAGCTAAATTTAAAGTCGGAAACATACCTCTTTCTTCTTCTCGGGCCATTTGAATTCCCAAGGATGATATCCTCGCGAGATTCGCAGAAGAACATGCGAGCCCACGATATAAGGACCATTTAAAATCAAGGGTACCACCCACCATTTCTCATCTTTGGAGTGGCGAGGAGAGGTATTATTGCCTGGGTGCCAATCAATGTCTTGCATGAGTAATTTATCTTCAGAGACATTATCCTTTTTCTTCAGACGAATACCCCAGCGAGATCTCGCATTCACCATAGTTATCACTGAATAATTTTCAAAAAAGTTTTCCACAGTGTATTTCTCAACAGCTATTTCCAAGTCTGCGAATTTGGGATTTCTAGCAGTAGGAGGGTATAAAGATCCTTTGCCAGCACCACGATTCGCGAATTCAAGCATTAGGCGAATGCAATCGCCACTCAATTGATAAACAGCCCGAGAGAATTTTTCATGGGCCAAAATTTCATAAAATAAAGGCAACTCAGGATTGTACAAAGGAATAGGAAGTCCCGCTGAGAAGTCGACTGCAAGCGAGACTATAATCTTTTGATCATCACATTGATGATCGAGAAAAGATTTACGTAAAGAATGGATGAGGGTTCTTGATCGGGAATGGTTGTGAGTAAAACCCTTCTTGAGCAACTTCGTTTGCACTTCTTCAAAAGATGTTTTGTATCCACGACTGATGGAAGCCATTTATCAGTATGGGAATGGATGGAAGATTGGAGATTAAAAACAGCGCTAGAAAGGATGAAGAAAAGCTTTGCAGTAGCAGGAGCGCAAATTATGGGAAGGAGAGAATCAAAGAAAAGTTGCAGAGACGAACTAAAAGATGTAAAGAAGGGGAAAAGAAAACTATATATAGGGAAAAGAGTCTCGAGAAAACAAGGTCATTTAATGCGAAGAGACATGAACGGTCAAGAAGAAGTGGTTGAAAGAGACGTGTCAAGAAAAGACATTAATAATCAAAACTGTAAAAGTACAAAATCAAACGAATAAAGATAAAATCGCGGCAAGAATATTATAAAATTCTTATGATACTCCTCCCCTCGCAGAGAAGTATGAGGAGTGATGGGAGACGATACAGATATATCTCAAAGAAGCTTCTAACTTCGCAAAGAATAGAGGCAAGTACGTACTTTTCAAGTACAAGATTCTTCTCGCTCCTTCATCAACAAAGATCAAAAGTTACTACAATAACAGATTTTTCCTTAAAGATCACTCTTCAAGCAATATTCAAGGAAAAAGAGGCAAGATGTAGGATCATAATATTGCAACGCATAGGGCTCGCGGGATCAATAAACGACGATACCGCGAGGGAGTCGCAGAAAGCTAAAATAAACGACGCGATGGGAAATAACGACACACAAAATACCGAAAGACATGAAACTGGCGAGGGTAAGAAGTGTCGCGAGATTGAATAGGTTGTACACCGGCGACACTTCGCGAGACATTCCTTAAAAATAAAGGATAGCTTAGTCATCCACTATGTATTACCCTATATAAAGGGTTGAGTGAGTCTAGAAGGGGGGATCGGGGAGAATTGTTAGGCAAGTCATTGGAGAGAGAAAGTTTAAGAGTCTTTTAATTTCTAAGTGTAATTCTATTTTCCTGTGTAAACACTTCATGAATTCAATCAATAAATGTTCTTGATCTTTCATCTCCTAATGGATTAATTAGGCAAAATCGAGTAAGGGGTGTAGTGTGGGAAATCCTGCTACTACAAGACTTGTTCGCTAATTGGATAATAACTCTTGTCTCTTTCAAAGGTCCAAGATTCAAGGAGTCATATATTTCGGCCGACATCACACTAATGGAAGCACCCAAATCAAGTAAAGCATGTTCAAACCTTTGTTTACCAATAGTAATTGGCACCGTGAAACCACCGGATCCGTGCACTTTGTAGGCATCTTCTTCAATAGCATAGCCGACGCACTCTCGCCAACTTTAGTAATTTCATTATCAAGCAACCTATCCTTCTTGATGCATAATTCCTCATGAACTTGGCATACCTTGGAATTGTCTTAATGGCCTCAATGAATGGTATGTTGATTTCAATCTTCTTGAAGATATCCATGAGCGCCTTGTCTTGAGCTTCTTTCTTGGATTTAGCAAAACGACAAGGAAAAGGAGGTGGAGTAGTGAAAGAAGGCTTTGGTTCCTTTGATTGATCGGTTTGGTGTTGAATTCTCCTTTGGTGCGGTTTCCTCCTTATCTTTGACTACCTCTTCAATAACTTCTTCATGATGACTTGGACCCTCCACTTGTCTTCCACTTCTTAGAGTAACCGCATTAACATTCTCTCTTGGATTCACAAATGGTTGTGAAGGAAGTTTGTGGATGCTTGAGATTTTAATAGGTTAACATCGGTCGCAAATTGTCCCATTTGAGTTTGTAAATCCTTGATAGCCGAATCGGTCTTTTGTTGATTTTGTTGAAACAATGACGTAATACCTTGCATCATGACATTAAGCTTATCATCAATTGAAGAATCACGTTCCTTGACTTGTTGTGGTTGGAATTGTTGAGAACCACCTTGTTGTTGAGGTTGGAAACGTGATTGTTGAAAACCTCCTTGTTGCGCATATGGATTAGGAGCCGCCGCTTGCGTGTTTGCATAACTAAAGTTGGGATGATCCTTCCAACCGGGATTATAGGTATTGGAGTATGGATCGTACCTTGGCCTTTGATTTGGATATAAAGCATTCACTTGTTCGGTCTCACCATCCGGAATAATTACCGCGGCAATCCTTTGCATCATTATCTCCATGTTACTCATCCTTTGATCAAGATGTGATGATGTATCACTAACTTCATGCACTCGCCTAACCATTGGTTCATCCCTTGTGTAGAATTGTTGCGAGTTTGCCGCCATACTTTCAATCAACTCTCTAGCTTCGGTCAAAGTCTTGTTCATTAGTGCACCACCACCCGCGGCGTCAAGAAGAGACCTATCACTTGAGTGGAGAGCTTCATAGAAGTATTGGAGTATCATAACGTCACTAAATTGATGGTGTGGACAGCTTGCCACCAACCTCTTGTACGCGCTCCCAACATTCATACAATGATTCTCCCACTTGTTGTTTCAATCCACAAATCTCTGCGAATTTGAGTAGCTTTGGATGCGGGAAAATATCTCTCGAGGAAAATTTTCTTCATCCCATTCCATGTTGTGATACTTCCTAAGGCAAATAATATAACCATTCCTTAGTATTGCCCGCCAAAGAAAACGGAAAGCTTTCAACATTGCTCCATCCGCATTAGTTTCCGGTGGAAGCATGGCCATAACTATGGCATAAAAGTCCATAAGATGTTTATTTGGGTCCTCATTCACCATGCCATGGAACTTTGGTAACTCTCTAATCAACCCCGGCTTGATTTGAAGGTTGAGTTAGTTTGGATACACCATTGTTGTGTATCAAGCTTGTGAGAAGCTAGGTCCTTTAGTGTACGATCAGCCATTGTGTCTTCCTCTTTGTCCGAATCACTTGATGAAGAAGGAGGAAGTGGAGTGTTAACCGCACGAATGAAATCCTTTAGTTGAGTGCCGGATCGAAGACGTATTGGACTCCTGTCTTCCCCCTTTAAGCATTCACCAAAGGTATAACACCTGAAACAAGATTCTCACAAACTAAGTTAGATACGGTAAAGAATCTAACAAAGCAAGAATAAAGCAAAAAGAAAAATAAAAACAACTAAAAATCGCCCGATTGGTCCTAGAGCAGCGGCGCCAAAATTTGATGCGTGTCGTAGGTGCAATCAAATTAATTAATGTTTCCACTCAATTAAAAATAATATAATGGAAGTCAAGTTCGTTCCCCACGAGAGCAAGAGATCTTAGTTGTAAAAGTTGTCACGAAAGGGGGTGTAAAAAGCAAAAGAAAATAAACAAAGCAATTAAAATCGAAAGTTGAAAGATGAAAGCAATAAGAGAGACAAGATCAAGGAATCCTTCTTCGTTGCAAAACAATGATTAAAGTTATGTTCTTTTCTACTTGTTATTAGTCACAGATTATCACCAACCGTAGGATAGCAGGTCCGCTTAGCTAGCCCCAAAATCCCTAATTTCACTGAGTAACAGGTCCGCTGTAGTTATCGATTCTATTCAAAAGAACCACCTTTGAGGTTCGCTTACAAGATGTAATTCCTGAATGCATTAAGATTTATGAATTTAGGTTTAGTACTAGTAGTTAAACTCGGTTCGCTTGGTTCACTTTCTAGCGTTGTTTCTACACACAATTGCTCCACGGAATCCCTCCGCAAGGTCTCGTGTTTTCTACTTGTGTAAAGTGTCGAGAACGATTACGTATTCCCTAACTTATACTAGATATAGATCAATTAACAAATCAATTTAGCGTGCACTCCAAACAATCTATCAATCAATCATGAATGAATAAACATTCCTATTAGTAAAAACAATCGATAATCATGTGAAAAACTTCAAGATAGAATTGAAAACAAAACTCAAATCATGTTAAGAACTAGGAATTCATCCTCAATCAATAAGAAAATTAGCTACTCATGTTTTTTTGAAATTCACACAAATAATAATTATTAAAAGAAGAATTTTCAAATTCACACAAGTAATTAAAAAGAAAAATCTTAGAAAAGCAAGCAAAAACACAAGTGATGTGTGTGTAGAGA
This sequence comes from Papaver armeniacum, assembly GCA_023531295.1. Lineage (NCBI taxonomy): Eukaryota > Viridiplantae > Streptophyta > Magnoliopsida > Ranunculales > Papaveraceae > Papaver > Papaver armeniacum. Next base: position 283,599 of record JAJJWW010014501.1, read on the forward strand.
GATGTGTAGAAGTTGTAGAAAACTTCTCTATTTATAGGCTTCAATATTCTCCAAATCTTCTAAGGAGTAGAATCCTTTTCCTTTTGCAATTCAATTTCCAAATCCAAGCTTTTCTCAACTCTTCCACCTTCTCTTTCCAAATTTGAGTCCAATTCTCCATCCAATTCCTAGCCCAAGTCTTCACACCCATGAGAGAAGTCCATAGAAAATTCTGGAATTTTTGCTCGCCGTAAAACTGGGATTGTGGCCGGAATCCGTCGCCGCCGGTCGCCTGAAAATTTCTCCGTCAAAGGAATATTCGACGGAATATTCCGTCCGGTCCTCCGTTAGGACTAACGGTCAAACGGTCAACCGTCGGTCACCGGTTAGTCAAGGTCACCGGTCAAAGCGGATGAGGGAGTCGCTATGAGTCACCACTGAGTCGTGAGTCGAGTGGTCTTAATCGACTTGAGTCAGTCACCGAGGATCGTGTTGAATCGCCAATTTCGAGTTGATTCGCCGGAACCGAACTCCAGCCCTAGGCCATTGCACAGCCTTGCACCAGGCCAAGCATCTCTGCCAAAGAATCCATGCTCTTCCCAGCCACAATGGCTATCTTGCAAACTCCTTAATCTGTCTCTCGCCATTCACCAATTTACAACCAAAACCACCATTCATCACCACTGCAGCATCTACTCAAGCCTCCAGTCCGCCAGACTCCACTTGAACTTTCCCTGCAATGCACAACTCATATAGTCCATTCAATCATAACCTGCAACTTCCTTGCACACCCATCCCTGGCTTCAAAAACCAACAGCAAACACCACCACTAGGAAATCCACCACACTGCCTCCACTGCAAAGCCATTTCTTCCCTCTGCTATAGGATTTGGCCATTGCTTGAGTTCAAACAACAACACAAACATCTCCAAGATCTCCATAACCTGCTCAGCTCCACGGGGCATAAGCATCATTTCCATATAATTTTATTCAACACCCAAACAGATGAGAACCCATTTCTTCTCTACATTCTCAAGACTACGCCCGCCACAACTTCGCCGACTTTAACTTCTCGACCTCGGGTTGCATACCTCCACACCGCAGAGACTTCCAGGCTCCTCTTCTTGCAACACACCTTCACTCGGTGATCTACCCGAGCCATTCTCCCTAACCTCCCGCTTCAAGGCCATTCCAAGAAGCTGTTTGCTAATTCAATCCATAAGATCAGCCCGAGCCACCCGCACGAGACTTGAGCTCCATCACATTATCACATAATCCTTTGTTGTGCTATCACTCCACCAGGACTCATTCAACCACAGCCATTTGTAGCTCTAATCACCAACACTTTGAGCCATTGCTTCATTACATTGCTCCATCTCGAACCCATTGCCATTTTGGCTCGAAACAACAACACCATTAGTAGTGAAGTGCCAAACCCCAAGTACATTCATTCTCGTGAGCACACAACAGCACTACCAATTTGAGCTCATATGATATTGGGGTTTCAAGTAATACCCAATTCCGGTCCTCTTCATTAACCTCCTACTTCTTCATAAAATTCTTCCATCAAATCTCTCCGAGCTCTCTTTCTTCATCTCGATTAATCCCTGAGTCCGATCTCTTGATTCATCAGCAGCAACAACTGCTCTTCTCCTTCTCAGTTCTTCAATCAACAACTACCAACGGCACAAGAACCCCTCTTCTGATTCATCAATCAAAACACCGATGAGATTTAGATCATTTCTGTGATACCCATTCTTCAATTCATCAATTCTTCTTCATCTTCCATCTCTCGATTCTCAGCAAACCCACATCTCAGATTTGAACAACATCCATCCTTCTAATTCAACACCATCGTCATTCCCATTGTTCTTGATAACCAGCCACAAACCCATCTTTGGTTTTACCTCTGAATTTCTCTTTAGATTTCTCGGACAAACAATAACAACAGCGGCTGCTTCTCTATCTCGATTCATATAACATCGAACCCTAATTTCTGGGTTTCTGAGTTCATCTTTCTCGACTTCATTAACAACAGCAGCCATGGCTGCTTGTTCTTCTCGTTTTGATTTTCTTTCAAATGATTGAGAAATCTCGATTTAGGTTTAGGTTATTAATGGGTGGGATATTGGTACTCTGCCGCCTCGATAAGGGGTAACCAAATTTCCAGCCCCCTTAGCCTCTGCTGGTTTGTCTATAGTGCTCCTCCAAAGACTTGTCCCTTAACATTAACCGGCTCCATATAGTGTTCGCCCCCGAAATGACAATTTTGCCCTTTTGGCTCAAATAAAATAATTTCTTCTTCTTTTCCTCCGTGTGACTCCAAAGTAGCTACAAAACTCAAAAACATACGTAAAATACATAATTTACAAGAAAAATAGCAAAGAAAGCATAAACTACTAGATAGTAAATTAGGTGTATTCTACACCTATCAAATTCCCCACACTTAGACTTTGCTAGTCCTCGAGCAAATCAAACTAAAAACTCACAACTTCAAAGCGTTCAAGCGTCACAAGCATCCAAAGAGCTATGAGGACATAGAGTTTCGCATTCTAGTAATAAGAAGTTAGAAATACTAAAGAACATATTCTCATTCTTAAATGTTGAGTGAGAAATAACCACACCATAATGAGAGAACGCGTGTTTGAGAAACGATCAATAAGCATTTCGCCTCGACTTCGCCTCACCAAAAAGGATTTTATGATAATTGCACTCAAAAAGACAAACTTTTTATGGTTCTCACATGTGTGCGAGGTAGGAATGAAGATAGAAATCCCGCATCACGTTGAATGGTGGGAAGGATAACTTCCGAAATATTTTTAAAAACCCACATCTTTTAATATTTTGAAAACCATTTTTCCGACGATCTCTACGAAAGGAAATCAATCATTATTATCGAGGATGAGATTACTTACTCACCTTCACATCCGATCGCCAATTATGATAACACCACTCTCACGGCATCCAATAGAAACGTCTTCCGCTCCTCGTCTTGATCTTCTTCGTCTTCGGTTTCAACTATTGATGATAAACCCTCGAATTTCATAAATCCTTGACAATTTTTAACTCTTTTACCTTAAATCCTTGTCGCTTGAAACTTCCTTATATATTTTCTTCCCCACGGCTCATTCAATAAAAATAAGAACAAATATTTCTCTTGTGTTTTTCTTTTCTTTCCTATGGAGCAGTTGAAGCAGATGATAAAATCGAACAATGGACATATATTTTGGATATTGCGCAGCAAATAAACAAGCCTTGGGTTCTAATAGGGTATTTAAATGTTATTCTGGACCCAAACAAAAAATAAGGTGGAAATAAAGCAAGTTCCAGCAGTAAATCCTTCATCGTCGACACTATCGACTCTTTGGGCCTACAAGATGCGGGCTATGATGGATCGCCTTTCACGTGGTCAAACAATCGAAAGGGAGAAGCAAACATCTGCGAAAGGGTGTGGAGAGCTAACTTCATTCTTGTGGTCTCGTAATTTGGGACACTAAGGTAACTCACCTCCAGGGTAGGCTCGATCATACGCCGCCGATTTTATTAGAATCAAATCCCGAGAAAAATAGGCTCAGAAACCATTTAGATGTCTTAGATCTTGGTTAACTCACTCCACCTTACCCACAAGTGGATGAAGCCTCCCGGAATTTGCATTCGGAAAAATCTAGAGAGATAACTTTTTCTCGGGGTTACTAAAATTGTTATCCTCCACAGACGGTGGTTTTAGTTCAGGGCTAAATTAGAAAAGTCTATCTACCGACCCAAGATCGATGTAGTAGACATTGATATCTCTATATTAGCGCAGGAATTTGGAGAATATATCAAAACTGATGAGTGCCTATGTCTCTCTTCATACTATATTGAAACTCAAGCTCCTAGATGAATTGTCCACTAGTATAGAGCCTAATGAGTGTATAAGCTCCTAGCTGCATTACTCACAGATGCCGGAGCCTGCTGAGTACTTTTCTTGTGCTTATGTTCTAGTGAACCCTTATACTGGTATGGCGTGAAGGATTTGTGTTCACTCGCAAGCAGTAGCACGGACCTCCAAGTACCAAGGTTAAGACCCTAGCACAAAATACTCACCATAAAGCAAAGAATAAACAGAGCCGCGGAGTAGGAGCAACAACGAGGGAAGCGTGGCCATGCCATAGGCTAGCCAGCGCCACTTGGCCACACCCCATGCTACCCAACCGACCCTAATTCCTTTATCGACCAATCAGGTCGTTTTACGCCTGCCACGCGCACCAAAAGGGTGGCCACGCCCGTGCTTGGCCAACCTCCTACTTTTATGATTTATTGACCAAGGTGTCGCCCGTGTTGCCCCCTACTTTTATTGACCAATCAAGTTGCTCCAAACCTTCCACAACTTTAAAAGAGGTGGAAATTGTGTCAAGAAGTCGCCATACTAAGTTGGCTTCCCAAAAACCGCGCTAACATACTAACGACATGCTAAACATGCCAAAACGAACATGCCCGGCGCACATGCCAAACGGTCATGCCAAGTACACATGCCAAACGTACCATTTACCGCGGCAAGATGCCAAAACGTATCAACCCACTCTTTGTTCGCGACAAAAGATCATCTGTGAGACTTCAATTTTGGTTAGCCTAACCGTGAGCGCGCCATGCTCTAGTGACGGTGGATGAAACCCTAATTTCTAATCGTGGCACAAAATTACGCCGCCTTGGGCCCACAACATGCCACAAGCCGAGTGGACTTAGGAAACCCTAAAAAAGGCGCCACACCACAGCCACTCGTGGAAATATTTGCTCATGTGACCGGTTCTACATGGTGGCCTACCTATGGCTCCTCCGGCATGACTCGCACCGTTTGTATAAAATGCCATGCCACGCCACCACCTACCGCATGCCATATGCGCTAATTAGGTTTCGGCATGCCAAACCCTAATTTAGGCAAAGTTGCTACGCCAACCAAGCCCGATAATGTTCCACGAGCATTGGGATTGATGTGGCCACTGAAACTAATGTTGCCACACCACATTGGAGTCTAACACCAATAAGCCAAAATCTAGTGACCATGGCTACGCCAGGGGCTACTTACACCATCGTGTCGCTGGCATGCACAGGCTATGCCAGCCATTCCACCATGCCACAAGCATGCACGAACTATGCCATCCATGCCCCGCAGAAGTGCCACCGGCATGCGCTAAAGGCGCCACTATACCATTGGTATATGCCAATGGTGCCACTGCACCATTATCAGGCGCCAACAGGATATGGCCATAATCAATGGCTACCCTTCCTCATGAGATGCAATCTCAGCCGTCCAAGTTCGCCGCCGAACTGACAGGCTTGTGGAAAGTTTTGGGTGACCAGCCGAGATAAGCCTAATAACACCACATGCTATTTTTCCCGCGGCAAGTCTCTTGACCTTGACTTGCCACATGTAGCAAGCGCTACATGTTTTCCACGAAAAAACTCGAGACATCAAACATGTCACAAACTGGGGGATACTTACCAGGGTATTGGTTTGGCGGTTTACAGCGTGCGACGTGCAATACGCCCATTATAAGAAAGTGTCAGGAAACAAAACATTTAGTGGTGGCAAGAAGTAACGGGTGTAAACGGATCCACTTCCTTCATTATGGAAGCATGGTTTCCGACGGTTATATGTTACTCCACTCTTCCATCACTCAATCGTTCCCACTTCCTACGAGACCAGGGTACGTTTTATTATGACTTGTATAAATAGGTTTCACCTATTACCAAAGAACAGGGTTTTTGGTCGACAACAACATATTATCCAAAAATCACCAAGAACTGATAGCTTTTCACTTTTCAAGCCAGTTCCACTTTCTGATACAAGTCATAAACAAGCCACATCTTCGTAATTAACCATTTCGGGTCTCAACACCTCTTCGCTTCCCTTCCTAAGACCAACCATTCTCCTTCACTTTGTGATCGAAGCGCTGGAACAACCATTTCTTGGTTTAGGCAGGATTGCAGATTGATCTCTCGAATCAAAAGTACTCTCTTTAAGTGCATTGTTTAGGGTTTAGACTTGTTTCTCACCCACACACCCAAAATTACCAAAACCAAGAAAAACAGTTTTCACCCACAAACAATTGGCGACCATAATGGGAGATTAAATCTCTCGGTTGCAACTCCAATTTCCAGAAGATGGCCGGTCTTAGAACTGAGTCCATGATCCCAAATTCCACTCAGACTCTGGTGAATGGTAATGTATCTTTTCCAAACACGGCACCTAATGGCGCAGCCAATGAATAAATTCCAAGGTTGGCCGAATCGGCATGGGTTAGGAGATCCACACAAGGAACATGGACCTGATGAAGGAGACGATAAACAACATACTCAACTTTCTTGTCAGATTGACCTCAGATTTGAGCGGTTCAACCGCCTCGGAAATCTCAACACTGGGACCGACGTCCCGGATGATCTTTCTCAGTCCGCAGTTTCACTACCAATCAAAACCTAGAGACTAGAAGCGGCCGCGTTGGTGGAAAGTTTATGTAAACTTATGCACCTTTCAAAGGACCAATGGAGACATTTACTTGCGATCAATCAAATAGCCCTAGACGCGTGTTTGGTTCCTTTACGCTCGGAGACTTCAAGAATATCGAGATGTCCGTCAACAATGTTACATTTATGAAAGACGACATGATGGCAAAAGAAGAAGGACATAACCGGCCCTACACATCACTACTCGCATCAAGGATTCGGAGTTCAAAAGGGCCCTCGTCAACACGGGCGTCCTCCAATATTATTACTCTCGTAACGCTCAAGACAGCCAAGGTGTGGCCAAACAAAGTTATACGGCAGCCTACCATGATGACATATTTCAAAGGAAACCAAACCAAAGACATATGGATACATCAACCCGAATCGTCGGTGGGACCAACCGATCGAAGGTAAATTTCGAGGTAATCAAGAAGGATCCGACTACCACATGATACTAGGAAGACCGTGGCTCCAAGATAACAAGATCATTCCTTCAACATATCACGGTGCCTAAAGACCATGTTGAATGAAGAAGTTGTTCGCATTCCGCGTCATTATCTCCTTATGCACCAATCTATGGTATGGAGATGTTCGAACCGAAGGAAAATTCGTGGGACTCGTCGGGCAAGGTTCACCGCACTCCACTCCCGACATGGATGTCAATCAGAAGAAGATGACAGGCTCGCATCGCTGCACAAGTGGTCGCAGATTTACTAGCGACTTTTCCAGAGAGGGTACCACAGCACTGCACGAAGACCTTCCTGGAGAGTTTCCAGAAATCTCTTTTGTCAAAGAGGAAACGTGGCTAGTATTTTCGATGGCTCCGCCACCCCTAGAAATAATACCGGAGGAGCGGGCGTGGTTCTAGTATCCCCAACCGGTGAAGTTTTCTCACATTCCTTTAAGCTAGACTTTCATTGTACCAACAATTCAGCAGAATATGAAGCCTTTCTCATAGGGTTGTCATTAGATAAGCAAGCTGGAGCCACACGTCTGGAAATAAGAGGTGATTCTAAATTATCAAGTTAACCGGATGAATGGAGTATACGCATCAAGGAGGTGACGCTGGCCCCATATAGATCCGAGGCGTAAAAGGCGCTAAATTACTTCACGATGCGACCATAACACATGTTGGCCGCAGCAACAACAAACATGCAGATTGCCTAGCCACATTAGCATCGAAGCTGCAGTTCAAGGTTTGGAAGAAACCCCAGGCGGTAAAAGACGGACCATGGCATCAACATGGCTTTCGTGATCTAAGGAGACCAAGCCACCGACTGGAGAACACCAATTATCCAAGAACTTAACACTCGCTTTCTCAAGGAAAGGTCAGTCTCAAAACCTTACAAAACTTCTTCATGCTTCACGGGATGTTTACCGCCGAAACCCGGATGGATCCCCCTCAAGATGCCTCGGAGAAGACTAGGCACAATAGCAGTTTAACCATATTCATGACAAAATTTACGGGCAAACGTTAGTGGTAACACTTTACCGCCGTCTCGCAACGCCTTGGCTACTATCTTGGCGAGGAAATGGAAGCTCAATCTCGATTGTTCCAAAGATCTTGCTCCAATTGCCAAACGTCGCAAAGATCAATTGGAAGTTTTCAACGTTGGCCACACTGGGACCGGAAAGAGCCTTACATCGCTTATCTTCGTGATGGCGTACTCTCTACCCAGCAAGAAAGACGCAACCAAGATGAAGCAAAAATCCAAGAGATTCATATTCCATGAAGGAATCTTGTATCGTAAAATCTTTGGAGGAGATTTGTTACGGTGTCTAGGGTGGGGCAGAAATTCCAATCATTCCAAAGAAATGCATGAAGGCGGAACACCAAGGAAAAAGAAATTATTTCTCCGTATACACGAGAAATACTACTAGCCGACCATGGAGGACGATGCGCTACTTTTGTTCAGAGATGCCACGAATGTCAAATCCATGGAAACCTTATCCTTGCACCTTTTACTCCTCTCGCACTCTCGGTAAGTAGTCCATGGCCGTTTTTATAATGGGGACTCGATATCATTGGGAAGATCAACCCGCCATCACAAAGGAACATGAGTATATAATAACCGCAACGTAGTATTTCACCAAATGGGTTGAAGCCATCCCTCTACGAGGGACTACCGGAGCCACAATTGCAACGTTCATTAAGGAATACATCATTTGTCCTGGCGTACCGAAACACATCATCACCGACAACGGCACTCCTTTCGCCAACAAGCAAGCAAGCGCCATCTTTACCACTTCTAGTCGGGCGCCATCTCCGCCCGCTCCACGGCCCAGAGCAGCGCCATCTTCATCGTTCAAGTAGCGCCATCTCCGCTCACTCCTAGTCAGCCAAGTGCAATTTCCACCATTCTATGGATCAAGCCAATTTCCACCATTCCGCTGACCGAAGCCGTTTCACCATTCCATGGATCGAAGCCAATTTCCACCATTCGCGATCAAGCTGAAGCGGTTCCACCATTTCATGGATCAAGACAATTTCCACCATTCCGTCGAAGCCATTTTCCATCATTCTCGGGACTGAAGCCAATTTCACCATTCTATGGATCGGCCGCCCATCATCCTACGGACTAAGCCGTTTTCGCTAATCCAAGCCTAGCATCATCTCCACATGTTCCGTAACCTAGCTAGCCAGCGCTATCTACCGTGCCTCTCTCGACCAAGTTACGGCGCCATTTCCACATGTTCAGACCTAGCTAGCCAGCGCTATCTACCGTGCCGCAGACCAAGTTACATCGCCATCTTTGCCGATCAAAAGAGCCAAAGTTGCACAAAGCCAACACTCTATGGCCAAGCCGGAATTATGCAAAGCTAATGCAAGGATCACATATTCTTCATGCCTCCCCAAAAGGTTAGCCAAATTCTTCCGAAATCTCTTCATGACTTGCCCTTTTGATTTTATCCTCGTCTGTCACCATCTTATGCTTACCCCGCAACAATGCCACCGTTACAGCTAAGCGGGGACTTAATGTTGATGGTGGTTTTTAGTTTAGGGCTAAATTCGTAAAAGTCTATCTACCCGACCCGGCATCGATGTAGTAGACATTGATATGCCTATATTCCGCAGGAATTTGGAGAATATATCAAAATCGTGATGAGTGCATATGTCTCTCTTCATACTATATTGAAACTCAAGCTCCTAGATGAATTGTCCACTAGTATACTGACCTAATGAGTGTATAAGATCCTATTTGCATTATTTCACAGAGATGCTCGGAGCTCTCGCCGAGTACTTTTCTTGTACTTATGTTCCCAACAGAACCTTTAATATTGGTATGGCATGATGATTTGTGTTCACTCGCAGCAGAGTAGCACGAACCTCCAAGTACCAAGGTTAAGACCCTTGCACAAAATACTCGGTCAGTAAAGCAAAGAATAAAAGAGTCCGCAGAGTAGGAGCAACAACGAGGGAAGCGTGGCCATCCCATAGGCTAGCCGGCACCACTTAGCCACGCCCCATGCTACCAAACCGGCCCTAATTCCTTTATCGACCAATCAGAGTCGCATTAAGCCCGCCACGCGCACCAAAAGGGTGGCCACGCCCGTGCTTGGCCGGCCCCTACTTTATTGACCAATCGTTTCTCCAAACCTGCCACGCCTTTTAAAAGAGGTGGAAATTGTGTCAAGAAGTCGCCATACTAAGTTGGCTTCCCAAAACCGCGCCAACATACTAACGGCATGCTAAACATGCCAAAACGACACTACACCATTTTTAAGGATTAGCAAATGTAACCCGGCCGTTCCGATCGGGGTCGCAACGGGCAGATCGCCGTTGCAAAACACGGTGTTGCATTTTTTCGCAACGGAATAAGCTCCGTTGCGACTCTTGGTCAGCAACGGGGGATTCGCAACTTTATTGTGCCGTTGACGCTATTTATTCGCAACCAAGGTCTGTCGTTGCTAAGTGTTTCTAATTACAGAATACCCCTACTAGGAACTAAAATGTTATTGGTTCTTCTAAATTACCGATACGGTTCTAATTTAGTAACAGATCATAGACGTTGCTAATATTTTGAAACATAAAAAAAGGTCAAGTCTTCATTGACCTGGTCAAAATCCATTTCCCACATTCTCCCCCCACCACCACCCCGCAGTTTACCCAGTTTCCCATATTCATCATTTCCACATATACATTCATTCATTCAACATACACTCATTCATTCATTCAACATACAAAACTGTATCATATTATGAAAATGGATTCTTCAATTGATGTTAAGTATCACAACAATCTAGTGTACACATTAGAAACATACTTGGTTCCTAAGTTCAGATTCATGGAAAGTTACGAAATTCCTAAGTTCTTCTAACTTAAATCACTATAAGGAGATACTACATAAACTTACAAATCTTTGCAGCTTGTTTTACATAAACTTACAAATCCAGTATGCTTCAACTGTGTTGTTATTTCATCTTCAAACTTTGAACTGCATAAAGTTATAAAGATTGAGTCAAAGACTAATAAAGAAATAATAGGCTATATAAGCAAATCAAAAGAACCCAAATACTTCGCACTAACACGTAGCTCATGCAAGAGATTGATAGTATCAAATTTCACTCAAATTTACATCCGCACTCACTGTGGAAACAACTGTTTAGTTTACCTCAAAAAAAAAAAAACCCACCTCCTTGGTTTCTCTTCATTACATGGCAAAACTACAATGCTACAAAAAGTTTGGACACCCTAATTCCATCAAACGCAACAAACATCTAAAAACTAAGTTTGAGTAAACTAACCATACCCAAATCACGAAAACAACAGAAACCCTAAAAATTGAAAGAAGAAGGAATAAGATGAATAACCATATATAGATATGAAAATATAATCTTACGTTTTTTTCATGAAGTTGCCAAGCATCTCCTCTAATTGTGTGACCATCTTCTCGAGTATTCAAGAGTTGATCTTCCACTCGTAAACGAAAACTCTCGCTTCTTGGCACTTGTTCTCATTCTCGCCTTCGTTGCTCATGCAATTTATCAAGAACTTTAGTGGATTGACATTTAGGCTTTCGAAAGGAGGTCGGATGACTTCCAAACTTTCCAGCACCTCCAAATGGAGTTCTTAAAGCCAATGTTATCAAATCGATGTTTTCATCACAAACTAGGGACCCATCGTCTACTTGCTTTTCAGTTCATCCTGCGTATATGAAAATTAGACATTTAGAATAACTTCCAAGTATATAGCATCATACAGATGTGCAAAGGATCTCTTTCTGGCATCTTTCTTCAATATATTGGTAAGTATATAGTAACACATATTGGAAAATAAGCTTACAGCAACTGCGAGGCCCATATGAACAGGGAGGAAGAACAACAAATGAGAGATAGTATAACTAGGGGATCTGCAATGAGGTGATCAGGTTTGCTAATTAATCTGCGTGTAAGTTTAAAGAAGGTAAAATTAGAAGGAAAAGTTAGTAGAGTTCAAGGATAGTTACACTCTGCATTGATAAACGAAGACCCGAATGATGAGTACCCAAACGTCAAATTCGCACTGAGATTTTGAATAGCACGGATCCTCCCGTTTATGGGTGAAAACTACTCTGCAAGAATTTGGTAATTTGGGGTGTGGATGAGGAATGAATCTAAACCTTAAACAAATGCCTCGCGCGGTGAGTGCTTGTAGATTCGAGAGATCAATTTGTGCAAGTCCGGCCTAAACCAAGAAATGGCCAGTTCCGGACTTTTTTCGGTCACAAAGTGAAGGAGATGGGGTTGATCTTAGGAGGGAAGCGAAGAAGGTGTTGAGATTGTGAAGGTGTTGGCTTGCTTATGACTTGTAACAGAAAGGTGAGCAGGCTTGTGATTGATGCAAGCAAGCTCGGGTGTTGGAATACGTTTTTGTATTAACACTTGGTTTTCGTATAAATGTCCGGACTTGTGTTGTTGTTTGAAATAGGGCGGAGAACCTATTTATACAAGTCATTGAGCCTTATTCACGTCTCTCGTGGGAAGTGGAGGAAGTGGAGTGATGGAGTAGTGGAGTTGTGCGTCGTGCACGACACGACCCGTCTTTCCCACTTCTCCTGTTCATCTCTAACCGTCCATGACTTCCTAACACGTTCTTGTGATGGCGCGTTTTTGCACGCCGCACGTGTAAACCGCGCACCAATACCCCAAAGCATGTATCCCCCAGTTTGTGACATGATTGATGTTCTGGAATGTGTGGATTGTGGATCCACGAAAGATAGCATGTAATCTTGAATTGAATAACGTGTTATTCAGAAGTCGATACTTGTGAAGTATCGTGTGTATTTTATGCAGGTCTTGCATTATGGTGTGGTAAAGTGATGGGTAATGACGCCTCACTTAACCAAATAACTCCCGACTGGGTTGTATAACCAAGTCGTGGTTAAGTTGGACGGATGAGATGATCTTTGAGACACTCATCTGCATAACCGTTAATGAATATTAGGGTTTTTGAAGAGGTGCGCAAGCATCACTCTTCACTTGGTCGAAACCAAGCATGGAAAGGGATTTGGAGAGGACCGACCGGGCATGTGTGTAGATAGCATGCCGGTGTACACGTCCATGTCTCATTTTTGTCCCATGAAGGTGCGATCTAGGCCACTCAATTTGACCGGCAAAGAGGAGTGGTTGAGATCGATTTTGCAAGGGAAATTGATGCCGCAAAAGGCCGCGCATCATGCTTTTTCCGGCTGCGTTCCAAGACGACCCTAATTTGGTCGGTCTTGGTCGATGGGTTTGATGTGAAGATGGCAGGATGGTGTTCATGCCTATACCGAATATCCCATGAAAACGTGATCTAAGCCATTCAAATCATCCGGTGAAGTTGAGCGGTTGAGATCGGGCCAGGTTTGGGAGGCGTGGCCATGCTAGTTTGACGCACGTTTTGGATTGACCAGGCATGATATGCCTTGGTCGAACACATGAGGAGGTAGATGGGCCCACGGTGGTCATGCTGGTATGACCGGCCCTTGCTTAATCTAATCTGGACCCTCCATTCGTGCGGAGAAGATGGACGCGCGTGATGGCTTGAAACCCTAATTTTGGCTTTCAAAGCCGTGCGCGCCTATCTCTTGTTTGGGTGACGATTTTGTCACGGCCAAACATTGTTGGTCTTGACCGATTGGTCAAGTGTGTAGGCGGTCCCACGGTGATCGTGTTGACATGCTCTAGGCCCTTTAAGTCTACATCTACACCCTCCATCTATACTGCGAAGATGGATGGTTGAGACTGCTTTGCAACACATGTAATATGCCGCAAACCCTAATTTAGGGTTTTGGTCCATAATGCTTGGTATGAACAGTTTCTTGGCAAGCTAGGCCAATGACCGACCATGCGGGGTCGGCCGTGGGTATTCCATACCGCTTGGGGGTGATGAAATTGATCCGGGGGCCATCCAATCATGCTTATGGAGTTGGATGACTGCGATCAGATCATATCCGGATCGATACTGGGCCAGTCCAGGATGCTCAATCGGGCTAGTATAACACACCGAGAGGGGCTCAATCGGGCTAGTATAACACACCGAGAGTCGGGCCAGTACGGGTATTTCGTACATGGTTTCATTATAGTGCTTGGAGGTTCGTGTTACTCTGTAAGAGTAACACTCAATCGTCATGCCACACCGATAATGAGTACGGAAATACAAGGCCGATATGAAATTCACAGAAGGGATTGTTGCTACATGCTCCAACCTGGAGGAATTTCATGTATTCATAGAATGGGATTGTTGCTACATGCTCCATTCTTGGTGAATTAAGTGAGGGAGTATCCAACACTTATAAATGGCTTTATCTTTTACAAGATGTCGGCGCATGATTTTTCTCGGGGTTTTTTACAAACTTAACCTTAAACGAAAATCCACCATCAACATTAAGTCCCCCGCCTAGCACATAATGGTTACACTATTGTGGGTAGGCATGAGATGGTGACATATACAAACGTAAGGAGACAAAATAAAGGAAGTCTACCTGGAGGGATTCTCGGCCTTGGGCAATCCTCCATGCGTGTGTGACTACATGCCTTGATGAGCCGGCTTTAGGTGTTGGAGTCAGAGATAGGATTCTTCTTGTTGGGATCCCGGGGCGTGGGTGCTTGCACTTCTGGTTGAATCGCTCGTATCCAGGTACTCTTCGATTCTTGATTAGGGTTCAACGTAAAGCCGACTTGGTCGATGTTGAATCCTCATATATCGGGCGTAGTAATCGTTTTAGGGTTTTCTCAAAGATATATGCGTGTGTAGAGGTTTTGAACTATTTTGCGATTTTTCAATAGGGCTTTCCCACGTAAAACCCGTTTCTCATCATGTCGAGCAACAGTGGATCGTCTTCTTCATACCATCCAGGATCTTCCGTTAAACGTGTATAACCTCGCACTCCGAGCTTCATGATCAATCCCATGCTCGTGTTCTCCGAGTCAAGAAGATCATACCAGGGTTTGTCTCTTTTTCCTTTTCTGAACCATTGCTTGTTTGTCATAATGATCAAGTAAATAATCCCTTCATTCTTGCAGAGATACCCTACTGGGAACATGTGTCACGGTTATCGATGATGATGACTTAACCGATCCTCTTCCTTCAAACTCAAACACATTCACCCTTGTGAACCTTGAAGACGCCGACTTGGGTATCTCATCTTATGAATATCCAAATGCGGTGTCTTTCATTCGATGTTCGCATGAAATGTTTATCCTCCAGTCACCGAGATGTCGGTGGATTCGGTGCGGAAGGAGTTTGTGCCTTTGTACACAAAGTTATGGAGGAAGTACGGCCATATCGCAACCCGTAAACGTGGTCCGACACTTGTTCCTCCGCTTTGGTCATCGCGGTAAACCGCCTTCTTCACATGATTGCTTTGAGATGGAGAGTATTTCTATCCGCAGCGTTCCGAATCAAGCCTCGAAAAGTGGGAGAATATGGTATCTACCCGTGAATCCATGGAGTTCAACGTGGGTCTGGTTGCGGGCGTCTTGATATCATCAAGGTTGATCGAGCCGGTATCCTTGTAAATGTTGTTCCGCTGCGAAGGCTATTTTGGAAGAGGAGAAGGCCTGGCTGCAGAATCCGGAGAAGGTAGAGCAGTGCGGGACTTGAAGAAAAGAATGAAAGATATCACGCTAGACCTGGAGATGATGCTCTCAAGGAACTATAATCTTCTAGGACGGCCTCTTCTAAACTTCATTCATTTATTGTTAATGACGTTCATGTCAAAAGTTTTTAAACGTCTTTGTGGAATAAACCGCATTGGTTTTTGATTGGTGAAACTTGAGTTTTTTCATTGACACATCTCTCGAATATAATTGATGATTCAAACATGTAATGAAAATAAATGCCTGTATTGTTGACACAGTAGACAGTGGTCAGGCATGATATGCCTTGAGCCACTTTCCATTGATAACTGCCTCCAGCTCGCCTCCGTCTACCTTAATGATCTTGTAGTAGCGGTATTGTAAGCCTTGGTGACTGCATAGGACCTTCCCATTTTGGTGAGAATTTTGGTGCAGACATGTCTTGTTGGATGTGTTTGGCCGTTTTCAAAACCAAATCTCCCACTTTGAAAACGCGTGGTTTCACAATTTTGTTGTATGCCCCGGAAATTCGATTCCCGTACACCCGAGCGCGTTCTTCCGCTTTATTCCTTCTAAAATCCGCAGTGTCTAACTCGCTATTCTAGAGTCGAGACTTCAGCCTCGTTCCAATGGATCCCGGTTCTTCTTTGCAATCGGCCGATGGGATTCTCGATCTCGCGGGAGAATTGCATCCGCTCCGTAGACAAGTGAGTACGGCGAAACCCAATGGAGCTTCGGGTGACGTACGGTACACCCATAGTGCCATTGATAACCGATCATGCCATTCCCTAGGATTGTCGTGGTACCGTTCGACCGATGATCCGGATCAATATCTTATTGGTACTCTCGTCTTGCCCGTTCCCTTGAGGATAGTAGACGGTGGAGAAGACCTATTTAATGCCATACTCCTCATGTAATTCCCGTACCTGCTTGTTGGCGAAGGGAGTGCCATTATCAGTGATGATATGCTTGGGCACGCCAAAACGACAAATGATGTATTCTTTAATGAAAGCCGCAATTGTTGCTCCCGTAGTTCCTCGTAGGGAATGGCCTCTACCCATTTGGTGAAGTATTCCGTCGCGGTTATGATGTACTCGTCTTTGCTTGATGACGGTGGATTGATTTTCCGATAATGTCCGGTTCCCGGTATGTAAAACGGCCATGGGCTGCTTATAGAGTGCGAGAGGGGTAGAAGGCGCATGAACAAGGTTCCCATGGATTTGGCATTTGTGACTGACTTTGAACAAAACTTTTGCATCGTCCTCCATGGTAGGCCAATAGTATTTCGTGTATTTGAGAAACAGTTTCCTCTTCCCTTGATGTTCTCCTTCGTGTGTTCTTCGGATGATCGGGATTTCTTCTCCGGCCGGGCATCGTGAGGATAACCCCCAAGCTCTTGCGATACTGAGGATCCCTTCATGGAATACGAACCGCTTGGCTCTTTGCTTCATCTTAATAGCGTCCTTTTGACCGGCAGGAATTATCCCATCACGGAGATAGCTAATGTAGTTCTCTCCGGTCCCGAGTGCGGTTCACATTAAAAATCTCAATTGGTGTGGTGGTGCCCGGCAATTCGAGCGAGACTTCGAAGTAGTCCGGGATTGAACCTCCATCTCCGGCCGTAATAACCCAGGCGTTGAAGTCGCCAGGTAAGCGTTACCACCGGTGATTGTCCACAAATTTCATTGTGAATACGATCCAGATGTAGTTGTGCTTCGTCACCTCCCAGACATCTTGACAGGGAGCCATCCGGATTCCGATAATACAGCATACCATGAAGCATGAAGAAGTTTTGCAGGGTTTTGAGACTGACCTTTCCTTGGGAGAGTGAGCTGTTGAGCTCTCGAATGATCGGAGTTCGCCAATCATCGGTCTTGGTGTCTTTGTATTGCGGTAGCCACGTCGATTCTATGGTTCTCCTCTTCTTTGTGGGGATTTCTTCCGCCCTTCAAACTTCGGTTTGGAAGCCAATGTTGCTAGGCAATCGGCGTGTTTGTTGTTCTTTGCGACCAACATGGGTTATGGTTGCATCGGCAAAGTTGTTTAGTAACCTCTGTGCTTATGATCGGTACGGGGCTAGTGTTACTTCTTTCAATGCATGTACTCCATTCATTTGATTCACCAGTAACTTGGAGTCACCTCTCATCTCCAGACGTGTGACTCCCGCTTGTTTAGCTATTGAAAGCCTATGAGGAAAGCTTCATATTCTGCGGAGTTGTTGGTGCATTCGAAGTCTAACTTGAAGGAATGTGAAAATACTTCTCGGTTGGAGAGACTAACACCACGCCTGCTCCTCCAAGATACTTGCTAGGGGTAGCGGAGCAGATCAAAATACAAGAGCCACACTTCTTCTTCCAGAATAGAGACGTCTGGAAATTCTCCATGGAGTTCTTCATGTAGTCCCGTAGTGCCTTCTCCAGAAATGCTGCGAGAAGTCTCGCAAATCGCTTGGCCCTTGATAGCTCTGAGTGATGCACACGTTATGTCTAGTTCTGACATTTGGAGAAGCCATTTGCCTGTCCTCCCAGTCGACTGGCTTTGAAAGTAAAAACTTTGCAGGATCGGATTTAGACACGAGTATCACCCTATTAGATAGCAGGTAATGCCTAAACTTATGAATGGAATGGATTAAGGCTAAACACGCTTTTTCCGCTCTGGGGTATCTGAGTTCAGCGTCTCTCAATATTCGGCTGAAATAGTATATGGGACGTTCGATTCCCTCATCGTCTTCCTGAGCGAGTAAAGCCCCTACGGCGGTGTCACTGAAGGCACAGAGAGGACCGGTGGCTTCCTTGTATGTGTGAGACTTCATGACGGTTGGAGATGATAGTATTCGTTGAATTTTCCGAAAAGCTTCCTGTTGGGTTGTGGTCCAAACAAAGTTGGCTCCTTTCTTCAACAAGGTGGTGAATGAGGCGCAAGTTGGGATAGACTGTGTATAAAACATCGAATGTAGTTCACCTTTCCCATGAAACCGGAGTTCTTTCACGGTTCGGGAGGCGGCATTGTGAGGATAGCCCGAGTTTTGGACGGGTCTACCTTTTTATTCCTTCGCGGTCACTTGGAATCCTAGAAATTTACTCGAAGAGACACCCAAAGCACATTTCAAAGGATTCATCTTCAACTTGTATTCTCGACACCTCTCAAACACTTGCCTCAAGACATTTGTGTGGTCTGCCGAGCTTTGACTTGACCACGATATCATCCACATAGTCTTCTACTTGTTTATGCATCATGTCGTGAAGATTGCCATCATAGCACGTTGATACTGTGCACAACATTCTTTAAACCGAATGGCATAACGTATAATAAAAATTTCCAAGAGGGGTTCAAAAGCCGTCTTACTCCGCATCATGCTCATACATCCTTATCTCGATTGTATCCGCTTATAACCATCCATGAAGGAGAACATGCCGTGTCCGCGGGTGGCGTCCACTAACATGTCGATGTTAGGTAGAGAAAGTCGTCCTTGGGGCAGCACTTGTTCAAGTCTCTCAAATCTACGCAAAGACCGATCTGTCCGTTTTTCTTCTTTACCGGGACCACATCAAGCAACTGTGTTGGATGATGAATAGCCTAATGAAGCTAGCCTTCCGAATTTCGTTTGATTTGATCCTCTACTTCATGTCCGAATTGCCTCCTGAGATTGCTTGATTGGCTTGGATCCGGGTATGACATGTAAGTGATAGGTGACCAATTTTTCATCCGCACTGCATTTCCTCGTATGTCCAGGCAAACACATCTTGGTACTCCTTGAGTAGTTGAACAAGACTCAACACGTTCGATCTCGTAGATAGAGTCGAACCGATAGAGACTCGGCCTGGGAGATTCTTCATTCCCGATGTTGGGTCTCGAGCTCGAGCCGGGTTGTGGAATTGGTTCCATCTTGTAGTTGCCGGCGGGCGTCGTACCTCATCTTGCGTTTCATCATTCTTGCAAAGATTCAATTGGGCGGAGAGGCCGGGTTCCGCCTCTCTCGCTAATTGCTAACAGTGCGCCGTGTATATTGTTCTCCCCTTCCGATCACGTTTCACCTCGAAAGTGCGTCCCCTTTTGTGTGAGCATGAGTTGGAGTCTCACCGGATAGAGATGGACGCCTCGTTACGTAACGTGTGCCGAGTGTTTGGCCTCTAGTGGTGTAAGTCGGTCTCCTTCCTTGATTAAGCCCACGTGGGTAGTGGGGTGCACGAGGACTTTGTCTCGATCCTCCCTGTGTGGTACCTTTTGGCTCGATACCTCCACTCCGCATATTGGTGCATACGGAGACAATGATGCGGGAATGCGTATGACTTTCTCGTTTAGCATGGTCTTCAGGCACTGGTGATACGTCGAGGGAATGACCTTGTTGTCATGAAGCCATGGTCTCCCTAGTATCATATGGTAGTCCGGCTCCCTTTCTATGACTTCAAACCTTGCTTTTGATCGGACAGTCCTACTTGATAAATTCAGATCGACATACCCAGTATGTGCCGGTCTCGGTTTCCTTCGAAGTCCGTCATCGTGGTAGGCCTGCCGTACAATCTTGCATGGGTTAACCTTGGCTGTCCCGAGTCTTGAGAGTGATAACGTTCAAGATGCTCCCAGTGTCACGAGGGCTCTCCCCGAACTCGAACCCTTGATGTGCGCGGAACATGTAGGGCCCGGTTGTGACCTTCCTCTCGCCATCATGTCGTCTTTTGTAAATGTAACATTGTTCTGGATGCTTCCGGCGCAGCTTAGAATTTCGGACGAGAAGGAGCCAGTGTACATCCAAAGCTATTTTATTAATTACACGAACGTCTCGCCCGTTGATTCCTCGAAGAGGTGCAGGAGTTCGCACAAGCTTTCCACTAGGAGATGCCGCTTCTGGTCCACTGGTTTCGGTTCACGAGAAACCGTTGACCTGAGGGGAATCAGTCCCCGGTGTAAAGGCCTCTGGTACACTCATTTCTGATGTCATCTTGATGAGGAGATCAAGTATGTCGTTTACCGCTTCTTTGATTAGCTCCATGTTCCTCGTGTGAATCTCCCGTACCCGAGCTAACTCGATTATCGTTGGGATTCTTCCGTTGCGCCAAACAGAACACCGTTGGGAAGGGGGTATCTTCATTGGAGGAACTTGACCGGGATTTGAATTTGTTGGGGAAGTCCTAAGACCAACCATCTCGGAACTTAGCCAAACAGATTGGGTATTGAAGAAATTGATTTCACAACCGAGAGATTAACCTCCCACTGTGGTCGCCAATTGTTTATGGGTGAAAACTACTCCTGCAGAATTTGGTAATTTGGGGTGTGGACGAGGAATGAATCTAAACCTTAAACAAATGCAATGCGCGGTGAGTGCCTGTAGTAGCAGGATTTCCCACACTACACCCCTTACTCGATTTTGCTTAATTAATCCATTGGAAGATGTAAGATCAAGAACATTTATTGATTGAATTCATGAAGTGTTTACACAGGAAAATAGAATTACACTTAGAAGTTAAAACACTCTTAAACTTTCTCTCTCCTAATGACTTGCCTAACAATTCCAAAAAGATCTCCCTTCTTACAGACTCATTTAGCCCTTTATATAGGGTAATACATAGTGGATGACAGCTAAGCTCCCCTTTATTTTCGGGAATGTCTCGCGAAGTGTCGCAGTGCACAAACATTCACTCGCGACACTTCTTAACCCTCGCCCGATCTCACGTCTTCTTTATGTTTTGCCTGTCGTTATTCTTTGCGTCGTTTATTTTAGTTCCCTGCGACTCCCTCGCGACACCGTCGTTCATTAATCTCGCGAGCCTTGTACGTTGCGATATTATGATCCTACATCTTGCCTCTTTTTCCTTGAATATTGCTTGAAGAGCGATTTGAAGGAAAATTCATTATTGTCATATTCCGTGGTTTCAATTGGTGAAGGAACGAGCAAAGAATACTTTCCTTAAAAAGTACGTACTTGCCTCTATTCTTTTGCAAAGTTCCGAAACTTCTTTGAGATATATACGAAGTATCGTCTCCCGTCTCTCCTTATATTTTTCCCGCGAAGGAAGAGTATCATGAGATTCTTACAATATTGTTTCCGCGATCGCTTATCTTTATCTGCTTTGGGCTTTGTACTTTTACACGGATTTTGATTATTAATGTCTTTTCTTGACACGTTTCTTTCAACCGCTATTTTGACCATTCATGTCTCTTCGCATTAAATGACCTTGTTTTTCTCGAAGATCTTTTTTCCCTATATATAGTTTTCTTTTCCCTTCCTTTTCATCCTTTAGTTTCTCTCTCGCAACTTTTCTTTTGACTCTCTCCTTCCGCAATTTGGCGCTCACCTTTCTGCAAATCTTTTCTTCATCCTTCTAGCGCCCGATCTTAATCTCCAATCTTCCACCCATTCCCATACTTGATAAATGGCTTTCATCGATCAGTGCATACAAAACTTCTTTTGAAGAAGTTCAATGCAATTTGCACGAGAAGGGTTTTACTTTGTCAACCATTCCCGATCAAGAACCTTCATCTATTCTTTCTACAAAAAGCTTTTTCTCTGATCATCAATGTGATGATCAAAAGATTATAGTCTCGCTAAATTGACTTAAGCGGTGACTTCCTATTCCCTTGTACAATCCCGAGTTGCCTTTATTTTATGAAATTTTGGCCCATGAAAAATTCTCTGGCCATTTTATCAATTAAGTGGTGATTGTATTCGCCGATGCTTGAGTTCGCGACCGGGCGGCAAGTGTGCAAAGGATCTTTATACTCTAACTCGTCGAAATCCCAAATTCGCAGACTTGGAAATAGATCTTGAGAAATACACCGTAGATAACTTTTTTGAAAATTACCAAAGTGATAACTATGGTGAATGTGAAATCTCGTAAGGGCGTTCGCCCGAAGAAAAAGGATAATGTCTCCGAGGATAAATTGCTCATGCAGGATATTGATTGGCACCCGGCACAATACTACCTCGCCACTCCAAAGATGAGAAATGGTGGGTTGTACCCTTGATTTTGAATGGTCCTTATATCGCGGGCCCGCACGTTCTTCCCGCGAATCTCGCAGGTATCATCCTTGGGAATTCAAATGGCACGAGAAGAAGAAAGAGGTATGTTTCCGACTTCAAATTTCGTTTTCAGTAACTTTCTTTCTATAATTCTTGAGTTTGTGAAATCTTTGGATAGCTTGAGGTTGAGAAGAAGCTACAAAAGGATCCGTCGGAGGATACTACGACATTGCTTGATAAACTACGAGTGAAGTAAGAATCACTTCCTTTCTTCTTATTTTAAACAATATTGTTGCCCTCGTTTCTTATCTTTACGCGTATGCGAAGGTTGGAGTTGAAGAAACTATTGTCACAAGATTAAAAGTAAGGGGTAAAGCCAAGCTCGCAAGGGTAAATCCCTCTCGCCCCCTTAACTAAGAAGCGAAAAGGTCCAATCCTCTTCTCGCCTTAGCTCAAGCTCTGAATCTTGACGAGGATAACCATGACTCGAATCCTTCGCTCGCCAAGAAGATTCCATCGACCGATTCTTCTATGGACCAGTTATCTAGCATCTTCTCGCACTGTTTCCAAGGAATGGGAGATGCTCCCCTAGCTTCTCTTTGCGGGCTCTCGCAAACGTGTGTAATGTC
>JAJJWW010014502.1:0-30509 GCA_023531295.1 Papaver armeniacum
CTCCCATAGGCAAGATAGAAAAGTAATCACAAACACCTTCGTCTCACCGTTTGTGAGGTGATAGATAAGTCTAAGCTGTTCTTCGAGAATATAAGTCCTGGTTATCAATTGGCTCCTGTTCACCTTGATTTATCAAAAGACGGAACAAAAACTCTTGGGTATTTCTGTGGGAGACAGATTTATTCAATCCTACAGACTTTTATGTGTGAGACAGATTTGTCTATCAAGTCTTCGACTTTGGGCCGTAGCAACTCTTGGTTGTGGGTGAGATCAACTAAGGGAATCAAGTGCGTAGTATCCTACTGGGATCAGAGACGTAAGGAGCGCAACTGTACCTTGAATAAGTTTGAGATTGATTGGGGTTCAACTACACTCCAGTCCGAAGTTAATTGGTAGTAGGCTAGAGTCTGTATCGGCTTAATACAGTGTGGTGTTCAATCTGGACTAGGTCCCGGGGTTTTTCTGCATTTGCGGTTTCCTCGTTAACAAAATTCTGGTGTCTGTGTTATTTCTTTTCCGCATTATATTTTGTTATATAATTGAAGTATCACAGGTTGTGTATTAAGATCAATCAATTAGAATATTCAACCTTTGGTTGTTGATTTACATTGATTGACACTTGAACATTGGTCTTTGGTATTGTTCAAGTTACTCCTGTTATTCAATCGGGCTCGCAGATTTCTATTTGCTGATTGCGGATTGAATTAAGAGTTAGAGTTATTAAACTCTTTGATATACTTTACTCTAGATTGAGTCTGACTGTCTAGTTAATTCTCTAGAAAGTGTATTGGAGTAAGTCCTCTCAGATTTCCAAACGAATTGTTGGGTGTGGTTGTTAGACCCCCGCATTTTCAATTGGTATAAGAGCAGGCAAACACATTAAAGACCTTATAAGTCTGTGTTTGTAGCAATCTGTGTTCTGAGGACCTAAGAAGTATATCGCCAGATAACGCATATTGATATGTCTTCCATAGATTTAGATTACAACAAAAGACTTGGATTTGCCTCAAAGGATAGCTCCTTAGTAGATTCTTCCGAATCCCAAGGGAAAAACAAGTTTTGTGAGCTCGTATCAGAATCTGAAATGGAACCCACCAGATCGCTACAAAATCATGCTGACCTTCAAGCTTCTAAAATTATGATTCTTGAAGAAAACAATGATCAGCTTATTGAACGCGAACTCTACATCTTCATTGAATCTCTCTCTAACAACATCGAACAATTGGTTCAAGAAACTACTCTACATCGTGAAAAATTAATTCTCTTGAAGATACTGTTAGAGAACACAATCGAGAGAAAAGGTTTAGTCAAGGCTCATTCATCGTAAATAAACAACCATTGTGTTGAAAGAGAAACTTGTTGCATCTTTTCAACTTGCATGAGAACAGTGTAACACCTTGAAAAAGGAAAACTATGTCTCGATTATCAAGTCATCTTCTACACCTTCTCCTGATACTCACAAGGTTTTACCTAGCGTAAAGAAAAATTCCTTCAAGGAATTACCTACGGTGAAGCACTTGCAAAATTTGCATGTGCGGGCAGAGGTGTTAGGTCAAGAAAATCATGTCTCGAATCCACAATATTGTTCCTTCTGTGGGAAAAAGAATCAATATGCTCTTCATTGTTTTGCCAGGAGGATACAAATTTCTAATCTTCATAATTTGCTTCTTTCTACTGTCAATGGAGTAAATTGTCCGATTTAAATCTACAAGTGAATCTCTTGCCGAAATAAAACCAGAAATCTTGTAAAAATGATCTCTCTTCAAGAAATCATCACTGGTTGCATGTTCCTCATTACGGTATAAACTCTTGTGCCACTAATGAAGACTTTCCTGTGTTTATAAGAACAAGTCTGGTAAGTCTAGATCAAGAAAATGGGAATCCTCCAAATTCCATTTTCTTGAACTTATTTCTAGAGGTCCTAAACTCAGTCCTCAGAAAAATCCTTCAGATGGACTTTTGAAAAGGTTTATGACTATTTCCTCTGGAATACATTATAATCGATGGAAAGAAGGAAACATACAAGTAAAACGGTCAAACAACCTGTACAACCCTTCTCCCATGTTTGGTAGTGAGATCACTTCTCACTCCTTTACCTAACCTTTGGTAACCTCATCCTTGAATATATCTTGAGAGGTACAAGGATGATGACTATGGGAGTCTCAAGATTTGTTGTACACCTTTGTGTCTTGTTTTATTTTGTCAATCAATCAAAGTTATGCAAGTCAATTTCATGACTCGGGCTCTAATTTTAAGGATTATTGAGAAATATTGACAAACTTTGTGTTTTTCTCTTACTGGAATTAGTTTAAATCCATTCTTCTCTTGTGAACGGTCAGTGAACGTCCGTGTCCTACTCCTGTGAGTTCATAGGGTTTCCTTAATGTGAAGTGTCTTCTATTAATACATATACATCTTATATTTTATCAATCCATCCCTAACAAAAAAAGTATATAGAGAACTCTGCAAAATCTCAAGAGATTGTGCATCTTGATATGGAGGAAGGCACTCAAGGATGTGATTCGATTCAAGATCTGGTTCTGAAGAAGATGCTTGCAACAAAGGAGCACAACTCCTGGATGGGTGAATCTGTCAAGGATTTAATTCGTTTTCAGAACGATTCAAAGTTCGAGTTTGCAAATCTTCAGCTGCAAATAAACCAACTCTTAGATGGTCGGGCCAAAATCCTTGAAAATCAAAATTCGGGTACGAAATTAGAAAAAGCTCATCATGGACCGTGTCAAAGCTAGACAACTTGCTCGGGTTGTTGATCGAAAAGTTTGTGTTCTAACTCACGAACATGGAGTGTGTACGGTCAAGAGAGTAAAGGAAATCAGTGATACCTTATATGATGGATTCATTGAAAGGTATGAGTTTCTCAAAGAACTTTGATTTTGTCTAGTAAATCTTCTTTAGAGAATTTATTTCTTGTTCTTAAAAGAATAACTAGGGTTTGGAATAGCCATTATTGTGAGTACACATAGCTATGTCCAACGATTTTCATCTTCAATGTTTTTAATAATAAAAAATAAAAGTTTTATGATTATAAATATTTTAAAAATATCTCAATTACATCGACAAAATAGGCAAACACGCAACAAGCTACGCCGCAAGCCCTTTTTGAATTGCAAATCCTAAGCTATGAAAAACAAACTCTCTCGAACCAGGAGTCATGACATTACTGTGCATGACTTTTTGGACTCTTTTGAGGAGTCCAACCGCCTCTGAAGCCAAAAACCAAATGTATCAAAAGCGAACGGAATAAAGGCATGCCCATTGTTATGACATGCTTTCTCATGTTTCACTATCTTACCTAAGGCAGCGCTTAATGATGCTTGCCCGACTGTGAAAGTGCCATGTCCGATTCCTACTAACGGAGAAACCCCAAGTAAGGTCAACACATGCATGTTTACCGTTAGCCCACCCAAAAATTAAAACATCCGCCGTCCTGAGCGTCGATCTCCCCTCGAGTGGATCAGTCAAAAAGTTGACATCCGCTTCTTTCTTCGCAGAAATACCGTCTTTCCACAGTATATCATACAAAGTGTCCCTCACATGATCATGTCTATGTTTAAAACCAGGGTCTACCTTGCAATGAACTGCATGTTCCCCATAAGCGTCCAAACACCCAGTGATACAAGCAGGACAATGGGTGTCTGATGGGTATAAGGGGATTATCAATCTGTATTTAATGATGATGTGGTACTCCACATGTGACATCTTCTTCCCAAGGCCTTCAATTGGAATAGCGAGGAGGAAGTCCTGAGCATGCCCTGCTTGCCGGCAACCTAAAACTTCTTTTTTTCTACCGGGCAACTCGTAAACTCTTTCCATGTCTTTAACTACTTTACCAAAAAGAGCAAACGCCAAAGTGCTTTGGGTTTTAGTAGGGGCGGTGTCTTTACTGGTAAAACTGCTAAAGTCAAAATCAGGGAGAGTTACCTGTAACGTCATCAAAGCCTTGTTGAAGTTGTCATACATGCCTTCTACCTCCCCACTTCTTAATATATGATCCTGCAATCCCCAAGTTTGGACACTTGATGCTAGGAAGGCATATTCGTAAGCCTCTCTAGAAGATATATGCCCACCCTCCGTATCTAATTGGCAGTGTAGATAACCTCCATTGTAGATCTCCAAAGAACGGACCCCCACAAACCACTATTCCCTCAACCACCTCTCTCAGGTCTTTATCAAAAATGTCCACTGCCTCCATAATGTATTGTGGCTGGAAAATACGAAGTCCAAATAACAACTTGGAAATACCCATGCATGCACGTAAAATTAATAATTCACTCTGAGGATCACGAAGCTTTGATTAAACCTGCATTAGTTCAAATGCTTTCTCTGGTCTCTTGATGGCAAGGCCCTTCACAAACCCATCATCTAAGCTGACTGCTCCTCCCAATAATTTAACACCATTATTTGGTCTTGAAATTTTAGCAGGAAACATCCCATCTCTTAACTTTCGTCCATCACAAGAAGGCCAGAAAATTTATGTTTTCTTAATGTTCAAAATAAGCCCTAAAGTTGGCCCTTCTGTCTGAACAATCTTAAGAGCTTTCGCTACTTCTGTCGTGTCACCAATAATAGTGCATTCCTCGTTTTGCAATAATCGTCAAGGTACCAAGCCTGTAAGGATAATGTACATTCCTCGTTTATAGATTTATTTATTTAAATTCTAAGGTTTTTTTTTTTGGAAGATGATTTTTGTAATTTTAATCTTTATGATTTTATATATTGCAAACTGTTATGGGACATGTTTTTTACGTCCGTGAACCTGTGACTGTCCCATACTTGTTCAAAATTTATCTCTATTATGTCGGTATGAATGTATTCATAGAAGATAAAATGAACTATTGACATTACAAAAGTTAAAGACTTTTATGTCATTGTTTTGATGGAATAAATGATAAAGCTTTTGTTTACAAGGATTAAATCAATTATATGTCATTGTGCAAATAGTGATGGAAAATAGAATGAATCCTTGTTTATTCTGCAGTATTGGTCGATCTCTGATCCACATATTTGTGCATATATTGTGTTGCTCCATAAGGTTTCTTATGTTTGAGCATGACCAACTAAATTGATCATTCTCTTTTGGTTAATTTAGTAATTGCTCCATAAGTTCCTTATGATTGAGCATAACCTACTGAATTGATCATTCTCTTGTGGTTAATTTAGATGTTTCTTCGTAAGTTCTCTTATGTCGAGCATGACCAATTGAATTGATCACGTTGTGATTAATTTGGTTGTATTTTTCGATTGCTTTAATCAGGGGTTCTCTTGTGGTTAATTCAATTGAATATTTTTGGATACAAATTCATGTTTTCATGTGATTTGAGTTATCCAAAAGAAATCCTTCTTGTCATGTAAAAGCAAGGTCGCCTTTGTTGTTCTTTTGGGAATGGCATTTTATGGGGGATAATTCATTTTGAACTTGTGCTTAATTGCCAAATCTTTGGGGGGGAGTGCGGATGTGGAATATTAGGGGTTATCTTGTATCGTTATAAACTCCTTGATGAATGCATTTAGCTTCGGCTTTATGATGATATCTAAATAAGTTGATATGGTATTCTCTTTTGGTCGTGAAGTATCTCTGTGAAAATTTCATGAGGATCCCACTAGTTTTCGTACTTTTGCCAATTTATATTGACAAAAAGGGGAGAATTAATTTGTAGTGTGATACTACAAATACATATGGTTTACAGATCATTATGTAAGGGGGAGTGGTTTTTATGTATTGATGAAGTATTGACTAAGGGGGAGTGATACATATCACCGTAGTATTGTTGTCAAAGTTGTGATACAATTGAACTTTGATGTTGTGTAATAATACTATGACACTGTTGTTGATGGTGGATTTTAGCTCAGGGATAAAATTGTAAAAGTCAAATTTCATACGCTGACATCCTGTAGAGGATAAGGCTATTTGATAAGTGATGAATACTTCTTCGCTTTATTAATTCACCTAGAATTGAGCATGTGACAACAATCCCAAATATTTTGTGAATTAAATACAAAATTCACCTAGAACGGAGCATGTAGCAACAATCCCGAATATTCTGTGAATTTTTAGCATTATTGATTAATGCATGGTTCGCCTAGTATTTCCTATGCTTTTCCCGATAACTCTCACTATTAGTGCGGCATGATGACTGAGTGTTGCTCTTAATAGAGTAACATGAATATCCAAGTATCAATAATGAGGCATGCACGAAATACCCGTACAGGAAACATCTCTCGGTGTGCTTATATTACCCCGATTGAGCATATTTAATCTGGACTGAACGTATCAGTCTTAGAAATGATCACGGCCACGCAGGTTGACCGCATGATTTAACCAGCCTAGACGAACCCTAACAGAGCAAAGCTATCACCTTAATGATCACCAATGGGCCTATTTATTCCCTAGCCGGTCGAACATTACACTTCACTTCCCAACGTACAAAAACGCCACACCCTAAAGTAGGGTGGGCTGCGCCGTTTTGGAAGAAGCTCGAACGAGCAAGACTACTTAAAACAGGCTCAAACGATCATGACCGTCCAACTTCACTGGCCTGATTGGACGAATTAGATCGCGCCATGAAAGATGGAGGAGGCACCAACATGCACATTGGCGGGCCCACTCTATCCCTGCCCGATCGGTTTTCTCACGACCAAGCCATGGAGCAATGAACGTTTGCTCGAAACATGGCTGGCGTGATGCTTTAAAGGCCGCGTAAATTCCACTAGTGTCTTAAATCGATCACGACCATCCAACTTCGCAAGCATGATTGGATGGCTTAGATCACACATAGGACCATGAGACAGGTATGGATACGTTCACTATCGGCCCAACGTGGGCCCCACATGGTCGGCCTCCCCAAAGGAGGAGCATAGCCTGCCAAACTGATCAGCTAAATTTGCACGCGCGTAACCGGCCCAAAACCCTAATTAGGGTTTGCGTCATGGTATATGTGTCGTAGATTGATCACGGCCAGCTCGGATGGAGGGTGTAGATATAGGCTTAGGAGGTCCAGGGAGCATCCACGTGATCAGTGCGGGCCCATCTGATTGTGTGACCGATCGGCCGAAGTGAAGCAGGGCCAGACGCCTCGAAACGCGCCCCAAAGGTGGCATGCCGTGGCCCCCTAAAGTCCTTTGCGCAATATGATTTCCTGTCGCAAATCGATCACGGACACTCATCTTTGCTAGTAAAATTAAGTGGCCTAGATCGAGCCTTCATGGGACAGAGAGGTACAGGCGTGCACAACAACAAGATTCCTCCATGCAGGACCGATCGGTCCCACTAAAATTGGTTCCCATGCTTGAGTTCGATCAAGCCAAAGAAGGATGCTTGCGCACCTCTTAAAACCCTAAAATTCCATCAACGGTCATAGATTTATGTCGTAAACCATCTCGTCCGTCCAACTTTTCTAGCTTGGTCGAACAACCTAGGTTGAAAGCTAGACGACCAATGAAATACCTCGATGATAACCGTCCGCCACTCTTCCACATGGAGTGATCGACCATGAGATGGCTCGCCCATACGGCCTCCAAACGATCACTCGAAGATGGTTGGACGTGATATTGCTTTAAGACGCTTAATCCGCGACTTATTCGGTTAAGCCTTAAAACAGCGATGCTTCACACATATTGATCATATTCAATGAGTTACATGCATAGAATATACACGATATTTTATAAATATCGATTTCTTAAATAACTTAGTTATTTAACTTAGCACCGTATGCTACTTCCAGTGGGTCCCACGATCCACTCATTCGAGACATCAAGCATGTCACAAAATGGGGGATACTTACTGGGGTATTGGTCTGGCGGTTTACAGCGTGCAGCGTGCAACGCGCCATCACAAGAACGTGTCAGGAGGCATGGAAGGTTAGCGATGATGGGAGAAGTGGGCAAAGATTGATCGTGTGACACTAACACGACCCCACTATTCCATCACTCCACTTCCTCCACTTCCTACGAGAGACAAGGGTTGTGCTCAATGACTTGTATAAATAGGTTCTCCTCCCTATTTCCAAGACAGAAATCAAGTGTTGATACAACGTATCCAGAAAACACCCAGAGCTGATTGCTTATATTATTGCAAGCCAATTCGATATTCTGATACAAGTCATAAACAACTAACACCTTCATAATCTCAACACCTTCTTCGCTTCCCTCCCTAAGATCAACCCCATCTCCTTCACTTTGTGACCGAAGCAAGTCTGGAACAACCATTTCTTGGTTTAGGCCAGAATTGTACAGATTGATCTCTCGAATCAAAAAAGCACTCCCGTGTAGTGCATTTGTTTAGGGTTTAGATTCGTTTCTCATCCACACACACCCAAATTTACCAAAACCAGCAGAATTTTTTTTTACCCATAAACAACTGTATAACAATGATTGAGAGTATTTTGTTTTCTCATTGTTATCGCTACGGATCTTCAACAACTGTGATGCTGAACTAACAACCTTTAGGATCATGGAGTACTTGGAAGTGATAAATATTTCGAGTCGCATTGAAGATGCCAAGGAGATCAAGCATTCGGATGAGAAGCTATAATTTTTATCTATTTTGTAATCCATATGTATTGATAGTTTTGTCACTAAAATTGACAAAGGGGGGGATTGTTAGAGCACTGCTGGGTCGAACTCGCATGTGTTGCTATCTCAAGCATGTTTGTCAATGTTAGTGATCAAAATTATAAGTCTTGATTTCTAGCCTATCTATAGATGTCTCGGACTAGGACATAGATAGTGTAGTTGAGCTTAGATTTCACAGAGTTCATAATTTGAAGACGAAGAACTACTAAGGGGAGCTTGTGGAACTTCTTCGACAAAAGGTATATGGAGACTTGAACTCAGATATCACTTGGAAAGTTTATTTCTACTATCTCCTATATTGAGACATAAGTCGTGTTACGATATAGTTTTCTCTATACACATTTGATATTTCGAGATGAGTATATCTCGCTTACATGTTTCTCGAAATATGTGTTGGTAAGATTTCGCTTCGACCAAGTTCATCCTATATCATGAGAAAATTGCCGAGTAACATCTTACATGGTTTGTGTGATACAATCATTTGATGTAGGCTTGGAATACTTCGATAATGATTATTTCAATATCTTGAAAATTGCTTTGATGCTAATAGTGTGTGAAAACGGCTATTGTCATTATAGAAGAATGTTTCAATGATTGAAATAAAGAGTTTAGAATCTTGTAACCATCTTTGGATATAAGCATAGTGTGTTCGCACATTAGTGTATAAGTCCAAAGGGAACCTAAAGTATGCATACTTGTGTGGAGATGGGTAAGTAAGCGTACATGTACGCATCGTGGAAGTTCACATCCGTGAATTTCGCCGAGTTTGAAAACCAAAACCAAACTCATCCGATTACCTAAAGTGCGTGCATTCGACGCGCATCGGGCGGAAAGTTCACGTCCGTGAATTTCTCGCCGAGTTTGGAAAATAAAACAAACTCAAATCCGGTTACTTAAGTACGCATATAGTACGCATACTTAAGTGTGTTACTTTTCTAAAATTGGTCATACGTGAACCTAAACATTAAACAATAAGGAATGCAATCTTTGCTAACGTGGCTATAATGTTCATGTATTGATTCGAGTGAATTAAACCGATTTTTCTTCAATTATGTTCTTGTATAATCAATGAGAATATAACAATTGAACAACTCTTTAACTAGTTTCATTTGAGTCATTTGAACAAGATATGGTTGAGATGAATAAGGTTGATATGAGAGTAATCATATGGCTAATCTCGGTTAATTATCTGTTAACCAACATGGTGTACACGTTTAGGTATGGCTACATAAACCTAAATGAGGGTACATTTCATTTTTGTGTAACAAGCTATAAGTTCGATCTAACGGTTGAAAGATATTAGCTTGGTTGAATCAGGTTTTTCATCTAACGGTGATTATTAAATGCTTTGTTACCAAGGTAACTTGTGCAAACCATGATTTGAAAACTATATAAAGGAGAACTCTAGTAACTGGGAAACCTAATCCCCATACCTCCTGTGTGTTACTAGTTGCATAACTAGAGTCGATTCTCCTTTAACCTTAGGTTTCTTCTCGAGACCCCGTAGGTTAACGACTTGAAGACTTCATTGGGATTGTGAAGCGGACCCAACTATTATCTTTGTAGTTGCATGATTTGATCTTGTTGTTTCTATCGTGTTGAGTACAGTTGGAATAATTGACTCGATATTTTATATCTCCCATAGGCAAGATAGAAAAGTAATCACAAACACCTTCGTCTCATCGTTTGTGATTCCACAATATCTTCTTTCGCTAGTCGATTAAGATTATTGTGAGGTGATAGATAAGCCTAAGCTGTTCTTCGAGAATATAATTCGTGGTTATCAATTGGTTCCTGTTCACCTTGATTTATCAAAAGACGGAACAAAAACTCTTGGGTATTTCTGTGGGAGATAGATTTATTCAATCCTACAGACTATTCTGTGTGAGACAGATTTATCTATCAAGTCTTCGACTTTGGGCCGTAGCAACTCTTGGTTGTGGGTGAGATCAAATAAGGGAATCAAGTGCGTAGTATCCTGCTGGGATCAGAGACGTAAGGAGCGCAACTGTACCTTGAATAAGTGTGAGATTGATTGGGGTTCAACTACAGTCCAGTCCGAAGTTAATTGGTAGTAGGCTAGAGTCCGTAGCGGCTTCATACAAAGTATGGTGTTCAACTGGACTAGGTCCAGGGTTTTTACGCATTTGCGGTTTCCTCGTTAACAAAATTCTGGTGTCTGTGTTATTTCTTTTCCGCATTATATTTTGTTATATAATTGAAATATCACAAGTTGTGTATTAAGATCAATCAATTAGAATATCCAACCTTTGGTTGTTGATTTATACTGATTGACACTTGAATATTGGTCTTTGGTATTGTTCAAGTTACTCCTCTTATTCAATCGGGCTCATGATTTCTATTTGTTGATCATGATTGAATTAAGAGTTAGAGTTATTAAACTCTTTGATATACTTTACTCTAGATTGAGTCTGACTGTCTAGTTAATTCTCTAGAAAGTGTATTGGAGTAAGTCCTCTCAGATTGCCAAACGAATTGTTGGGTGTGGTTGTTAGACCCCCGCATTTTCAATTGGTATCAGAGCAGGCAAACACACTAAAGACCTTATAAGTCTGTGTTTGTAGCAATATGTGTTCTGAGGACCTAAGAAGTATATCGCAAGATAACGCATATTGATATGTCTACCATAGATTCTGATTACAACAAAAGACTTGGATTTGCCTCAAAGGATAGCTCCTTAGTAGATTCTTTCGAATCCCAAGGGAAAAACATTTTGTGAGCTCGTATCGAATCAAATGGAACCCACCAGATCGTTACAAAATTATGCTGACCTTCAAGCTTCTAAAATTATAATTCTTGAAGAAAACAATGATCAGCTTATTGATGAATTTGAGAAATCACTTGAAAGGGAACGCGAACTCTACATCTTCATTGAATCTCTCTCTAACAACATCGAACAATTGGTTCAAGAAACTACTCTACAACGTGAAAAAATTAATTCTCTTGAAGATACTGTTAGAGAACCCAATCAGAGAAAAAGGTTTAGTCAAGGCTCATTCATCAGAAATAAACAACCATTGTGTTGATAGAGAAACTTGTTGCATCTCTTCAACTTGCCCGAGAAAAGTGTAACACCTTGAAAAAGGAAAACTATGTCTTGATTATCAAGTCATCTTCTACACCTTCTCCTGATACTCACAAGGTTTTACCTAGCGTAAAGAAAAATTCCTTCATGGAATTACATACGGTGAAGCACTTGCAAAATTTGCATATGCGGGCAGAAGTGTTGGGTCAAGAAAATCATGTCTCAAATCCACAATATTGTTCCTTCTGTGGGAAAAAGAATCAATATGCTCTTCATTGTTTTGCCAGGAGGATACAAATTTCTAATCTTCATAATTTGCTTCTTTCTACTGTCAATGGAGTAAATTTTCCACGACATCTACAATGAATCTCTTGTTGAAAGAAAACCGTAAATCTTGTAAAATGATCTCTTCAAGAAATCATCACTGGGTTGCATGTTCCTCATTACGGTATAAACTCTTGTGCCACTAATGAAGACTTTCCTGTGTTTATAAGAACAAGTCTGGTAAGTCTAGATCAAGAAAATGGGAATCCTCCAAATTCCATTTTCTTGAACTTATTTCTAGAGGTCCTAAACTCGGTCCTCTAAAAATCCTTCGATGGACTTTTGAAAAGGTTTATGACTAATTCCTCTGGAATACATTATAATCGATGGAAAGAAGGAAACATACAATTAAAACGGTCAAACAACCTGTACAACCCTTCTCCCATGTTTGGTAGTGAGATCACTTCTCACTCCTTTACCTAACCTTTGGTAACCTCATCCTTGAATATATCTTGAGAGGTACAAGGATGATGACTATGGGAGTCTCAAGATTTGTTGTACACCATTGTGTCTTGTTTTCTTTTGTCAATAATCAAAGTTATGCAAGTCAGTTTCATGACTCGGGCTCTAATTTTAAGGATTATTGAGAAATATTGACAAACTTTGTGTTTTTGTCTTAATGGATTTAGTTTAAATCCATTCTTCTCTTGTGAACGGTCAGTGAACGTCCGTGTCCTACTCCTGTGAGTTCATAGGGTTTCCTTAATGTGAAGTGTCTTTTATTAATAAATATACATCTTATATTGTATCAATCCATCCCTAACAAAAAAAGTATATAGAGATTCTGCATCTTATATTGTATCTTATATTTATTAATAAATATACATCTTAAAATCTCAAGAGATTCTGCATCTTGATATGGAGGAAGGCACTCAAGGATGTGATTCGATTCAAGAGCTGGTTCTGAAGAAGATGCTTGCAACAAAGGAACACAACTCCTGGATGGGTGAATCTGTCAAGGATTTAATTCGTTTTCAGAGCGATTCAAAGTTCGAGTTTGCAAATCTTCAGCTGCAAATAAACCAACTCTTAGATGGTCGGGACAAAATCCTTGAAAATCAAAATATTCTGATACGAAATTATAAAAAGCTCATCATGGACCGTGTCAAACCTAGACAACTTGCTCGGGTTGTTGATCGAAAAGTTTGTGTTCTAACTCACGAACAAGGAGTGTGTACGGTCAAGAGAGTAAAGGAAATCAGTGATACCTTATATGATGGATTCATTGAAAGGTATGAGTTTCTCAAAGAACTTTGATTTTGTCTAGTAAATATTCTTTAGAGAATTTATTTCTTGTTCTTAAAAGAATAACTAGGGTTTGGAATAGCCATTATTGTGAGTACACATAGCTATGTCCAACGATTTTCATCTTCAATGTTTTTAATAATAAAAAATAAAAGTTTTATGATTATAAATATTTTAAAAATATCTCAATTACATCGACAAAATAGGCAAACGCGCAACAAGCTACGCCGCAAGCCCTTTTTGAATTACAAATCCTAAGCTATGAAAAACAAACTCTCTCGAACCAGGAGTCATGACATTACTGTGCATGACTTTCTGGACACTTTTGAGGAGTCCAACCGCCTCTGGAGCCAAAAAACCAAATGTATGAAAAGCGAAAGGAATAAAGGCATGCCCATTGTCATGACATGCTTTCTCATGTTTCGCTATCTTACCTAAGGTAGCGCTTAACGCTGCTTTCCCGACTGTGAAAGTGCCATGTCTGATTCCTACTAACGGAGAAACCCCAGTAAGGTCAACACATGCATGTTTACCGTTAGCCAACCCAAAAATTAAAACATCCGCCGTCCTGAGCGTCGATCTCCCCTCGAGTGGATCAGTCAAAAAGTTGACATCCGCTTCTTTCTTCGCAGAAATACCGTCTCTCCACAGTATATCATACAAAGTGTCCCTCACATGATCATGTCTATGTTTAAAACCAGGGTCTACCTTGCAATGAACTGCATGTTCCCATAAGCGTCCAAACACCCGGTGATACAAAGCAGGACAATGGGTGTCCGATGGGTATAAGGGGATCATCAATCGTATTTAATGATGATACGGTACTCCATAGGTGACATCTTCTTCCCAAGGCCTTCAATTGGAATAGCGAGGAGGAAGTCCTGAGCATGCCCTGCTTGTCGCAACCTAAAACTTCTTTTTGTCTACCGGACAACTCGTAAACTCTGTCCATGTCTTTAAATACTTTACCAAAAAGAGCAAACGCCAAAGTGATTTGGGTTTTAGTAGGGGCGGTGTCTTTATTGGTAAAACTGCTAAAGTCAAAATCAGATAGAGTTACCTGTAACATCATCAAAGCCTTGTTGAAGTTGTCATACATGCCTTCTACCTCCCCACTTCTTAATATATGATCCTGCAATCCCCAAGTTTGGACACGTGATGCTAGGAAGGCATATTGAGAAGCCTCTCTAGCAGTATATATGCCCAGCCCTCCGTATCTAATTGGCAGTGTAGATAACCTCCATTGTAGCTCTCCAAAGAACGGACCCCCACAAACCACTATTCCCTCAACCACCTCTCTCAGGTCTTTATCAAAATGTCCACAGCCTCCACAATGTATTGTGGCTGGAAAATACGAAGTCCAAATAACAACTTGGAAATACCCATGCATGCACGTAAAATTAATAATTCACTCTGAGGATCACGAATCTTTGATAAAACCTGCATTAGTTCAAATGCTTTCTCTGGTCTCTTGAACCTGTGACTGTCCCATACTTGTTCAAAAGTTATCTCTATTATGTCGGTATGAATGTATTGATAGAAGATAAAATGAACTATTGACATTACAAAAGTTAAAGCCTTTTATGTCATTGTTTTGATGGAAGAAATGATAAAGCTTTTGTTTACAAGGATTAAATCTATTATATGTCATTGTGCAAATAGTAATGGAAAATAGAATGAATCCTTGTTTATTCTGCAGTATTGTTCGATCTCCGATCCACATATTTGTGCATATATTGTGTTGCTCCATAAGGTTTCTTATGTTTGAGCATGACCAACTAAATTGATCATTCTATTTTGGTTAATTTAGTTATTGCTCCATAAGTTCCTTATGATTGAGCATAACCTACTGAATTGATCATTCTCTTGTGGTTAATTTAGATGTTTCTCCGTAAGTTCTCTTATGTCGAGCATGACCAATTGAATTGATCACGTTGTGATTAATTTGGTTGTATTTTTCGATTGCTTTAATCGGGGTTCTCTTGTGGTTAATTCAATTGAATATTTTTGGATACAAATTTATGTTTTCATGTGATTTGAGTTATCCAAAAGAAATCCTTCTTGTCATGTAAAAGCAAGGTCACCTTTGTTGTTCTTTCGGGAATGGCATTTTATGGGGGATAATTCATTTTGAACTTGTGCTTAATTGCCAAATCTTTGGGGGGAGTGCGGATGTGGAATATTAGGGGTTATCTTGTATCTTTATAAACTCCTTGATGAACGCATTTAGCTTCGGCTTTATGATGATATCTAAATAAGTTGATATGGTATTCTCTTTTGGTCGTGAAGTATCTCTGTGAAAATTTCATGAGGATCCCACTAGTTTTCGTACTTTTGCCAATTTATATTGACAAAAAGGGGGAGAATTAATTTGTAGTGTGATACTACAAATACATATGGTTTACAGATCATTATGTAAGGGGGGGTGGTTTTTATGTTTTGATGAAGTATTGACTAAGGGGGAGTGATACATATCACCATAGTATTGTTGTCAAAGTTGTGATACAATTGAACTTTGATGTTGTGTAATAATACTATGACACTGTTGTTGATGGTGGATTTTAGTTCAGGGATAAAATTGTAAAAGCCAAATTTAATACGCTGACATCCTGCAGAGGATAAGGCTATTTGATAAGTGATAAATACTTATTCGCTTTATTAATTCACCTAGAATTGAGCATGTGACAACAATCCCAAATATTCTATGAATTAAATATACAAAATTCACCTAGAACAGAGCATGTAGCAACAATCCCGAATATTCTGTGAATTTTTAGCATTATTGATTAATGCATGGTTCGCCTAGTATTTCCTGTGCTTTTCCCGAGAACTCTCACTATTAGTGCGGCATGATGACTGAGTGTTGCTCTTAATAGAGTAACATGAATATCCAAGTATCAATAATGAGGCATGCACGAAATACCCGTACAGGAAACATATCTCGGTGTGCTTATATTACCCCGATTGAGCATATTTAATCTGGACTGACCGTATCAGTCTCAGAAATGATCCCGGCCACGCAGGTTGACCGCATGATTTAACCATCCTAGACGAACCCTAGCAGGAGCAGGCTATCACCTTAATGATCACCAACGGGCCTATTTATTCCCTAGCCGTCGAACATTACACTTCACTTTGGCGTGCCAAAACGCCAGCCCTAAAGTAGGGTGGCGCGCTTCTTTTGGAAGAAGCTCGAACGAGCAAGACTGCTTAAAATAGTCTCAAAACGATCATGACCGTCCAACTTCACTGTCCTGATTGGACGAATTAGATCGCGCCATGAAAGATAGAGGAGGCACCAACATGCACATTTGCGGGCCCACTCTATCCCTGCCCGATCGGTTTTCTCACGACCAAGCCATGGAGCAATGAACGTTTGCTCGAAACATGGCTGGCGTGATGCTTTAAAGGCCGCGGAAATTCCACTAGTGTCTTAAATAGATCACGACCATCCAACTTCACAAGCATGATTGGATGGCTTAGATCACACATAGGACCATGAGACAGGTATGGATACGTTCACCATCGGCCCAACGTGGGCCCCACATGGTCGGCCTCCCCAAAGGAAGAGCATAGCCTGCCAAACCGATCGGCTAAAGTTGCACGCGCGTGACCGGCCTAAAACCCTAATTAGGGTTTGCGGCATGGTATATTTGTCGTAGATTGATCACGGCCAGCTCGGATGAAGGGTGTAGATATAGGCTTAGGAGGTCCATGGAGCATCAACGTGATCAGTGCGGGCCGATCTGATTGTGTGACCGATCGGCCGAAGTGAAGCAGGGCCAGACGCCTCGAAACGCACCCCAAAGGTGGCATGCCGTGTCCCCCTAAAGTCCTTTACGACATATGATTCCTGTCGCAAATCGATCACGGACACTCATCTTTGCTAGTAAAATTAAGTGACCTAGATCGAGCCTTCATGGGACAGAGAGGTACAGGCGTGCACAACAACAAGATTCCTCCATGCAGGACCGATCGGTCCCACCAAAATTGGCGCCCATGCTTGAGTTCGATCAAGCCAAAGAAGGATGCTTGCGCACCTCTTAAAACCCTAATATTCCATCAACGGTCGCAGATTTATGTCGTAAACCATCTCGTCCGTCCGACTTTTCTAGCTTGGTCGGACAGCCTAGGTTGAAAGCTAGACGACCAATGAAATACCTCGATGATCACCATCCGCCACTCTTCCACATGGAGTGATCGACCATGATATGGCTCTCCCATACGGCCTCCAAACGATCATTCGAAGATGGTTGGACGTGATATTGTTTTAAGACGCTTAATCCGCGACTTATTCGGTTAAGCCTTAAAACAACGATGCTTCACACATATTGCTCATATTCGATGCATTACATGCATAGAATATACACGATATTTTATAAATATCGATTTCTTAAATAACTTAGTTATTTAACTTAGCACCGTATGCTACTTCCAGTGGGTCCCACGATCCACTCATTCGAGACATCAAGCATGTCACAAAATAGGGGATACTTACTGGGGTATTGGTCTGGAGGTTTACAGCGTGCAACGCGCCATCACAAGAACGTGTCAGGAGGAATGGAAGGTTAGCGATGATGGGAGAAGTGGGCAAAGATTGATCGTGTGACACTAACACGACCCCACTATTCCATCACTCCACTTCCTCCACTTCCTACAATAGACAAGGGTTGTGCTCAATGACTTGAATAAATAGGTTCTCCTCCCTATTTCCAAGACAGAAATCAAGTGTTGATACAACGTATCCGTAAAACACCAGCCGATTGATTATATTATTGCAAGCGATTCGATATTCTGATACAAGTCATAAACAACTAACACCTTCATAATCTCAACACCTTCTTCGCTTCCCTCCCTAAGATCAACCCCATCTCCTTCACTTTGTGACCGAAGCAAAGTCTGGAACGACCATTTCTTGGTTTAGGCGAATTGTACAGATTGATCTCTCGAATCAAAAAAGCACTCCCGTGCAGTGCATTTGTTTAGGGTTTAGATTCGTTTCTCATCCACACACACCCAAATTTATCAAAACCAGCAGAATTTCTTTTTACCCATAAACAACTGTATAACAATGATTGAGAGCATTTTGTTTCTCATTGTTATCGCTACGGATCTTCAACAACTGTGATGTTGAACTTACAACCTTTAGGATCATGGAGTACTTGGAAGTGACAAATATTTCGAGTCGCGTTGAAGATTCCAAGGAGATCAAGCATTCGGATGAGAAGCTACAATTTTTATCTATTTTGTAATCCATATGTATTGATAGTTTTGTCACTAAAATTGACAAAGGGGGGGAGATTGTTAGAGCACTGCTCGGTCGAACTCGCATGCATTGCTATCTCAAGCATGTTTGTCAATGTTAGTGATCAAAACTACAAGTCTTGATTTTTATCATATCTATAGATGTCTCGGACTAGGACATAAATAGTGTAGTTGAGCTTATATTTCACAGAGTTCATCATTTGAAGACGAAGAACTACTAAGGGGAGCTTGTGGAAATTCTTCGACAAAAGGTATGTGGGGACCTGAACTCATCTATGACTTGGAAAGTCTATTTCTACTATCTCCTATATTGAGACATAAGTCGTCTTACGATATAGTTTTCTCTATACACATTTGATATTTCGAGATGAGTATATCTCGCTTACATATTTTTCGAAATATGTGTTGGTAAGCTTTCGCTTCGACCAAGTTCATCTTATATCATGAGAAAATTGTCGAGTAACAACTTACATGGTTTGTGTGATATAATCATTTGATGTAGGCTTGCAATGTTTCGATAATGATTATTTCAATATCTTGAAAATTGCTTTGATGTTAATAGTGTGTGAAAACGGCTATTGTCATTATAGAAGAATGTTTCAATGATTGAAACAAAGAGTTTAGAATCTTGTAACCATCTTTGGATATAAGCATAGTGTGTTCGCACATTAGTGTATAAGTTCAAAACCGGGAACCTAAAGTATGAATACTTGTGTGTATACAAAAAGGTTGTAGGAGACTGGGTAAGTATGCACATTAGTGCTGACTGGCGGAAGTTCACGTCCGTGAATTTCTGCTGAGTTTGAAAACCAAAACCAAACTCATCTGGTTACCTATAGTGCGTGTACCAGATGCATCGCGGAAAGTTCACGTCAGGTGAATTTCTATTTGAGTTTGAAAAATAAAACAAACTCAAATCCGGTTACTTCAGTACGCATACCCGTACACATACTTAAGTGTGTTACTTTTCTAAAATCGGTTATACGTGAACCTAAACATTAAACAATAATGAATGCAATCTTTGCAAACCGTGGCTATAATGTTCATGTATTGATTCGAGTGAATCAAACCGATTTTGCTTCAAGTGTGTTCTTGTATAATCCATGAGAATATAGCAATTGGACAACTCTTTAACTAGTTTCATTTGAGTCATTTGAACTAGTTATGGTTGAGATGAATAAGGTTGATATGAGATTAATCATATGGCTCACCATGATTAACTATTTGTGAACCAACATGATGTACACGTTTAGGTACGACTACATAAACTTAAATGAGGGTACATTTTATTTGTGTGTAACAAGCTAAGTTCGATCTAACGGTTGAAAGATATTAGCTTGGTTGAATCAGTTTTTTTCATCTGGTAGGTCTCTAAACAAGCCTACAATTATACTAACTGCAAGTATACAGTGTCGATTCTGTAAACAGGGTAAGCACGAGTCGATCCTCAGGGACAAGGTGGGTGCAAGTCGAAATCCAAGTCTTACTAAAACTGATTCAAAAGAGGAGTAACAAAAGGGGGTTTTTGCGTCGATACGACAAGCATGATTGATATAGAACAAAGCAATAAAATAGAATGTGAAACAAGATGTAAACTTGAACAATGATAAGAGTACTAGGGCAGTCGAATCGACCGCTAACTTACTCTAGTTATCCCACTAATGGTATTAACCTTGTCCTTATGGTTGATAACAGGGGAGATATAAATCTTCTGTATATCTAAGGTGACTATCATATGAACTATTCAATCACAACTAAGGTATTTCTCCTAAGCATTAACTATCTTTTCAGGGCACCGCTAATCAAAAGATCAATATATGGGATTAAG
Source organism: Papaver armeniacum (assembly GCA_023531295.1). Classification (NCBI taxonomy): domain Eukaryota; kingdom Viridiplantae; phylum Streptophyta; class Magnoliopsida; order Ranunculales; family Papaveraceae; genus Papaver; species Papaver armeniacum. Next base: position 20,301 of record JAJJWW010014502.1, read on the forward strand.
CATGAGTTGTAGTTCTTCAACACAGGATTGTTCTAACTACAATGGATACATGGCATACACTGTAAAAGTAAAGTATTGAAGTACTGAGATTGAATTTTATTCTAAGACAATTAAGTACAACAAGGTTACTGCCAAAAGAATGAATAACAATCAGTAAGCTAGGGATTCATCTCAACCCTAGCAGATGAATTTAGAACATTATGAGAATGATTCAACAATTATTTAACTAAAGAATTGATTCATCCGATGCCCATAGTGAAGATGTCGTTGGATGCTTAGCATCTATATCGGATCCGACGGCTCTAGATGAGGACAAGTTTGGGTATTAGACCTTGGGTTTTATCTCTTGGAACATCTTATTCTATGCCCAAACCTTCTTCAAAGCTAATATCACAAGACCACTTCTAGTTTTGGGTCTTGCAAACAATATTCTTCACTTGCGGATGAGGGCAAAGATATTTTTCACCGCCTCCCAAACTGAGTCTTTGTTGTCTCTCTTTCGTTGTCACCATTATCCACTTCTTTTGGATTCTCAATTTATCCAAGCTTTATTTAATACCTAAAAACACAAATTTAATTAGTACAAAGAAAGGAGCGGTTGTCAACTTTTAGACAGATCCACTTGAGGGGAGATCAACACTCCGGCCAGCGGATGTACTTATTTTTGGGTGGAAAAATGGTAAACACGCATGTGTTGACCTCACTGGGGTTTCTCTTTTAGTAGGCATAGGACATGGTACGTTTTCAGTCGGACAAGCAGCGCTGAGAGCTGCCTCGGGTAAGATTAAACATGAGAAAGCGTGTCTTGATAATGGACATGTCTTTATCCCCTTCGATTTTGATACATTTGGTTTCTTGGCTCTAGAGGCGGTTGGACTCCTAAAAAGAGTACAAAAAGTCATGCACAGTAATGTCATGACTCCCGGTTCGAGAGAGTTTGTTTTTAAGAGGATAGGATTTGTAACTCAAAAAGGGTTAGCGGCGCAGCTTGTTGCTCGCTTGCCTGCTACTTCAATGTAACTTCTCATAAATGTGAGTTAATATAAGTGAAATTAGTACAAGTATTTATTCTGGAAAACAATGAAAATACAGAATTTGGAATAATATATGATTTTAAAGCGCAAAAGATGAGTTAAATGCCAATAAAAAGGTGTAGAAATATGCAATATTTGGCACTCATCATCATCTAAAGGTGAATATTGAATGCTCTATTACCAAGGTAACTCGGATTGCAAACCCTGATTTGAAAAATATATAAAGGAGAACTCTAGCAACTGGGAAACCTCATCCCCACACCTCCTGTGTGTTACTAGTTGCATAACTAGAGTCGATTCTCCTTTAACCTTAGGTTTCTTCTCGAGACCCTGTAGGTTAATGACTTGAAGACTTCATTGGGATTGTGAAGCCAGACCCAACTATTATCTTTGTAATTGCGTGATCTGATCTTTCTGTTTCTATCGTGTTGAGTACAATAGAAATAATTGACTCGAGATTTTATATCTCCAATAGGCAAGGTAGAAAAGTAATCACAAACACCTTCGCCTCATCGTTTGTTATTCCAAAATATCTTCTTTCGCTAGTCGATTAAGATTATTGTGAGGTGATTGATAATTCTAGGTTGTTCTTCGGGAATATAAAAGTCTGTGTTATCAATTGGTTCCTGTTCACCTTGATTTATCAAAAGACGGAACAAAAACTCTTTGGTATTTCTGTGGGAGACAGATTTATTCAATCCTATAGACTTTTCTGTGTGAGACAGATTTGTCTATCAAGTCTTCGACTTTGGGTCGTAGCAACTCTTGGTTGTGAGTGAGATCAACTAAGGGAATCAAGTGTGTAGTATCCTGCTGGGATCAGAGACGTAAGGAGCGCAAATATACCTTGAATCAGTGTGAGATTGATTAGGGTTCAACTATAGTCCAGTCTTAAGTTCATTGGTAGTAGGCTAGAGTCTGTATCGGCTTAATACAATGTCGTGTTCAATCTGGACCAGGTCCCGGGGTTTTTATGCATTTGCGGTTTCCTCGTTAACAAAATTTTGGTGTCTGTGTTATTTCTTTTCCGCATTATTTTTTATTATATAATTGAAATATCACAGGTTGTGCGTTAAGATCAATCAATTAGAATATCCAACCTTTGGTTTTTGATTTACATTGATCGACACTTGAACATTGGTTTTTGGTACCGTTCAAGTTACTCCTCTTATATATTTAATCGGGCTCACAGATTTCTATTTGCTGCTTGCGGATTGAATTAAGAGTTAGAGATATTAAACACTTTGATATACTTTACTCTAGATTGAGTATTAAGGTCTAGTTGATTCTCTAGAAAGTGTATTGGAGTAAGTCCTCTCAGATTGCCAAACGAATTGTTGGGTGTGGTTGTTAGACCCCCGTATTTTCACACTTAGTTGGCTCAACAATTTTTAACCGAAGTCAGACATATGAACACTTTCATATCAACCTTATTCATCTTAATCACAACTAGCTAGTTCAAATGACTCAAATGAAACTTGTGACTACTAATTTTCCCATAGTTTACGTAATGTATCGACTCGAGAATCGGATACTAAGTAGTATTGATACCCCTGTTGAACTGATAATGCTTAGTTATACTCTAGATCACAATAATAACGAAGAACATAAATATAAAGTAAATGGTGCTAAGTTATCATGAGAAACAAGAGATTACGTGGTTAGAATTTCGTCTACGTCCACGGGGTAATGAGTGATTGTTTGTATTAAGTTGTAGTGGTTACAAAGATCTTAAATTCTTCCCAAAGTAATAGAGAGAACTCAAGTTGAAGTAAATACTTAAGTTCTAAACATTAAAGAGGTATAAGCTTAAGACTAGATCTTCTCTCCTATGTTTTGAATGCCCTTAATTTGTTGGTGAAGCTTGGTATTTATAGCCCCTTCTGCTCCAGGTATATCTTTGCTGTCTTTGGACCCATCGTTCTCTGATATACCTTCCATACAAATGGTACCTTCGTTCACCGCGTGCTTTCTCCACGTGCTTTGGTTATGCGTGTAGATAAGAGATTTGTGCATTTAATGCTGTTTAGATATGTCATCTACCTCTGTCCCTTTGCCAGATGCTTATCTCTAGACTAGGATTTATTTTTCCCATCTTGACCGTCGAGGTATCCCTTCTTGGGATAAGATAAAGTAGATCTGCGAAGGTATCATCTGTTACTCAGGTTTATCTGTATAGCGAGGGATATATAGTTATCTTGTGTGCGACCCACTGAAACCGCGACACTGCTCCGAGAATATTGGTATTCGCAGTTTTTCCCTTTTCTTTCATATTCTACCGTTTGGTAGGATTGGAATAAAAATTCCCATAACGCCATTTTTGCACGTACCGGTTGGGTGGTCCCACATGTCTCTTCATGCAATAACTTCCCCTTGAATTTCGGGACACCCAAATTTTTGGATTCTCCAGCCGCCTATAAGAAGGAATTTCATTAACTGCCTTTTCTGTTCTCGAACTGTCGCTCTCCTATACTTTTCTCAGATATTTTTATTATTCTTTTGATTTCAACTGTCGGCCTTTCATCGACTCCCAAAGCTTTTGTTCTTCAGCACTCGATCATCACACACATGTATGTGATCCTCTTCTTTGTTCTTTCGAATTGTTTATCTCGGATTTTCCTTGCTTCAATTACGCTTTTGAATACCATCGATACTCTTGAATGTTCGCATGCGCTATTTGTAAATTTTGATGTGTTCTGTCTTTGTTTGATGGTATGGGTTACTTCCCATTTTGTGATTTCTTCATTTAATCGCCATGATTCTTTTTTTTATCTCACGCAACTTTGATGGTCCGCGGTTTATGATCTCCATTTCGTCCCACGACGCAATTAAGTTGCTTCCTTTGGTTGGTTTAGATAAACCTATTCCCAAAGTATGTTTGTTTTTTTCCCCAAGTTTGATTTTGAGCAAACCATGAATCTTGTCTACGCCATTGTTGAAGGAATGTGTTTTACTGGTGATGTCGGGGATCATGAGACTCCGAAGAAACCGTGCGCGGATCCGAAGTCTCGGATCGTCCACTGAGCCGCCTCCGCGTATGGATCATCCTGATGCTACGCCTTCTCCACCTCCCGAGGATACTGAGATACCCGAGGGATCTGAGATGGCTTGTGGAACCCAAGATATCTCATGGGATGTTGAGGCGGAAAGTTGTTGTTGAAGATCTTCCTCCTCCTCCTCCTCATTATGAGCTCCGAGAGGTCAGTAGTTGCGTGACAACGATAGCTACGCTCACTCGTCTTTATTTGAGATCACCAAGTCTTTTTTCCTCCATAAGTTTGAGATCTCTTTTGTCAATGGCCCCGATGTTCTCATCGAATCCATGATTCATAGCTTTCCATATGATGAGAACGACCTCTTGATCAGTGTTGGTCAGTTGGCCGCGGGTATGCTCCCCGCCTTTTTTAGTAGGAAGGATCCTTTCTATTTTGACGTTTTGTCTACTAGGGATGATTCGGTAAACAAAACTCAGGTCCGAGGAATCATGCAGTACAACGGTAATTTTTGGCGTGTCCTTCGTGAGTGCTGGTACCGTAGCAAGGGTAAGTCTACTTTGAAATCTTATGACCCTTTTGCTCATTGGAGGTCGAAGCAAGAGGATTATACTCCTTCCAACTTCAATGCTACCTATGCGGATGCCATCAGGAAAAGTAACCTTCTTCCTTGGATTGTCGGTCCGCCGTATCCATGTTAATGCTAAACAAGATTAGGGAGGGAAATAGCCTTCGCTTATTGGAGGAGATTGACAACCGGTCTAATGTCATCCCTTATTCTTCTAAGATTTCATTTCAAGCCTTGCCGCTCCATCTTGATCTTGATGATCGCTGGGGTCGTACTCCTCTTCGTGTGGTGGGTCCCTGGGCCTACGGTTTTACTACCGCAGATCCCAACATCCGTCGTACCGCTCTTTCTTTTCCCAAAAAGTATGATGGATATTAGCCTTGGGTTTTCAACCATGTTGCTTCTCGTGAGGTAACCTTCGCTTTCTTCGTAGGTTTTTTCATTTTATTTTTGCTTTGTAGTCTTTGTTCGGCATTCGGGATGGCTTTTGCGATCCGCCCTTTCTTCGGGCCGGGAACCGCCCGGCAGTCCCGCCGCGACTCCAAGCTCCGGGCTCCGCTGAACTGCCCCTGGTTCTAACAAAACTGCTTGATCATGGCATTCCATTTTTCTACCCTTCTAATTTTCTCAGTGCTATCGAGGATTTGCCCTATTTGAGCCTTCGTGAAGACTCAGATGGTTTGTGCATCAAAATATATCCTTAGTTTTTTGTGTTTCTACTACTAAGGCATATATAAGTTTCTCCACCTTGGTGTAGTTACACTCCACTGGACTGAGTGTTTTGCTGATGTAGTAAACTGGTTTTTCTCCTTGTCCTTGGTCTCGTACCAATACCGCGCTTACAACGTAGATTGTTGTTGGTAAGTATAAAGTGAGTATCTCACCCGGCTCAAACTTCGTAAGATGGGTGCGATGTCAAATACTCCTTGATTTTTGGAAAGCTTGTTCGCATTCGGTGGTCCACACGAACCTCGCTTCCCTTTCCTTAGTGTGTCGAAGAATGCCTTGCATTTGTCCGATGACCTTGCTATGAATCTTCCCATGGAGGCTAAGATTCCATTTAGCTTTTGTACTTCCTTTAGTATTTTTGGAGATGGCATCTCTATTATTGCTCTGACCCTTTCGGGGTCCACTTCTATTCCTCGCTTAGTTACCAAGTACCCTAGGAATTTTCTTGAGGTTACTCCAAACGTGCATTTCTCCGGTTTTACTTTCATGTGAAAGTTTCTCATGGCTTCAAATATCTCCCTTAGGTCTGACAGGTGGTTTTTCGCCTCTTTTCTCTTGACTAGCATGTCGTCCACGTAGACCTCTAGTATCTTGCCTATCCATGGCTTAAAGATTTTGTCTACCAATCATTGGTAAGTTTTCCCCGCGTTCTTTAGTCCAAAAGGCATCCTTGTATAACAATACAAGCCTCGTGCGGTAAAGGACGCAGTATGCTCCTGGTCTTCTTCTGCAAGGGATATTTGGTTATAACCAGAGTAACCATCCATGAAGGATAATCTCTGGTGACCTTCGGTTGCGCAGCGGGTAGCTGTCCTTGGGGAACGCCTTGTTGAGATTGCTAAAGTCGATGCAAATGCATATGCCTCTATTCTTCTTAGGTACGATGACCATGTTATATATCCACATGGGATACTTGAATTCTCGTATGAATCCTACTGCTAGGAGCTTTTGAAACTCCATCTCTACTGCCTCTTGGTAGATATCTTCCACCTTGACGGATACATTGTTTGAATGGTGGCATTTCGGTTTGAGCCAAAGGTCATGGGACCAAATTCGGGTCAATTCTGGCATGTCTACCATTGATCATGCAAAGATATCCGCGTCAATCTAGTAATAGCCTTTGTAGTTGCATCTCCTTGTCCTCTTCTAGTATAGTTACGATGTTGATCATCTTTGGTTCCGCCTACATTCCGATGTTGATTTTCTTTGTTGGTTCCACCGGTGAGAAGGTTTATTTCGAGGCGTTGAGTAGTGCTTTTACATTAATTATCATTTGGTGAGACATCCGCTGCCGGTGTTGCGGTTGTGCTTGCTTGAACCGAGGGGATTCGGGTACTTTGAAGCCTCCATCCTTTACTTTGTTGGCATTTGCCTTTCGTGTTGATGTGCGGCACCTCTTTCTTCGTTGAGTCTGACCTCCTCTAGATTGCATAGCCTTGCATATTGTTGATCACCTTTGATTTCCATTTCACTCATGGGTGTATGGAATCGAAGTCTGGTGATAGCGTCGAGGCTGTTCTCTTAACCGATGAACCCATAGTCGTCCCATGATGATATTGTAAGGCGAAGGTGCTTAAAACACGGAACCTTGTATTGGTTAATAAGGGTCTGCGCGTGGCTGCAAGACGATTTCTCATTTTGGTCTAGAGAGGGCGCTCAGTTGAAACTAGTATATTGTGCAAGTGGACGAGTCCATTTGCTCGGCCTGTCAAACCCATACGTAAGAAGGGGTTCGTAGAACAATACATTTAACGAGCTTCCCCATCAATGAGGACCTTCGTAACATTCCATCCATATATTGGTAGAGTGATCACAAGTGTATCGTTGTGCATATCGACTTCCTGGTTGACGTCTCTTGTTGAGAATGTTAATGGCGTGGCCATCCATTCTTCCCAAGTGCTAGTGGGTGGTCCACTTAGCTTCAACACTTCATGGGCTTCTAGTTTTCTTCTGTTTCGAGCTAACTCGAGGATGTCTTCGAATAGATCCTCCTGGACTCCTGTAGAGAAGGTGATCATGTTGATGTATTTGCCGTCCTGAGGTAGTTCTACTCTTTTCTTGGGGGCTACCTCAGTATCCGCTGGTCTGATTTGCACATACCCCATGAACATTCCTTCGTCTATGAATCTCGAATCGTGTTCCGTAGGTGATATCATGTGTCATTTGTGTGCCCTTAGTACCGGTGGTACTCACGGTACTCCTTAGACTCCTTTGTTTTATCCGGTTACTTTCCTCTAGTATTAGGGCAAGGAAAGCCCGGCTTTGCTCCTTCCTTGCTTAGAATGTGAGAGAACGTTGTGTTCAGCTTTGTGTAGATTTTATCTACAAATTGTTCTCTTCCTTTTCTATCTTGCCATCTCCGTATTTGGATCTTTTTCTCGAGAGTCTGGTTCTCGCCCAGAAGCTTCATTTTGCCTCTTACGTATCTCCGGAATCGGTTCCAGAGAGTTGGTTCGTTGCGGAGCCTGTTGTTGTCTTTGTTTGCGCCCTGGGGTTGTCCTTCTGGATTTCTTCGAGTCTGATGTAAAGATCTTGGACAACCCTAAGCTCTCATTCGGAATCCAGGGCTCGATTGTAAAGCTCTACGAAGATAGCCGAGGTTCTATCAAGTCCGTACTTATAACAGTTAATGCTAATTTCTGGATTGACTTTCCCGATTGCTTGACATGTATTTTGCCAATTGCCCTGTATTACATCGGGTTTTCCCGGTCCGATAGCTAAAGCGAATAGCCTGTCTAACCCTGCCTTTGTTTACTTGTTGTACATATATGTCTCCAAGAACACCGTAGACAATTGCTCAAAAGAGTCAATTGAGTTTACTGGTAAATTGTCATACCATGCCAATGCTGATCCCGTCAAGCTTGTAGGAAAGTACCTACAAAGTACTACCTCATCTCTTTACCAATGGGCAAGGACACGAGTGTAGTATCGTAGGTGGGCTGCGGGATCGGAAGTTATCGTTGTATGCACGAAACGTATGTACTAGGCACTGCAGTGGATGGGTTCCCTCAAAATGCGAAAATACAACCGGAGATGTTGTCGCTCTGGAGTACTTCTTCCAGCCTTGCCTGCGTGGCCGGTTTTAGTCCTTGTATTTTTTCCGCATCTTCTATTTGCTCCATAACCATGTTCACATTGTGAGCATCTACGGGAAAATTCCTCATCATAGTAGGACTGAGAGGGATTGTATGTTGGATCCATTTATTCTGGATCGTGGCGTGTCTTTCTGGCTCCCCATGGTAGGTTAGCCTTTGGTGGGTTAAGATCCACCCTTCGTCTTCTGAGATGGCTCAGTTCTCACGCCTTTAACGGAGGTGAGTTTGGGAACCTTCGGATATGTACATCCAAAGATATCCTTTTAGATTCTGCGGTTCTCCCAGGCCATCACGTGCATTGCATCCTCATGCTCCTTGTTACGGAGTAGCAAAGCGCTGCTACTTGTCTCGCCATTTGATCTTCATTGTGGATTCCACCACCCGAGGAGTGATGTCGGCTGATCCTCGCAGTCATCCACTCCTTCTTCTATGACCGGAGCGTCGAGATCTATCTGGATCGGGGTTAGGTTTCCCAACCCTCGTCCCGTATGAACTAAGGCTCTGGGTAACCCTGCTTTGGCCGCATATGACTGTGTAACATTGGGATGCTCCGGTAACGGCATGCCGTAAAGTGTTTTTTCTCCCGATGTTTGCACCATCCCTTCAACAGGAATAGGTGGCTTGTTAGCAACCGTTCTTCTTGCTATTTCATTTTTACCCGTCCTTTGCTTCGGTTCTTTGATTCGCTTTGAGATGGCTTTGAGATCTTCCTCTCGTAATTGCTGGTCGTGATCTTGTTGGTACATCACTTGGTTTCGATGCCTTCGATCTCTGGTTATCCCTGGTGATACGAACAAAGTGGAAAAACCGCTACTTGGATTCCTTTCTTAAAAACAACAATTAATGCTGCTACGTAAGACGGCTAAGCAACTTTTTCCGAAATGACGCCTTGAAAGACAGTATTAAATTTCTTATGACACTTTTGGAAAGAACAACCTTAAATGTTGAAAGGCAATTAAAAATGGTGTCGATCTCCCCAAAAAAGAGAGGTTATTAAATGCTTTTGGAAGATCTTTTTCCTTAAATTTTCAACGAGATTCCTCTGTAGTCAGAGGTACTCAGATCTAAAGGATGCCTTGTCGGAAAATGTTGTTTTAGTATAAAACAAAAGTTTTAATGTTTTGTGAATGCGTTTTTTTCGAAAAACTTTGTATTTCTGTGATTTTGTAAGTCTTTAGAGGCTATGAACGCAAAGAACATACGTAAATAATGGATGAACAAATCACTAGAAAGTGAGATTCATCGTTGAAGAGCACAGATCTCTTCATTACAGAAGATGCGTAAGTTTAAAAATAAAGGAATATGAAAACTCAAGCTGGTGAGCAAAACTTTCTAGCGCCAAACTGTGACTACTAATTTTCCCATAATCTACGTAATGTATACAGCTCGGAGAATCATATACTAAGTAGTATTGATGCCTCTGTTGAACTGATAATTCTTAGTTATAAAAGATACTCTAGATCACAATAATAACAAAGAACATAAATATAAAGTAAATGGTTATAAGTTATCATGAGACACAAGAGATTACGTGGTTCGACTTTCGTCTACGTCCACGGGGTGATGAGTGATTGTTTGTATTAAGTTGTAGTGGTTACAAAGATCTTAAATGCTTCCCAAAGTAATAGAGAGAACTCAAGTTGAAGTAAATACTTAAGTTCTAAACATTAAAGAGGTATAAGCTTAAGACTAGATCTTCTCTCCTATGTTTTGAATGCCCTTAATTTGTTGGTGAAGCTTGGTATTTATAGCCCCCATACTGCTCGGTATATCTTTGCTATCTTTGGAAC
>JAJJWW010014503.1:0-194261 GCA_023531295.1 Papaver armeniacum
GCCGTTCTAATGTCTTCATCCCCTCGTTAAGAAATCCTACACATACATCTATTAAGCAATTTCAACACTATTCCATCCTTCTGTCGTAATGTGACACTACTAGCATCAGACCACTTGACCTTCTCCCGATTCACCAAGAACTCACCCCTTATTCCCATGAAAATCAACAGAACCGCCGAGTTCTTCTTCTCTCAAAACCCATCTCCGAATCTCGACCCTCACAAAGAAGACCATCAACATTACTTCCCATTCTTCTCTTCTGCTCCTCACGAACCCTTAATTCCTTCTCTACCATCGACGGCAAGAGTCACCCATCTCTCATTTCGATTCTAACTCCTCATAATTTCAGCCAATCGATTCTTTCACAACCAGCCACAAACCCGTCTCTTTCTCGTTCAATTTCATCTCCAAGATCGACATAACCATTTAATCCACTGAATACAGTACGAACCCATCTTCAAAGCTTCTTTAATTTCAAAGACAAACCCAATCTCGTTCTTCCACCGTAAACCCAAGCAGCTCTATCTCCTTCATTATTTCTCGATCTCTCAACCACGGACCCATCGAATCATCCTTCAATGTTAATGACTGTGGTCTTGAACATCATACCCCGCCCACGCAATGTGCCTTCAATACTATTCATCCGTTACAGCTTCTTCTTCGATTCGTGACTATGGCAGCGACAAACTAATCAAACCCTAGCTCAGTTAACAATTTCGATCCCCTGAGACCCATCAATTCCTTCATCTCTGTGTTCTTCTCGATCGAAACGATCTTCTCTGCGTCAGCAAATCTCCAAAACAATTACCACCAACCCTTTAAATCGCTTCTATGAACTTCGAAACCTCTGTTCTTATTTGCGTAAACAACTTGAACCCTAATCTAAACTCGTCATCTCGATTTGACAGCAGCCGTTGTCTGCTTTCTTCTCAATTTTCAGGTGAGAATGAATAAATGAAAATGATTGAAGAGAAAGAAAACCCTTTCTCGATTTAGGGTTAAATTGATTTGGGGCAGGATTCGGACATGGATCCGGGTACGGGTCAGATGGATCAGGCTTTGGTTAGGGTATGGAGCAGGGTATGGATGGATGGGCTTAAGGTATGGGTGGATTCAGACATGTGGGCTTGGGTATGGGTCAGAGTTTAGGGTGTGGGTGGATTCAAACACCCACCATAAATACATCCCAATTGTGCTATTCTCACTCCCTTCTTTTGGATAAGGGACACCTCTTTGACCTCCCTTAACTATTATTGTCCTTCCTTGATGGTAATTTGAGTCACCGCTTAACCTTGGCTGGGCTCCGTATAGTATTCCCTCCTTGGTGAAATGATAATTTTACCCTTTTGCTAAAATATGGTGATTTCTTCTCCTTTTCCTCCGTGTGACTCCATAGTAGCTATAAAACTCAAAACAAGCGTAAAATACATAATTTACAAGAAAAATAGCAAAGAAAGCATAAACAATAGATAGTAAATAGGATGTATTCTACACCCTATCAAACCCATTTACAAGACATGGGCCCAAGCTATCCAAGACCCGACCCGGATCCGAACCCATCATTTCTGAGCCGTTGAGATCTCCATCTTATGCATCCAACGCCGCTACCTTACTCACATCATTCCTTGATGCCTCCGCTCAACGCAAAGTAAAAATCCCCTCAACCGTTCGGATCTTACCCACCAAATCCTACGCCGCTCCGGCCTTCGCATCGTCATCTCGCTACACCCGCTTCACAAAGAAACCTCCCACACCCTTACACCATCCGACCAAACCCATACCTCTCTTCCACTTCTCTTTCTTCTCTTCTCTCCTTCATCCCCCGACCAAATTTGCAGAACCACCTCACCTCCGCCACCATCTCTTCTCCCGACAACAACAGCTGCAACAGCCACCTCACCATCTTCTCCGCCACCCTAGATCGATCTCTCTCTCTCAGCTTCTCTTTACCCTAGAAGCTCAGTTGGAGATAGATGGAGCTAGGTTTTCCCCTGATCATGCATGGAGTCGAGACGAGAGAAAGCGAGTTTGGGTCTTTGTGTAATCGATTGTGTGAGTGATTTGAGGGATATAAATTGATGTTTGTTTGGGGAGAGAGGGTTAGCATGTTTTAGGGTTTATTTGTAGAATTTAATTTAAAGTTGTTTTACTTCTGCATCATGTTCTAAACAATTAAACTAGGGTGTAATGAAAACCTTTGATTTAATATTGAGCAAGTAGATTATCAAATTGTTCTTAATGTGTTTATTGCTTAGGAAAATAGTGAACTATTGAACCAAAGTTGCTGTGATCACCGGTACCGTAAGAAGACCGGTGATACTAGGGGTAGTTAAGGAGATTTAGTCATCAATTATCCAATTAAAGCCTTCAAGAAAGGCAAAGTAGAACAAGGTGAAAATTTACGGTGTCTTAATATAGGATCGTAGGGTGGAATTGATCACCCTAGTGTCACAAAATCATCGGGTTTTTAACACATTGTGTTTAGCATCAGTACCTTAGTTTAGAGTCACAGTCACCATCTCAACTTAGTCGTATCGACAACATTAAACCAAACAACTTTGTCACTTGATAGAAATCAGTTGAAGAAGCCCTTAGATCACTTAAGCACACACCACTTCTCTGTGGGATCGACCTGTGCTTGCCACGCCTCCAATAGGCCTGTGCACTTGCAGTTAACGTAGGATAAATCACTTTTGAGCTCCTACCAAGTTTTTGGCTCCTACTCTGTGCTGTGTCTCTAGTTCAGTGAGTTTGCTTTGCTATCTCCAACAATAGAAGCACTTCTCTGTGTGCTTAGTCTTGTGCAACTGCCAACCTAGCCAGTTATTCTGTGCACATAACTTGCCCCTGTGCCTGACCATTTAGACCTGCAACTGGGCTAGAACCAGTTTCACTAAGTCTCACCTAACCTGGGCTGTAAACCTGCAAACAACTAAGCCCGCATCATCTGAGAGGCTGGGCTCTGCACGTTAACTGAAGCCCAACTACTGGGCTCAACCTAATCTGGGCTATACATTTCTCAACCTAATCCGGGCTATACATTTCTCAACCAAGCTGGGCCAGATCATCTAGGCTAGAACCTATTCTGTTGGGCTGTACAACACCAATAACCAATCTTTTGGGCTTGAGTCTTGTATTGGTGGGTCATTTTTGAGTTTTTGCTAATCTGTGTTGAAATTGATTGTATGTTAACATGCTAGATGCGCTAGCTAGGCTATGATTGTGTCTTTTAGAGACCAAACAAATCGACTAGTTAGAATCCGCCCGGATGAAATCGTTAGCATACCCGGTTCTTCAACCGAAACCCAAGCCTGACCTATCTCGAAACGAAACCATGGGTGAGGAACAAAACCAACCCCGTAGTCTCAAGGACTACATGTACCCAACTAGGGCAAGCCAGCCCTCCCGCATCATTCTCGCGCCCGATGCTTGTCGGTTTGAACTGAAAGCAAGCACCATTCATATGCTACCCGTGTTTAGAGGGGTCAATGCCGAGAACCCCTACCATCACGTGAGAGACTTTGAGGATATTTGTGGGACTCTGCGTTTTAACCAAATGACAGAGGAGTCCCTCAAATTGAGATTGTTTCCTTTTTCTCTCGAAAGACAAAGCCAAGTCGTGGCTTCATGCCCTACAACCACAAATCCATTAGAACTGGGATGACCTCACAAAAGAGTTTTTCAAAAAAATTCCCCAACCATAAGACGGCGACAATTTGCCAAAGTCTAAATGGTTTTGTGCAATTAGAAGACGAAACTCTAGCAAAATACTTGGAGAGATTCAATGAATTACTACTCCAATGTCCCCACCACGGTTTTGAAAAATGGAGACTGGTCCAAATCTTGTATGAGGGTCTAGATGTTAGAACCCGTACCACGGTCGAGTCAATGTGCAATGGTGCATTTATTGACAAGAGTCTTTGATGACGCTTGGACTTTTCTAATCGAAGTCGTGAAAAGACTCAACAATGGGAGTCCATCCAAGAACCGAAACGGACTACCCCGCACAAAATGTTCATAGAATCGAGTCGACTTTGAGGGAAATGCAAAAATGGCATCTTTGGCCCGGAGAATAGAAGTGCTTGAGTTGGAAAAGAATGTAAAATCTAATGCCCCTACTCTCCGTGACCAAATTGATATGGCCACTTGTGCCGCATGCCATAGTTCGACCACTTAGTGGACAGCTGCCCGGACTTACATGCATTTCAAGAGTCTAAAGCCGAGCAAGCCAATGCATTATACCGAGAGGCAAGAGAACAACCCTTATTCTCAAACCTACAACCCGGCGTGGAGAAATCACCCTAACTTCTCATGGTCCAAGGGACTGTACAAGGGGGACCAACAAATAACAACCAAGGATACTCATATCCTAGAAACCCCCAAGTACCACCACACCCTCGGTACCACTCGTAGAGAAAAAGACTAGCTTGGAAGACGTGTCGTTCGTTAACCCAAGGTCTTTCAAAACTTGAGAAAACTACCGACCAACGTCTCACAAACCTAGATCTTAAGATAGGGCAAATCTGTGATGCATTGAATGAGAGAGAGAAAGGAAAATTCCCTAGTCAACCCCAACAAAATCCAAAGACTGTGTTTCAAGCAGGCTCCTCTACCTGCAATGAAACTTCGCATAATCAAGTGAATGCTATCACCACTCTCCGTAGTGGTATAATTGTTGAGAACAATGTAGGTGTACCACTGTCAAGTGAGTCTATATCGGACTCACCAAGTACACACAACACCACGAGAAAACATCCTTTGTAGAGAAAGAATCGAGCTTTGTTGATAAGACCAAGAGTCCTACCGATGTTCTGTGCCAAGTCATGTACCCGTTGCTCCATTCCCACAAAGGTTGGTGCAAATGAAGGGGGTAACCAATACAATGAGATTTTGGAAATGTTCAAGAGAGTTAACATAAACATTCCATTTCTCGAAGCAATCAGACAAATACCCACCTATGCTAAGTTTCTGAAGGACCTTTGCACACAAAAGCGCAAGTGAGCTCCATAATCCAAAACAAGATTCCCACTAAGTTTAGAGACCCAGGTAGTCCAACGATTACGTGCAACATAGGCGACCATACGGTCGAAAGGCGTTACTAGACTTAGGAGCCAGTGTGAATCTTTTGCCATACTACGTGTATGTGCAAGCGGGCCTTGGGAGCTGAAGCCCACACTGTTACGCTGATTAGCGGACAGATCCGTGAGAATCCCCGTGGTATTATTGAAGATGTGTTAATCAAGGTTGATAAATTTTTCTTTCCTGTAGACTTCATTGTCTTAGACACTCAAGCCGTGCAAAACCCAAGTAATCACATTCTGTGATCTTAGGACGTCCTTTCTGGCGACGTCTAATGCCATCATCAATCGTCGTAATGGTGTGTTGAAATTGTCTTTTGGTAACATGACCTTAGAACTGAATGTTTTTAACACTAGTCAACAACCCATTGATTGTGATGATCCGATTTGCATGAGATTAACATGATCGAGAGTCGATCCAAGACTCTTTGCCCGACATTTTGTCGAGTGGACCCTTTGCAAGCATGTTTAGATAACTTTGACTTAGATCTCTTCGAGTCTAAGTACATTGGTGAAATTCACTCGTTGCTTGAATCGTCCCACACATGGATATTGCTAAGTGGCGAATGCGGTGGAACCACTTCCACTCTCTCGATACCAAATCGCCCCACCTCTTGAGACACCACCTAAGCTTGATCTCGAAGCCATTACGATACCTTGAAGTATGCTTTCTTAGGTCCTTCGACACTTTACCCGTGATTATTGCATCATGTTTAGACACAGAATAGGAAAGTAGACTCTTAGAAGTACTTCAAGAACATAAAGGAGCCTTAGGTTGGACCATTTCCGATCTTAAGGGTATAAGTCCCACAATTTGCATGCATCACATAAACCTTGAAGAGAACACTAAACCATCTAGGGAAATGCAAAGGAGACTTAACCCCAACATGAGAGATGTTGTCAAGGGTGAGATTCTCAAACCGCTTGATGCGGGTATCATTTACCCCGTCCCCGATAGCCGAGTGGGTCGGGCCCCATTCGAGGTAGTACCCAAGAAGTCTGGCATTACCGTAGTTCAAAATGAGATGAACGAACTTGTCCCCACCCGTGTGACCACGGGGTGGCGAGTTTGTATTGATTATAGAAAATCGAACACAAGTAACCAAGAAAGACCACTTTCCCCTTCCCTTCATTGACCAAATCTTTGGAAAGGTTAGCAAAACATAGTCACTCTTGCTTCTTAGATGGCTATTCTGGCTACAACCAAATTCACATAGCACCCTAAGACCAACAAAAGACCACATTTACATGTCCTTATGGAACATTTGCTTATCGTCGTATGCCTTTTGGGGTGTGTAATGCACCCGCTACTTTTCAACGTTGCATGATGAGCATATTTTCCGACATGGTAGATAAGTTTCTTGAGATTTTTATGGATGATTTTTCGGTGTTTGGTTCTTCTTTTGATGAGTGCTTGCATCACCTCACTTGTGTCCGATTAGGTGTAAAGAAAAGAGTTTGGTTTTGAATTGGGAAAAATGTCATTTCATGGTTAACTCGGGCATTGTTTTAGGGCATATCATCTCGGAAAAAGGCATAGAAGTAGACAAAGCCAAGGTAGATCTCATTCAACACTTGCCTCAACCTCGTTACGTGAGGGACATCGGATCATTTCTAGGCCATGCGGGTTTTCCGATTCATCAAAGACTTTAGTAAAATTTCACGACCTTTGTGCAATCTTCTTGCAAAAGATGTTGCATTTGTTTTTGATGATGCTTGTAAGGAAGCCTGGGAACAACTGAAGGCTCTCCTTACATCTGCCCCTATAGTCAGACCTCCTGATTGGACATTACCATTTGAGATTATGTGTGATGCGTCTGACTATCTTTGTAGGAGTGTTTTGGGCCCGAGTAGACAAACTCCCTTATGTGATCTACTATGCTAGTAAAACACTTAATGATGCTCAATTGAATTATTCCACCACCGAGAAAGAGTTACTAGCCGTTGTATTTGCATTAGACAAGTTTAGATCTTATTTGATAGGATCTAAGGTCATCATTTATTTCACCATTTGCATTGAGATATCTTCTGTCTAAGAAAGATGCTAAGGCTCGTCTAATTCGATGGATACTCTTGCTACAAGAGTTTAACCTCGAAATTCGAGATAAGAAAGGGTCAGAGAATGTTGTTGCCGATCACTTGTCTAGGTTGAATGTTGAATCTGGTGATGAGTCTGTGCTAATTAGGGAATCATTCCCTGATGAGCAATTGATGCTTGTGTCTGAAATGCCTTGGTTTGCTGATATTGTGAACTACCTTGCTACAGGTAGAATTCCCTTGCATTGGTCTAAACAAGACCGTTCTAAGTTCTTGGTCAAGTTAAACACTTCCTTTGGGATGACCCATATTTGTTTAAGTACGCCAAGAACAAATCATTAGGAGATGTGTCCCCCATTCAACAAAGGGACGTCATTTCTTTTTGTCATGACCATGCATGTGGAGGCCACTTTAGTGCCAAGAAAACTGCTTTGCAAAGATCTTGCAAAGCGGTTTCTATTGGCCAACACTTGTTTAAGGATTGCCATGCTTTTTGTGTTGCTTGTGACCGATGCCGAAATTAGGAAGTATCTCTAGGAGAAACATGATGCCCTTACAACCCATTTTGATTGTTGAGCTGTTTGATGTTTGGGGTATTGATTTCATGGGTCCATTTCCTAACTCGAAGGTAAGTTATACATTCTTGTTCTTTGTTGATTATGTCTCTAAGTGGGTAGAGGCCATTGCATCCAAAACCAACGACCATAAAGTTGTTCTTTCTTTTCTTAAGGAGAACATTTTCTCCCGATTTTGGAACCCCTAGGGCAATAATCGGTGATGGAGGTAGTCATTTTTGTAATAGACCCTTTGAATCACTAGTGCGCAAGTATGGAATCACTCACAAGGTTGCAACACCTTACCATCCTCAAACCCGGTGGCCAAGTAGAAGTTTCTAATAGGGAAATTAAGCATATCCTTGAGAAGACCGTCAATCCTTCTAGGAAAGATTGGTCTTTGCGCTTAAACGATGCTTTATGGGCCTATAGAACTGCCTACAAGACTCCCATCGGGATGTCTCCTTCTGAGACTTGTGTACGGAAAGCATGTCATTTACTGTTGAGTTAGAACACCGTGCATATTGCCGCGTGAAGAAGTTGAATTTTGATCTTGATAAATTTGGTACCCATAGGAAACTTCAACTCAATGAGTTAGAAGAATTGAGAAATGATGCATATGATAGTGCCAAAACGTACAAACATAGGATGAAAGTGTTTCACGACAAGCGCATTCTCGCGCAAGTCTTTCACACCAGGACAAAAGTTTTATTGTACAACACTCGTTTGCACTTGTTTCCGTGAAAGCTACGTTCTAGATGGTCGGGACCATTCTTGGTAAGTCGTTTTTCCCCATGGAGTGTAGAAGTTGAAAACCCAGCAAACAAGAACATTTTCAAAGTCAATGGTCGAGATTGAAACCATTTCGGAGCATCTTCCACCAGAAGTTGAGACCGTTGACTTGGAAGACCCCATCTATGTGGACTGATCTAGTTCACTTGTGTACATACATATGGACTAACAATCCATTCTCTTTCCCTTTTCTTTTTCTTTTTGCATAGTTCTTATTTGTGCTAACCAACCTTTTTGTCTTGCGCTCTGGTTGTTTGCTTTCAAAGCATTCATCCTCCTTTGGTTTAGCAACATCATTGTACATCAGAGTAATCTCTTCCCTTTTCTTTACTCAAAGATAGTTCTCTTGGTATGTGATTTGTTTAAATTTTTATCAATTGTTGACACATTGAGGACAATGTTTGATTTAGGTTTGGGGTGTGATTTGCATTTAGAGTTTTTAGTCTTTTTGTTTTACTTCTTTAAAAAAAAAAAAAAAAAAAAATCGAAAAAACTCAAAAATTTGCATAAAAACCTCCAACTTTTTTGAGATTTTAGAGTCACTAGCATGCTTCTAGCTATGTTTACATAGAGAGTCTGACCGAAATAACAGAACTTGGAAGTACTGGAGAACACAATCGGGTTCCTTAGTTGATTAGAGCGTTAAAGTTGGATTTAACCATACCTGAGGGCGAATTAGGTCTTGTTTAGATATTCGGTAGTAGAATTGTGATCAACCATAGTGGAGACTACCCATTTTAAATCAAGCGAGGTACCGACCTTCACTCTTTGTGACTTTCTAGAAAAGCTTTTAGAGAGTGTGTGTCACCGTACGTCAATTCCGGGTAGGAATGGTGAGCTACCCAACTTCGCACCACTTTCAAAGACTTTTTGATCTCTTGAGTGCTAATTCCGTCAATCATGAGGGTGACGTCTAAAGATGAAAACTCCTTCTAAATACCGATTTGATTAGCATCACTCTCTCTCCCTCTCAACAACATCAACACTTTCATAGAAACACATCATCATCGGCAAGCGGAGCATCATGAGAATATTTGAAGAAAAGTTGATATAGTCCAAGGTTTACGTGCAACAAAGGAAAGAAAAGAAGATGAGAATTAATGAAGTTTGTGAAAAATTGAGTTTCATTGTTATTTCCTTTTCATGTACTAAAAAAAAAAAAAAAAAAAAAATTTTATGTTTGTCAAGTTTTGTGAAGTTCGAAGTTCATCATCGCCTATTGAAGACCGAAGACCGAAGATTGAAGATGTTTTATGAATCCGAGAGAGTGATATTAATTGCCGATCGGGTGAGAAGGTAAGTGAGTACTCCCACCCTTGCTAATGGTTGATTTCCTTTCTTAGAGATCATCGGAAAAGATTCTTTTTGTCCACACTTTTGTGGAGTCTCCGAGAAATTATTTCGGAAGGTTATCCTTCTTACCTACAACGTGTGCGGGATTTCTCTCTTTATTCCCGCCCGCACACATGAGAGACCAAAAAGCGATCTTTTTGAGTGCAATTATCATAAAACCCTATTAGTGAGGCGAAGTCGAGGCTTATGATCACAATCGAATCCGAATTCTTTCATATGGTATGGTTACTTCTCGCTCAAAGCACTTAAGGATGAGAATGCGTTCTTTGGTAGTTCTAACTTCGTGTTACTAGCATGCGAAACTCTATGTCCTCATAGCTCCTTGGATGCTTGAGACTCTTTACATACGAAGTTGGAGAAGGTTTTGTGGGTACACCTCTGGTAAACCCTCACGAGACTACAACTCGTCCACTAGGGACACCTAGAGGTTTAAAGGCTTAGTGCATACGCTAAATGCATTCGAGAGACCAGCGACAGTGGTATAGTTAGGATTTCTTAATTTCTGTTTCACTTGAGGACAAGTAAAATTCAGGTTTGGGGGTATTTGATGAGAGCCAAATATTGCATATTTCTACACCTTTTTATTGGCATTTTACTCATCTTTTGTGCTCGAAATCGAGATATTATCCCATTCTCGTATTTTCTTTGTTTTCACGAATAAATATTTGTACTAATTAATTTTGTGTTTTTAGGTAATAAATAAAATTCGGAGAAACTGAGGAGCCAAAAGAGCGAAGATTTGGAGTCAAGCGTCTTTGGAGCAGAAAGCCAAAGCCCGCGCGCGTAACAGTTGCAATCCAACAAGGAGCAACCCATTTACAAGACATGGGACCAAGCTATCCAAGACCCGACCCGGATCCGAACCCATCATTTCTGAGCCGTTGAGATCTCCATCTTATGCATCCAACGCTCGCTACCTTACTCACATCATTCCTTGATGCCTCCACTCAACAGTAAAAATCCCCTCAACCGTTCAGATCTTACCCACCAAATCCTACGCTCGCTCCGGCCTTCGCATCGTCATCTCGCTACACCCGCTTCACAGCAAAACCTCCCACACCCTTACACCATCCGACCAAACCCATACCTCTCTTCCACTTCTCTTTCTTCTCTTCTCTCCTTCATCCCCGACCAAATTTAGAACCACCTCACCTCCGCCACCATCTCTTCTCCCGACAACAACAGCCGCAACAGCCGCCTCACCATCTTCTCCGCCACCCTAGATCGATCTCTCTCTCTCAGCTTCTCTTTACCCTAGAAGCTCAGTTGGAGATAGATGGAGCTAGGGTTTTCCCTGATCATGCATGGAGTCGAGACGAGAGAAAGCGAGTTTGGGTCTTTGTGTAATCGATTGTGTGAGTGATTTGAGGGATATAAATTGATGTTTGTTTGGGGAGAGAGGGTTAGCATGTTTTAGGGTTTATTTGTAGAATTTAATTTAAAGTTGTTTTACTTCTGCATCATGTTCTAAACAATTAAACTAGGGTGTAATGAAACCCTTTGATTTAATATTGAGCAAGTAGATTATCAAATTGTTCTTAATGTGTTTATTGCTTAGGAAAATAGTGAACTATTGAACCAAAGTTGCATGTGATCACCGGTGCTGTAAGAAGACCCGGTGATACTAGGGGTATTTAAGGAGATTTAGTCATCAATTATCCAATTAAAGCCTTCAAGAAAGGCAAGTAGAACAAGGTGAAAATTTACGGTGTCTTAATATAGGATCGAGGGTGGAATTGATCACCCTAGTGTCACAAAATCATCGTTTTAACAAATTGTGTTTAGCGGTACCTTAGTTTAGAGTCACAAGTCACCATCTCAACTTAGTCGTATCGACAACATTAAACCGAACAACTTTGTCACTTGATAGAAATCGGTTGAAGAAGCCCTTAGATCACTTAAGCACACACTTCTCTCGTGGGATCGACTGTGCTTGCCACGCCTCCAATAGGCCTGTGCACTTGCAGTTAACGTAGGATAAATCACTTTTGAGCTCCTACCAAGCTTCCACAAGATGCTTCCAGCATCAACAACCAACACTACTAGCTAATTAATGCTTACGTCAATCGAAAAGGAAAGAGTACGGTGCACCACCAACTTTTTTGTTCGTGAACCTGTATGGATAATTCCTTGTACAATCAATAAGTATAGATTGGCATAAAAGACCCTTGTACCTTATTGTCAAAATAAGGTCAACGATAAGTGCATATTTTATATATATTTACTGTCAATTTTATGCTAATATTTGCTTATTTTCTTGTAAATTATTGTATGTTACTTTAAGTTTCTATCTATATGTCTTCTTATTAGGTGAATCATCTAAGAGGAGTAAAATTGCACTTAATTGTGCAAGAGAGAAGTTAGTACATGTGAAGGAAATTTGTTCATTTGACGCAAGTTGGAAGAGTAAAAAGTGTAGGAGCACAAAAGTTATAAAGGCACCCAGTGTGTTACTATGAACAGACCTTCTTTTAGATGAACTAGTTGTAGTTTGCACAATTCTTAAGGCAAGTAGGAAAGGGGAGTATGTTTAAGTATTTTTTATAATTACAAGCTCCTAACCTGGTGCATACGCACCGGATATTCGTGCCTCTGGACACAATGGTCATCTTAAAAAGAAAAATATTTCGGTAATGTACTACGCAAATTGTGGCTGATGTATATATGACTTTTTTTTTTATAACTCCGCAAAAGGTTTGTACTCTTCAAATCTCTATCCTATCTCCTAAATTTATTAGGTCCATCGTTAAATTTGTATTAAGATTTGTAGTTATAAGCTCCAATATGTTCTTACAGTTTTGATGGTTCTATGTATAAAATTGTGAGGTTCGGATTCCGATTACCTAACTTGACAATATGGTGAAATAATTGTTCAAAATACCAAGATGAGCTTCTGTGGTGAATATACATTTGTACCGGAAAAGTTTCATATAATTACCTGTAAGATAGTTGACTTTACCGGTTGTTGATCACATTTACTTCTCTGTTATTTTAGACATATTATAGAAAGTTGCTTGCAAAAGTATACTCAGAA
Source organism: Papaver armeniacum (assembly GCA_023531295.1). NCBI lineage: Eukaryota > Viridiplantae > Streptophyta > Magnoliopsida > Ranunculales > Papaveraceae > Papaver > Papaver armeniacum. The sequence goes on from JAJJWW010014503.1 coordinate 12,849, forward strand.
AATTTTCGGCGGTGAACAAAATACATAATGTTTTCAAATAACAAATTGAGAGAAAGTAATAGTACTTGACCTTTGGTTCTTCAACTTGTTCCAGTTTTCATGTATGTACACATGAGATACTTCATTTACATGTCTTTTGGTCCGGGAATTGTGAAAGCGTCGACTATTGCATCATTAGTAATTAATATTTCAGCATAACTTTTTCAAAATTACGTATTGTGATGTATATACCAATAAAATGAAAAGCTATTATCCCATTGTGCTATTACTTTGGTTTGTCTTGGTATTATTTCATTAATTTGTGAAGATCGCAAAGATGTCCATGATTTTGTTGTACATGTATCTTTGCTCACGCACTGTAGCGAATGATCTATTAAGAATATATAGGATCTAGATACATTTAATTTATCATTCAAAAATTGTTGGAGAACAAATATACTTACATGGGACTAAAAATAATGTAGTGCATTTGATGTCATCGTACCGTTTCTTGAGATTGGAATGAACACCGTCGTGCTGTCTGTTGAGAGAAAGAATATCAGCCTCCCGTTTGTTGATATTGGAATGAATTTAAATATCTATGTGGCATGTGAATTCATCCTACGTATGAATTTAAATATTTGGGTGTTATGTTCAAAGAGTTGTGCATACACTGATCTGCATATGAGAACGACCGAGACAGAAATGTAAAAATTTCATTTTCGGATTTAGAGTTTCAAGCTTCACGGCACAACCGTTTTATAGGAAAAATGAACATGGAAGAGACCTGATACAGCCAAAAGATTTTAGACTGTTTTACCGAAACACCTATTCATATATGCCTCTTTGCTAGGGCGGTATAAGGAAAGCCATATGTGGACCGTTGCGTCTTTTTGGGGTTTATTCTAACACACCTAGAGATTTGTGTCTCTTTGCTGGGGCAACCGTAAAGCTAGACATTTGTGGAAGGTTACGTCTTTTGGGTTTATCCTAACATATTAAACACTCTTGTAGTTGAAGAGACACGTCTGTTGTATGCAAAGGAGACGACATATATTGTGACTCTATGATTGTAATGTAGATGTTCGTGATACATTGATGACATTTGAAGAACTAATGACGTGGCCAATTAGATTGTGATGACATGGAAAGATAGTGCTGATGTGGCTTCACCAAAATCAAGAATAATTAAAACGTCGACATGTGGCACTTTTGAGGTCTCTTATTATAAAGAAAGATACCTTTATGGATAATAACTATTAAAACTTAGAAATGATTTATTTCTTAAATTATACCACGGTTTTTCGTAAACTTTATAAGTAAAGCATTTTAAAACACCTAGGTAATGGATATAAATATGTCTATCAAATTATACATATTTCTTATAGTAATTAACAATAAACAATTAAAATGGTAGTTTTAGAAATACCCCCTTGATTAAGAACGCGCGATTGGGGGATATAAATTACTTTCCCCAACCAATAGTATTTGCTAAGGGGTGTTTTTTGGGAGCAAAAATACTAAAATACCCTTCCCTCAAAATAAAAATCAAAAAACTTAAAATCAAAAAGCAAAATCATATCCCCCATTTCCATCTTCACTGCCGGCATTCTCGTTAGGGTTAGCGCTTTGAAACCTAAATATTCCCCACTTTGAAAACTGTTTTTTTTTTTTTACATTCGGAAGTGATGAAGACCATGCCGGAAGTGATGAAGACCATGCCGGAAAATGGTGCCGGCATGCTTGGTAACTAACATTCAATGCCGTAACTAAATGTCGGCATGCTCGAGAATTAACTGATTATGCCGGTAGTGGACTGATTAAAACCAAAAAAAAATTCAAAACAGGATAGGTTTTGAATTTCAAAACGCCGGATAGCGGCAAACATTTATGAAAATTTCCACAAATGCCGGTATGGATGGACGACCGACAACAACGCCGACACACTATGTTGGTTGTATATTCCCTGGTACGTGAAAATATGGTGCGCCGACATTGATATAACTATGAATACCATGCCGGTTTAGGTTGAATATTCATAGTTATATCAATGCCGGCAGGATGTTTTGCAGGTGCAGCCATGGTGAATCCAAAGTTACATCTGGAGAAGATTCAACATAAAAGACATATTTGTTGCTAACGTGAAGACTCAAAGACTTCTTTTTGGTCACTATGGTCAATCATCTCAACCAAACATTTTGAACCCAACATTCATACTTCTAATCTCTCCAAAATGATAAAGATTTCTATAAATCATTTTCAAACTAATCAGTTAACGTAACTAATTATTATTAACCACTAAACCTGATTAATGAGGGGTAGATTAGGAATTAGTGAAAATACATGGATATGGGGTGACCTTGATTTACTATTTAAATCCCGTTTTTGTCTTTTTCCTATGTCCCCCAATTAATATAAGTATCCCCAATCGCGCGTTCTTGATTAATGAGATATCTCATCTATTTATGAGACAAAATTTAAAACCAACCAGCTCATCTAATATGGGACAGAAAGAATATATAAAAAAAGGGGTATATGATAAAAAAAAATATTAAAAAAAAAACGAGGATACTTTAGCAAATAAGTTCTCAAACGGGGGCGGCTTATGCTATGAAAAACGAGTAGTGCTACACCTACGGCAAAATACTACCGCAAAAACTCCCGACGAGGAAATCGGATGGTGAATCGCCCTCTAGCATTGAGATCATCGATGGATAAAAATGGGTCCCATGCGTTTGTTTCTTGCGGGATCTTTGTCGGGTTTTCCCTGTGGTAAACCTATCTTTGTCGATGAAAAACTCGAAAATGCTAAACGTCCCCCGCTCCCTTCCCCCACTGCTTTCCCCCGCCTATGTGCCAAGCATCTGTTGGTTAAACCCAATAATAATGGGACCCCCCTGCTAATCTCAATCCATGGATCAAGGGCTTCTGTGAAAAGTGGGTCCAGTACATGACTGATTGAAAACAGACAATATGTACCTGGGAAGATATTTGTGTGTTCATTTAAAACATCTCCAGATCCTGGTCTTCTTTTTTAGAGAACAACTGTACAAGCGAAGTCAAAAAGTCATTGGAATATGGTTGAGTTATTAAATTCATCGCACCAACAATCTCTGTTTCTCTTCACCACCTAAAACCCTAATTTAGCTTAGATCATGCTACTAATGGCTAAATTTCTCTTGTTTATTCTGTTTATAATCACAAACCCATTTTTTGTTTTCTCTCAATTTGATGAATTCTTCTTCAATGGATTCAGTGAAGCTCATAACAGCAACAGCAACAAGATAAGCTTAAATGGTTCATCAGAGATCAAGAAAAATGGGATACTTCAATTAACAAATGATACAAGTAGATTAACTGGTCATGCTATTTATCAAAGTCCATTTCAATTTAAGAATTCCACAAATGGAAAAGCTTATTCATTTTCAACTTCTTTTGCATTTGCAATTGTTTCTCAGTTTCAAAGATTAGGTGGTCATGGATTTGCTTTCACCATATCACCAGACAAACTACTTAATGGATTTCCAAGTCCATATCTTGGTGTATTCAACCCCAGTGATGTTGGCAACTTATCAAATCATGTATTCGCTGTTGAATTTGATACAGTGCAAGATTTTGAGTTTGGAGATATTGATGATAATCATATTGGTATTGATATCGATGGTTTGAACTCCACTTCTTCTGTTTCTGCAGCATATTTTGCCGAGAATTCGACAAAAGTAAACATTACTCTCAAAAGTGGGAACATATTTCAGGTATGGATTGATTATGATTCTATTGAAAATGTTGTTAATGTTAGTATCTCACCATTTTCATGGAAACCAAAACAACCAATTCTCAGTACTAGTAATATAGATCTTTCTTTGGTTTTCGAAGATTCTATGTATGTTGGATTCTCTTCTTCTACTGGTTTACTTGCTAGTTCACATTATATATTGGGGTGGAATTTCAAAATGAATGGAATTTCTAGAAATCTTGATCTTGGCTCTTTACCTTCACTTCCTGGACCTAAGAAAAAACATGTTGCAGCAATAATTGGTGTTTCTGTCTCCTCTATTCTTCTTCTTATTGTTGCGGTTTGTTTCGCTATTTACTTGTTTATAAGAATTAAGAATGCGGATGTTATTGAAGATTGGGAACTTGATATCGGACCACATCGATTCTCTTACGAAGAATTAAAAACTGCAACAAAGGGTTTCAAGGAAAAGGAATTACTTGGGGTTGGTGGATTTGGTAAAGTTTACAAAGGGAGGTTGCCAAATTCCAAAGCTGTGGTTGCAGTTAAGAGAATTTCTCATGATTCAAAACAAGGTTTGCATGAATTTGTATCGGAAATCGGAACTATCGGACGTCTTCGTCATCGGAATCTAGTTCAACTACAAGGATGGTGCAGAAGAAGAGGTGATTTGCTTCTTGTTTACGATTATATGCCTAATGGAAGCTTAGATAAATACATCTACCGTGAACCCAAATTTGTCTTAAGTTGGGAACAAAGATTTAAGATCATTAAAGGTATTTCTGCAGCATTGCTATATCTACATGAGCAATGGGAACAGATTGTTGTTCACAGAGATATAAAAGCTAGTAACATATTACTAGATGGTGAATTCAATGGACGGTTAGGCGATTTCGGTCTTGCTAAATTGTATGAACACGGTTCAAATCCAGGCACAACTCGAATAGTAGGTACATTGGGTTATCTAGCACCAGAGTTAACAAAAACAGGTAAAGCAACACCAAGTTCAGATGTGTTTGCATTTGGTGCACTTTTACTGGAAACATGTTGTGGCAGAAGACCCATTGAACAGAAAGCAGTTCCTGCAGAACTGACTTTGATTGATTGGGTTTGGGATAAATGGACAGGTGGATTGATTTTTGATGTAGTTGATCCAAGATTGAAAGATGAATTTGATGAAGATGAGGTTTTAATGGTGTTGAAACTCGGGTTAATGTGCTCTAATTGTGCACCTGCTGAACGTCCTAGTATGAGACAAGTAGTAAGGTATTTGGAAAAGGAAGTAAAAATGCCTGAAGTATTGAGCGCACCAGGTGAAAATGAAACTGATAGGAACGATATCGGGTTTGATGATTTTATTCATTCTTATCCTTCATATTCTTTCGACAAATCCTCACAATCTTCTAAGGAAGTTCGAAATGATGCCATCGAAAATGACAGTGATCAAGATCAAAATGCTGCTTCTTCTGGTTCTCTTCGCCTTCTCTCTACTAGACATGATGAAGGCAGCTAGCCAACCGCAATCTTGCCAAGCGTGGCTTACTCCTCATAGGTCACAGTTTCCGAGTCTGTTCAAGGATCCTGAAGGCGGTTTAGGGGTTGCTAATGTGTGTGGACTCAAGGTTGTCAAAAACAACCGATTTTGGTTTCTAGCTATGTTGTGTCAGGCGCTCGGCGCCAAAAAAGATAAAAAATGTTCACATTCACGTTTATTTCCTAGGCGACTCGTGCGCCTAGGCAGCGCCTAGCTCGCCTTTCGCAACATAGGTTTCTGGTGTGTTTTTTTCATTTTCTTTTTCTAGGATTAAGAATGTGTATAAAGTATATAAAATATAAATTAAAGTAATGAAGAATATTGGCAGAATAGAATTATGGAACTTTAGTCAATGAGTGGAATCAATAATAGGCAACATTATCTTTTTGATGTGTGGTTGATCATTCACTCATCCGATTAAAGCGTCCAACGACTCCCATCAAGAAAGGTTGATGAATTAATACAAAAATGAAAAGAAGAGAATCTTATAAAAGAAAGTGGCCTGTCTGCTCATTCTGTTGTCTGTACTATGACTAGATTGAAACCACAATTCGGTTCATATACCTCCAGTACAATGTACATGCACAAAACATTGAGGTAAGGTTTATTTGAGTTTGGCATAGTGGAGGGATATGGTTACCGGTGAGATGTTGTTTTATGGTAAAGTGTGAGCAGGTTAAGAGTACAAGTGTATAACACACGCATCAGGCTTTTCTATGTATCTACATGATTTTAAACTGGATAAGCAATGACGATACATTAGTATTGAGATGGACAAGTTACTAAGGATGCTAGTTCTGAAGATGAAAACATGTACTATATAGGAATTGGGAACGCATAGATATTTAACTAAGCTTTTTAGCCAAGTTGGGGTGTCCTTGCGACCTTGTTGGAGGAATCCATGTATAGGCGAACACGGCTTTGGTTGAAATCCATGGTGACAAAGTGATCAGGTGGAACCACTTGGATATGAACTGCAGGCCTGTCTTCCTTAATCTTGTTTTGAGCTTCTTCTGCACTCAAACCTACCAACTCTGGCCAGTTTGTCTTTAGACCTACAAAAGAGTTTAAAGTAACAGCAAATACATTACTCTTGCATCAGCAGGCACAAGAAACTTCGGTGACAGGCTGCAAATTCCAGCAATGCCAAACCAATTCCTGTATAACCCGAACTAGTAAATCACGCTAGTCACTGGCTTAGTTTTACCTGAGGAGTGGATTTATTCCGCTGGTTGTTGTGGATGGTTTACTTCAGCCATGAGCAAATATAAAAAGCAGGCAGTATCAAAGAGAAGAAGAGACGAGAGAAAGAACAGAAGCCTGATTATAAAAACAGAAGCTAATAACATTCACTTAAATATTTGAGACTATCACTGCAACAAGGGAGGGGTACAAGAGTGTGCTTGGCGTGGACTCATCAATGAGACAAAACCTCACCATAGGTTTTGTCAATTAGTCTAATTGATTCCAAATGGCATTAAAACCAAACTGGCCGGCTGACGCTATGAATCACAACAAGAAGAATACTGCGTCCACATCCATAAAACAAACCAAGCTTCTCAATTTCGATGAAACATACTCCATCCATAATCGCATCAAGCATCTTCAGAAAGCATGACAAACAAAGAAAAAAGAAACAGAAAAAATGATAGGGTCACCTCATGCACATAAAAGCAAGTTGCCGGCACCAATTTGTCTCAAAAGAATTCAGGTCTACTCATTTCGAAATAAAATAAAACAGTACCAGCACTAGCTAACCGTTGGTTGATAAAAAATCAATACCAACTGATCCTTAACTACATCTCATTGAGAATAACTATCATTCATGTTAGTGCACTAATCTCTTCCTAAAACAGTTTTTCCTACATATGATACAATCAGCTTCACATCACCTATCATTGGTGTCGATTTTTATTGCCTTAAATTGTTATCTTCATTACTGATCATCATCATCATCGTCGTCGATTCCCATTCCGTATCCTTTATCTTGATACCTGAAACCTGCTACCATATGTTTTCAAATTTATAAGCACTATTCATTGCAGGGAAACATCCTCACTGGTTTTGTTACATCGAATAGCCACTGAGCTTGAAGAACATGGAAAGTCCAATGACCATCTAACATAGCTTATCAGAGAGGACGACTATTTAAGATAAAAAAATAAATTCAACAATTACCTGCAAACAAGTCTTCAAATAAATCATCTTGAATGTCCTGGTCATCATTTTGAGTTACCCACTCTAATGGCATAGTGTTGCCAACGGGCTGCTTTAGTGCCGCCCAATTAGAATCCCCTTCTTCAAAGAACTCTTCCTTCTCCGCTACCCACTCTTGGGCAAAATTACAGCTTTCTAAGGAGATAGGGTCCATAGCTCCTGGCTCAGTATCTTTCTGAAGTTTACTGTAAATAATCACACAAAAGAAAGCTCCTTCAATTGTCAAACGCAATTCATCTCTTTATTAAAGTTTTCCAAAACAGACCCAGTTTTTGACTTACATTTGTTGCAAACGCAAGTTGTACTGGATGAATACAAGGTCTGACAGCCTTTGATGCTCAAGACGGTTTCTTGTTTTATGGATTTGTTCAAAAGGAATAGGGTCCCGCTTGCATCCAGTAGCACTACAATTCTGGCTTAAAATACGGATAGCTAATCGTGCCAAATTTGGGCAATCTCCAGCATATGTAGACCACCATTCAGCTACAAGCGTTAAAATTGTTGATATAAATTAGCTTAATTCAAATTCATTAATTTGGAAACCGAAAAGAAGGCCAGCCTCTAACATTAATATGTGCAGAAGTCTTACCAGGGAGCAGAGTATGTCTTGCTCTAACAGCCATATTACGTCCAAAATCGCCTGCGGCATTCTTGTATCGTATCATCTCTTTGTTAATTTTGTCTTGGACTTTAATATCAGGCACTAATCTCTCAACGCAATCTAACATTCCTGATGGGATCTTATCATGAACATCACCTTTGAGACTATAATAGTACTTCGGGTTGAGGAAAAAACTGGCCTCATGAAGAGGGTGCTGAAGTAGCTGGTCCCACCTATTATCGATAATTTTCCAGTACAACATGTACTCTTTCTTCTCAACCAGCACTCTCTTGATAGCTTCCTTGGCCCGATAAATTCCTGCAAGAATGTAACCAACTGAAGGGCGCTCATGACTGTGAACCATTCTCAAAACCCCCACAAGAGGATCTGTTAACAGAACAAGGGTAGAACATGAAGACCAAAATGATTGACTAAGTATGATGTCAATCATCGCAATTCCTCCTGTCGTCTTTGAGAGTACACAGTCTACCCACTCCTGCGAAGTAACCATCCCCTGCAAAGTATCTTTTAGACTAACCATGGTTTTCAGCGAGGTAAAGTCTGTGGCAGAGTGGGTGTGACTAGGTTGCACTAAATCCATTCCACCTGTATACCTTCTCATCATATTTAAAATCACACCATGGTTGTAGATAAATCTAGTGACTCTTTTAGCATGCTCAAGGATCATATTCACCCACTCGATTTTTCCAATATCTTCTAGAATCAAATTTACTGGACGAGCTGCACAAGGGGTCCAATACATAGTGGGGTAAGTTTCAGTTAACCTTTTCCCCGCTGCTTTGTAGTGATCTGTACTGTCACTAATCACTTGCACAACATTTCTTACACCAACTTCTTCCACTACTTCCTTCAGCAGTTCATAAAGAGCATCGACAGAGGTAACTATATTAGACACATCATAAGTTTTGAGAAAGACGGTAGCTTCAGCGCAATAAACTAAAATATTTATCAATATTCTACCAGTTTCTGTCATCCATTCATCGACCAGGATAGAACATCCAGTCTTTCCCCATGCTGCCTTATGTCTATCCAAGAAGCCACTCATTTCTTCACCCGAATTTTTCAAAATCCAACCTCGAAGGTCATGGTACGAAGTTGCTTGAAGTCCTAACCCTTTCGATGCAATGGCATCAATCACGGGATGGAAGTAAGATGAGTTTACTGCATCTAAAGGAGCTCCAATATCATATAAAAACCGCCCAATTGCCATATGCACTTGATCCTTATCTACTGTGGACACCCTGTTAAGGTCATTCGCTATTGGTGGACATGTATCAAGAGGCAAAGGGGCCAGAGTGGAACTAGAATTCTCCACTCTTCCTTTCTTCTTTTTATCCGAAGCTCTACTTCTCATTCCTTCATCTTGTGGCGTAATAAACCCTAGAGGACTTTGTTCAACCAAATTTTGATGTGAATGCAATTGTAAACCAGTGTTTAAATTCAAACGGGAAGCAACATGCAAATTACCCAGAGGACTTTGTTCAACCAAATTTTGAGGAGAATGCAATTGTAAACCAGTGTTTAAATTCGACTGGGAAGCAACATGCAAATTACCCAACTCGGATTGTTCAAGATTCTTTACTCCATTAGCATCTTTTTGTTTTTTACCACTCTTGACTGCAATAACTTCTAAACTTTGTAACATTTGGTTTTTAACATCTTGAGGAACTCTTGGACAACAAGGTGCATTCCCTTTCCGATTAGCTAAATGTTCTTTTATTCTATGAATTCCACCACCTTTAAATAATTTTAGACAATATTTACATTTCAGTTGAACTTTTCCTTCATCCTTAAACATTTGTACATGTCTCCACGCTGGGTCCTGTTTTAATGGACTTATTTCTACTGGTATTGGTTCTGACCTTGAACCCATTCTAAAATTCCAAATCGAAACAAGCACCAAAGATGAAATCACAAAAGCTTACTTACTGAACTGAAAATTAATATAAGTAACGGAAAGTAAGAACTTACTCAGAGAGATTCTCCAGAAGTTTTCGAACCCTGTATGATTTATAGGGTGGAGATCTTAGAGAAGGAAAGGAAGAGTGAAAAAGAGCCGGTTTTGTATGCTTTGAACCCAGACGGCCGCTCCAATCTGATGAACCATTATACTATCCTTTGTTAAGAAAACCGGTTTTAGGGTATTGGTAAATCTAAAACCAATTAGGGTTACCGGATAAACCGGTTGATACCCCGTCAAAGTTTCATAAATAACCGTTTTGTTACTGAAATAACCCCAGCGTTCCCGGTTACCATCTAAACCAGAGATAGTTAGACCAGAACCAGATATACGGTTTGAGTTTGAACGGGTGAACTAGTATTTCTTAGAGATTATGTACAATTTTGTTATCGTTGATGAGTTAGAGAAAAAGATGAGTTAGAGAAAATGCACTTCTTATTAAATGAGCCCATCTCTCGACATATTGATGCTATGAATGTCTACATTTTATTTTAGGTTTTTCCTATTTCCCACCCCTATTTTTCCTATTTCCCATCCCTAAATAATTTCTAAAATCAATTCACATTTCACTTTTAGTTTTTCCTATGTGCCACCTTCAAGAGTCAAATAGATTTTGACTAAACAATTACCATTTTTGGTTTTCTTCTTCGCCGAAATCTCATTTTCATCACACAAAACAAAAAACTAACAAGTTAGACATCCTTAGATTCCCGTTAATTATATGGTACACTTATTTTATTTGTTTGTCATTCAATTCACCGAGATAAAATGGCAATTGATTAGTAAACTAGCTAAGTTACTGATTAACCTAATCCATAATCTTTTTAATCACCACCAAACCTTTTTAATCACCGATGATGTTCGATCGGTAACTTTCCTATAATATTTTAAGAACCCGTCATTGATTATGGATAACGTTAATGATTATGATCTTCCATTTTTGGAGGACAATTGATAGTTTTAATATCAGGACGACTACTAATGACTATAGATTGACCGATTCCGATCAAATAATTCATTGATCACTTTATCATTTTTACACGGGCTCAATAACAATCAATAATGGTAAAGAACGACCAATAATTGTTAAGAAGATTCGCAACAGCCGTCAATGGCCTCTTCCACTCAACTTTGAGAATTTGTTTTTTTTTTTTTTTTTATCTCCAAGTTATAGTTTTTGTAATTAATTGAATCCATGAAGGGCAGGTATTGGGATCCGCTGATGTTAGGATTCTATGTGAGAAACTCATTGGCTTGTGTTTTTGCTCAACTTCATTCATGCGGTTATCATTTGGCAAGAAGGAAAATAATGAATAAACAAGCTTAGAAAAATGTGATTGAAGGTGGAGGCAGATTGTAGTAAAGAAAAGTGTGATCAGAGGTGGAGACGGCTTGTAAAGATGGAGTAAAGAAGTAGGTGTCGGTGATGGGATGGAAAGAAGAAGTGATGTTATAAGTTAGGGTTTTTGTTTTGTCCAGTTGTTGGGTTGTTTTATCATTGGGTTTAAATAAAATGTCAAGGGATGGTACTCAGGATATATGAAAATGTATTTGGGTGGTACTTAGGATTAGGGATGGGATTTTATGTGGATGGGAAATAGGGAAAGTGAGGATGGGAAATAGGGAAAACCTTATTTTATTTTATTTTTGAAAGTAAAGGTAGATTGAAAAACAGAGAAGAAACTAATCGTATGATTCAGTCTCGTCTAGAACTAATTCATGATGAATTTTTCTTCTGATGACTGAATCTATGAGATTAGCCTTCTCTGTAAAAGATACAACAGAGTTGTTTATATTACATAATGTATATGCTTTTTCAGTATCAAAAGCAATTGAAGGAATTAAAAACATGGGAGTTTGGTCTATCCAGGAATTTGAGATATTGTTCTTCCTCTCTTTCTTTGCTAGGAGATCAGCTACTCTGTTAGCTTTTCTGTTGACATAATTAAAACCCAAAAAGTGAACTAAGTTGCCTACTTGTTTCTTTACTTCTTCTAAGATTGCTCGACTTTTCCATTGAACTCGTTGAGTCTTTTCCTTGTAAGTACCTAATGATTGCTTGGTTGTCACCCTCTATGACCGAGATGTTGTAAGTTGTTTGTTATGGCCCATTTTGTAGCTTGAAGCAGAGTTAGAGCTTCTGCTTCTTCAGCTGTGGAAGTTCTGAAGGTTCCTGATTCAGCTCATTTGAATGTTCATGTCCAATTACGAAGAACAAAACCAAAACTTGCATTAGTAACTTCAGAGATATCCAAGAAGCATCACAGTTTATTTTAATGGTGTTTGTTTGGAAGATGCCGTATGGTGTTGGTTTGATGTTTCTGACTTGTGAATGAGTCAAGCCGTTCAAGTGTAATGGATGCTAGTATTCATAGTGACGTGTTATATCTAGAGCAAGCTGTTCAGGAGTTCTAGACTTATCCTCAAAAATCCTTAGGAACCTCTCCTTCCAAATAAACCAACATTTAGTTACAGCAAGTGCCATTGAGATTGAGTTCATGTTCCCTGTTATCCAATCATTGTATCTGTACAATAAAGTATTACTAGTTGGTCACACGTGCTATGCACGGGTTAGTGTCTCACTTATGAAATACTGGCTTGGCTCCATACATCAAAATTCAATTTCATCAATAACATTGTAGTAACCACAATGCAATTGAAGCAAAGATGATAATGACAAAGTTACGGGTTTGTACTAACATTTTCAAGAAGATAAAACTTGACTTGAGTGAAAAGATTAATGACTTGTGTAATTAATATCCTCATCAACTACTGGAAAAACTCATCTTTTTGCTTATACATGCCTAAAACTTATCTCAACTCCATCCATGTCACCACATTCAATGGTATAAATGCGCATCAAGCCTATTTTTGTTTATCTTTTTAGCTATAATACACCTATTTCATTTGGCAAACAAAAGTATGGATGGGGAACCGATACTCCAACCAAGTATTATTGTACAGTTACATCCCGCTAAGGCACTAAAATGAACCTAATTTTTCATGTCAACCCAATCATTAGGAACATGAACAAATTGGCTAAAGAGTGCAATTATCAAGAATGGGAAAATTGAGCAATTCTCTACCAACCAGGTCATAATTATTATTTAAAATCATCGTGAATCACATGTGAATTGTGGACCATACTTATATCTTGAATACCGACACGACTCAACAATGTTGTTTAAAAACACCTTGAACCTGCAATATTTGCTTGCACACGATTGGTCTTTCACTATGTTTTCAGATTACAATTGATTCAGTTTAGATAATAGCCATACACCATAAGGATAAAAATGAACAGTGGTATCACAGTAGGACATGATATTGTTGATGGTGGTTTTTAAACAAGGGGTAAAATTGTAAAACCCAATGACCTAGTGTTACCCGCAACACATTAACTAAGAGCATTTAACTCAGGTGTAAACAATTAATAGGGGTATTTTTTCAAAATACCATATTAGGTTTTCAAATACGTAACCCTAATTCCAAAACCAAGCCGCATATCGCGCACCATGGCAACAAAAAATGCGCAAACCAAGCCCAAGCACATATCGCGCACCATGGCAACAATGCCAAACCAAGCCGCACCCGCGCGCACCATGGCAACAATGCCAAACCAAGCCGCATATCGCGCACCATGGCAACAATGCCAAACCAAGCCGCATATCGCGCACCATGGCAACAATGCCAAACCAAGCCGCATATCGCGCACCATGGCAACAATGCCAAACCAAGACGCACTCGCGCACCATGGCAACAATGCCAAACCAAGCCGCATATCGCGCACCATGGCAACAATGCCAAACCAAGCCGCAATGCCAAACCAAGCCGCGCACCATGGCAACAATGCCAAACCAAGCCGCATATTTCGCGCACCATGGCAACAATGCCAAACCAAGCCGCACCCGCGCACCATGGCAACAATGCCAAACCAAGCCGCACTCGCGCACCATGGCGACAATGCCAAACCAAAAGCCGCACCCCGCGCACCATGGCAACAATGCCAAACCAAGCCGCACCCTGCGCACCATGGCAACCAGGCCATATTTCCAAAGCCGCTATGCCTTTGGCCCACGCCAAATATAGCGCCCTAGGCTTGCAAGACTTGCAACTAGGTCAACATGGCCATACGTGCCATTGGCACATGCCAACACCTATCGCAGGCCATATTTCCAAGCCGCTATGCCTTGGGTCCACGCCAAATATAGCGCCCTAGGCTTGCAAGACTTGCAACTAGGTCAACATGGCCGTACGTGCCATTGGCACATGCCAACACGTATCGCAGGCCATATTTCCAAGCCGCTATGCCTTTGGCCCACGCCAAATATAGCGCCCTAGGCTTGCAAGACTTGCAACAAGGTCAACATGGCCGCACATGCCAATGGCACATGCCAACACGTATCGCAGGCCATATTTCCAAGCCGCTATGCCTTTGGCCCATGCCAAATATAGTGCCCTAGGCTTGCAAGACTTGCAACTAGGTCAACATGGCCGTACGTGCCATTGGCACATGCCAACACGTATCGCAAGCCATATTTCCAAGCCGCTATGCCTTGGGCCCACGCCAAATATAGCGCCCTAAGCTTGCAAGACTTGCAACTAGGTCAACATGGCCGTACGTGCCATTGGCACATGCCAACACGTATCGCAGGCCATATTTCCAAGCCGCTATGCCTTTGGGCCCACGCCAAATATAGCGCCCTAGGCTTGCAAGACTTGCAACTAGGTCAACATGGCCGTACGTGCCATTGGCATATGCCAACACGTATCGCAGCCATATTTCCAAGCCGCTATGCCTTTGGCCCACGCCAAATATAGCGCCCTAGGCTTGCAAGACTTGCAACCAGGTCAACATGGCCGTACGTGCCATTGGCACATGCCAACACGTATCGCACGCCATATTTCCAAGCCGCTATGCCTTTGGCCCACGCCAAATATAGCGCCGTAGGCTTGCAAGACTTGCAACTAGGTCAACATGACCGTACGTGCCATTGGCACATGCCAACACGTATTGCAGCCATATTTCCAAGTCGCTATGCCTTTGGCCCACGCCAAATATAGCGCCCTAGGCTTGCAAGACTTGCAACTAGGTCAACATGGCCGTACGTGCCATTGACACATGCCAACACGTATCGCATGCCATATTTCCAAGCCGCTATGCCTTTGGCCCACGCCAAATATAGCGCCCTAGGCTTGCAAGACTTGCAACTAGGTCAACATGGCCGTACGTGCCATTGGCACATGCCAACACGTATCGCAGGCCATATTTCCAAGCCGCTATGCCTTTGGCCCACGCCAAATATAGCGCCCTAGGCTTGCAAGACTTGCAACTAGGTCAACATGGTCGTACATGTCATTGGCACATGCCAAACACACACGCCGGTAGCCTAACTTGCAAACCGTGCAACCTACCAACAAGGCATTCCGCACATGCCAACGGCATATGCCAAACACACACGCTGGTAGACTAACTTGCAAACTGTGCAACCTACCAACAAGGCATTCCGCACATGCCATTGGCACATGCCAAACACACACGCCGGTAGCCTAACTTGCAAACCGTGCAACCTACCACCAAGGCATTCCGCACATGCCGTTGGCACATGCCACACACGCCACTAGCAGCTCCGGCATTACCACTTACGCCGAGGTGCAACTCGTAACGAAGGCATTCCGCACATGCCATTGGCACATGCCACATGCGTCCCTAGAAGCACCACTTGCACGCAAGATGCAACCAACACTCGAGACATCAACACAAACTGGGGGATGCTTTCTAGGGTTTTGGTTTGGCGGTCACAAAGATGCAGCCGTACACTACGCTCACATTAAGAAAGCGTGAAAAGGAATAAAGCGGTCAAATAAAAGAGGAAATAATGGTGAAAACGTTTTCACCCATTAACTCCATGCGGTTACCACCTCCTCCCATTATTTCACCCTTTACTCTCTTCCTTCATGAGGTCAGGGTACGTTTCAAATCTCGACTTGTATAAATAGGTCTTACCTATTTTCACAGCACAACAAGTCTCGGCCAGAGAAAAATACTACACTCTCGTAAAGGCAACTTTGCAAGCTCTCCCAAAAGCTTCCATCTCTTGCAAGCTTCCTAAGCTTTCACTTTTCGATACAAGTCGAGATACTACTCTCCTCAACACCTTTCTTTGCTTCCTCCCCAAATCAACCCTTCTCCTCCACTTTGTGACCGAAGCAAGTCCGGGAACGGCCATTTCTTGGTTTAGGCCGGACTTGTACATGATTGATCTCTCGAATCTATAAAGTGCTCACGTGCAAGCACATTTGTTTAGGGTTTGAACCAGTTTCTCACTCACCTACCGAATTTACCGAAATCGCAGTAAACGATTTTTACCCATAAACAATTGGCGACCACGGCGGGAGGATTGATCTATCGGCCACAATGTCGACCTGTCGATCTCGTTCTTCGACCCGAGATATCAAGATGGTAGGGAAGGCGACTCAATCCGACTCAATCGCCGTACAACCCTAAGTTATCGTTGAAAAACTACACTTGAAAACTGGGACTCGTTAAAGATGCTACCAAAGAATTGGGGACTTGTGACTCGGTCCGACTCAACCGCCGTACAACCTAAGTTATCGCTTGTTTAAAACTACACCAGTAAAGCCGGAGACTCGCTGAATACGCTACCAAGAATTGGGGACTAATCGGCGATGCTACCAAAGAAGGCCGCCTTTACACGGAGAGGGGCGTGTTCACAAAACCTATGAAGTGAGTAAATTTAGACCGCACAAGATATACGATCTATTTTTAGGTCCTTAGTAAAACCGTCATACTACCGAGTCTTGTGCCTATTGCTAGCACACACTTTCATAAAAGCAATATTCCTTTCCCAAAACATAATCGTAGTCATATTATCAAAACCATTCATCCCGTAAATAATCCAATACCCTAAAAAGCTACCACTGCCTATCAAAGGTCAAGTTTTGAACCGGACATCCAATATGTCTTTCAAAAAAACCTAAATGAAAGTTTAACGGAGAAACGTTCAAGGAAAATCATCCAACAAGTTTGCTCTTTTTGAGAAAGTCAACTTCGCATCTTCAAGAGCCGCTCTCTTCATAGTCAACATCTTGGAAAGCTTTTCGAGTTCCATCTCCCGTCGTGCAATCTCCTCGGCGGAAAGGCTTTCGATTGTTGCATCTTTCAACTTTTGATCTCGGCAAGGCCTTCGACAAACCACGAAGTGTTGAACTCCTTTTCTACGCACACGTCGCGATGGTGCTCCAAATCGGCAATAACGTCTTCGTAAACGGTGTGACCAGTTACCTCACGCATGTCCTCAATGGAAGATAAAGCCTCTTCCACACACTTAACCAGCGCAAATCGACTAGTGACTTTCTTGGTTGTAGCCATATGTCCGTGCTTCTCCTGCATTCTCGGTTTACAACACCTCATGCTTAGTCGCACGCCAAGCCGCCAACCAAAGACATGACCTGGATAAGGAACCAAGTACGGGGGATCAAAATGGCGCCGCACCTGGCCTCACTACTCGCAGAGGGTCTTCTTCCATGTCTACGACAAAGCAACCATCGAGAATCATCCACCGTTTGAACCACATCCGTGCTCGGCAATTGGCTAACGCCCATCTCCAAGTCACCACGGTGGTCACCAAAGGAAAGTTTTCGTGCGGCTCTACCCCTTAATCATCCTCCGAACCGGATTCCTCCCCGCGAACTTGAGTCGATATTTCCCAAAAGAGGAAACAAAAGAAGAAAGAAAAGAAGTGTGAAAACTCACCGAACCACTTCCCGAAACAACCAAGACTTGTCTTGCCGGGATGAATCACTCTCACTTGTTGAACCCTCTTTCTCTCTCGACTCATCATCGCTATGAGAAGGCTCAATGCCGCTGGAGTTCTTTGAAGAAATTGCCGTCTCGGCAACGTGCAAGAGCAAACAAAAGCATTAACACTACCGAAGCCCTCAAGGAAACAAGACACATATTCTCACCGAAACTCACGTGTTTTGAGACAAACCAACGAAGAGGCGACACATACCCGGTTATTGGAAGAATCGAAAGACACAAGAGCCGTGGGAGGATCTTGTGAAACCGTCCGAACCCGCCAAAGACGATTCTTTGTTCTCCGTTCCTTGGCCTGGGGGGCTTTCCGAATTGCTAGGCAACTTTCGCTTGGGATCTCTCAACATCGGATACTCCTTCAGAACTGCGGGGAAGGTTTGCAACGAATTTTTACCACCATGTTATTGACAAAATCTCGGATCATAGTAAACTCGTCGCACCAAAACTCATTATAGCCGAAGGTCGTCGGGTTACTCTTCCCATTTGAAAGAAGGAAAGACGGATACCCGGCTTAAGGGCATCAAGCGCCAAGGGCGACACGCAATGAATCCTTAGGGATCACCGGCCGGTAAACAAGAGGCACCCCTTGATCGAAACCCATGTGACGAGCAAAGACGGCCAATATTGTAAGCACTATCCGGAAAGACCCCACGAAGAAAGACGGCATATAACCGGCAAGCAGCTTTGAATGAACAAAGTTTTCACCAACGCTCAAATCGTCATCAAGACAAAGACATGAGCGGAGCGAGAAGCAAAGTGTCAATTTGAGTCACCGACTTATGGACCTGGCCCCCATGGATGAAAATTGATTTCATGCAACTTATCAAGAAAACTAACCAAGCTCACGCCAACTCTTGACGCCCTTTGTTCACCCATCGAAGAATTCGGGAGCCACCCCAACTCACGGGAAGCGAAGGCAACGGTTTCTGAGCATACTTCTCAAAGTGCTCCCATAGCCGACTTGCGTAAAAGCAACGTGCACATATGAATCCACTTTCATGAAACCATTCGAAACTCGCATGTTCGCAACTAGGTGATCCAGATGCACATACAGTGGAACCAAGGAACAACTTGCCAATGGGAAGAACTTCACCCTTTGCCAACTTCACAAAGAATCGCTAACAACTCGGGTCTTATTCCCTTCTTGCCGTAACCGTCATCAAAAATGTCTCTAGACAACCAGTAGAGCCAAAAATGCTGCGACATGAAGATCACTGCTTTTCTGTTCATGCTCCAACTCGTCCGGAAACCATTGAGATATCCACCAACCGTAAGGGCACCTTTCATCCTCTTTCCGGGCAGAGTCCTTCGACTTCGCAATGGAGTCTTTCCGAGCGAAATCCCCAACTTAGCGGCAAGGTCATCCCGCATCTTCACCTCACTTTCAGATAATTGGATTCTAAGATTCCCGAAGCTGGGAAGATTCAAAGAAGAGAGCCACACTCTCCAAGGATAAAGTTATCTCGCCCCATCTACATATGATTGTATGGGTGTCCGAACACCATCCGGAGATGAAAGCAACCAAGCCTCGGGATATCCTTCCTAACCGGAGATTTATTGAAGTCTTGACAAGATCAATGACCTCGCGCCGAGTCAAGTTGGTATTTATATGCTCCTTGCTCACCATGAACTCAACCCATCTATCAAAAGAACGCAATGGGCTTTGACACATCCTCAAGTCAATGTTGGAAGAAGAATATACCCCTTTATGAAGACAGTAACCGAATGGTGCTCTCTCGGGCGAACCGAACGTGTCTTCCTTTCATCCTCACCACCGGTTAGCAAAATTGGCACAAAACCCGGGTGATTCTTCCGAGCAGGGGCGAGGGCTCTAGTGAAGAATTCATCATCTCGTGTTCGGTTTGGAATTATGAGCATCCTCGACGAAGTGAAATGTGGTTCAGGTAACATCTTATCGAATTCCTTTATAACAATTTGGTAATAAGATATCTGCACAAAACAAACGGAGAAAGACGAAGTTATCTCCCTGACACATAATCATACCCAACAAAAAACAAAGGGGGAAGGAGGACGTATTTTATTCGGGTTCAAGACTATATACACAGTATTTTATTCGGGTTCAAGACTATATACACAGTATTTTATTCGGGTTCGAGACTATATACGCGGCATTCTATACGGGTACAAGTGTGTCTACAGTATCCTTCTTCGGGTTCAAAAATATATATGGAGCATTTTTCTATTGGTTCAAAAAATCACGCGTGGTACTTCTTTCAAGAAGCAAAAATCATATATACAATATTTTCCGCGGGTTCGAAGTCATATAAAGCGTATACACAGTATTCTTCTTCGAGATCCATACGAAGTTCTCTACGGGTTCGAAATACACATGCAAAGTGTTTCGTACGGGCTCAAATACGCCTACAAAGATCGTTCTTCGGGTTCGTAATTATATACGGAGCATCCTCTACGGGTTCAAAATACACACGCAAAGTATTTTCTTCTGTGGTTCAAATATTTCTTTCAGACCGAAAATTCATATATGCAATATTTCCTACGGGTTCAAACGATATATGCGGTATTCCCTTGGTTGCATACATACAATATTTTCTACAAGAGGCACGCCAAGGAATCATATGCAAGGATTGTGGAAGCGCCTACTCTTAAGGTTTACACCTACGTGAAAAAAAAAGAGAGAGAAAAGTACTCGAAGACATACCTGGAAGTCGGTTTCTCTTGCCGCTAGTATGAAAAGAGGAAAGAATAAAGCGCAGGATGGGGAGAAAGGGGCTTTTATATATATATACATATATAGGCGTGAAAGACTTTGAAATAGGGAAGGATTTCCCTTTCACCAAAATCACGCGTGTAAGAAACGGGCCCACAAAGGGTGCGACTTCCCAATGCCGCCCAAGTCACGCCTGCGAGCACGGTTTCCAAGTTGCACCGGCCCCACCAATTGCGCCGACCTCCCAATGGCCGCACAAGTCACGCCTACAAGCACGCACGGTTTCTACACCTTGCGCCGGTCCCACCAGCCAGCACACGCAATTTCCCAAGTCACGCCTGCAAGCACGCACAGCTTCCACATTGCGCCGGTCTCACCAGTTAGCACACTCAGTTTCCCAACTCACGCCAACTTCCCAACGTCGCCCAAGCTGCACCGGCCCCACCAATTGTGCCAGCCTCCCGATTTGTGCAAAACTACCAGAGGCAAGGATTCCAAATCCTATTTATAAAAGGTCAGACAAGCCCCTCAATTCTCTTTACGGTTTGCTGTTGATAGTTTGTCACCATCTTATGCTTACCTCGCAACAAAGCCCCCTGCTCCGAGCTAAGCGGGGGACTTAATGTTGATGGTGGTTTTTAAACAAGGGGTAAAATCGTAAAACCCCATGACCTAGTGTTACCCGCAACACATTAACTAAGAGCATTTAACTCCTGTGTAAACAATTAATAGGGGTATTTTTTCAAAATACCAGATTAGGGTTTTCAACACGTAACCCTAATTCCAAAACCAAGCCGCATCTTTGCGCACCATAGCAACAATGCCAAACCAAGCCGCACTGCGCACCATGGCAACAATGCCAAACCAAGCCGCATATGCGCACCATGGCAACAATGCCAAACCAAGCCGCACTCGCGCGCACCATGGCAACAATGCCAAACCAAGCCGCATATCTGCGCACCATGGCAACAATGCCAAACCAAGCCGCATCATCGCGACCACGGCAACAATGCCAAACCAAGCCCCACCTCGCGCACCATGGCAACAATGCCAAATCAAGCCGCATATCGCGCACCATGGCAACAATGCCAAACCAAGCCGCACCCGCGCACCATGGCAACAATGCCAAACCAAGCCGCATATCGCGCACCATGGCAACAATGCCAAACCAAGCCGCACCTGCGTGCACCATGGCAACAATGCCAAACCAAGCCGCATATCGCGCACCATGGCAACAATGCCAAACCAAAAGCCGCACCTCGCGCACCATGGCAACAATGCCAAACCAAGCCGCATATCGCGCACCATGGCAACAATGCCAAACCAAAAGACGCACCACGCGCACCATGGCAACAATGCCAAACCAAGCCGCACCCCGTGCACCATGGCAACAAGGCCATATTTCCAAAGCCGCTATGCCTTTGGCCCACGCCAAATATAGCGCCCTAGGCTTGCAAGACTTGCAACTAGGTCAACATGGCCGTACGTGCCATTGGCACATGCCAACACGTATCGCAGCCATATTTCCAAGCCGCTATGCCTTGGGCCCACGCCAAATATAGCGCCCTAGGCTTGCAAGACTTGCAACTAGGTCAACATGGCCGTACGTGCCATTGGCACATGCCAACACGTATCGCAGCCATATTTCCAAGCCGCTATGCCTTTGGCCCACGCCAAATATAGCGCCCTAGGCTTGCAAGACTTGCAACTAGGTCAACATGGCCGCACGTGCCATTGGCACATGCCAACACGTATCGCAGCCATATTTCCAAGCCGCTATGCCTTTGGCCCACGCCAAATATAGCGCCCTAGGCTTGCAAGACTTGCAACTAGGTCAACATGGCCGTACGTGCCATTGGCACATGCCAACACGTATCGCAAGCCATATTTCCAAGCCGCTATGCCTTGGGCCCACGCCAAATATAGCGCCCTAAGCTTGCAAGACTTGCAACTAGGTCAACATGGCCGTACGTGCCATTGGCACATGCCAACACGTATCGCAGGCCATATTTCCAAGCCGCTATGCCTTTGGGCCCACGCCAAATATAGCGCCTAGGCTTGCAAGACTTGCAACCAGGTCAACATGGCCGCACGTGCCATTGGCACATGCCAACACGTATCGCAGCCATATTTCCAAGCCGCTATGCCTTTGGCCCACGCCAAATATAGCGCCCTAGGCTTGCAAGACTTGCAACCAGGTCAACATGGCCGTACGTGCCATTGGCACATGCCAACACGTATCGCAGCCATATTTCCAAGCCGCTATGCCTTTGGCCCACGCCAAATATAGCGCCCTAGGCTTGCAAGACTTGCAACTAGGTCAACATGACCGTACGTGCCATTGGCACATGCCAACACGTATCACAGGCCATATTTCCAAGCCGCTATGCCTTTGGCCCACGCCAAATATAGCGCCTAGGCTTGCAAGACTTGCAACTAGGTCAACATGGCCGTACGTGCCATTGGCACATGCCAACACGTATCGCAGCCATATTTCCAAGCCGCTATGCCTTTGGCCCATGCCAAATATAGCGCCCTAGGCTTGCAAGACTTGCAACTAGGTCAACATGGCCGTACGTGCCATTGGCACATGCCAACACGTATCGCAGCCATATTTCCAAGCCGCTATGCCTTTGGCCCACGCCAAATATAGCGCCATAGGCTTGCAAGACTTGCAACTAGGTCAACATGGCCGTACATGTCATTGGCACATGCCAAACACACACGCTGGTAGCCTAACTTGCAAACCGTGCAACCTACCAACAAGGCATTCCGCACATGCCATTGGCACATGCCAAACACACACGCTGGTAGCCTAACTTGCAAACCGTGCAACCTACCAACAAGGCATTCCGCACATGCCATTGGCACATGCCAAACACACACGCTGGTAGTCTAACTTGCAAACCGTGCAACCTACCACCAAGGCATTCCGCACATGCCATTGGCACATGCCACACACGCCACTAGCAGCTCTCGGCATTACCACTTACGCCGAGGTGCAACTCGCAACGAAGGCATTCCGCACATGCCATTGGCACATGCCACATGCGTCCCTAGCAAAGACCACTTGCACGCAAGATGCAACCAACACTCGAGACATCAACACAAACCGGGGATGCTTTCTAGGGTTTTGGTTTGGCGGTCACAACATGCAGCGTACACTACGCTCACATTAAGAAAGCGTGAAAAGGAATAAAGCGGTCAAATAAAAGAGGAAATAATGGTGAAAACGTTTTCACCCATTAACTCCATGCGGTTACCACCTCCTCCCATTATTTCACCATTTACTCTCTTCCTTCATGGGGTCAGGGTACGTTTCAAATCTCTACTTGTATAAATAGGTCTTACCTATTTCCACCAGACAACAGGTCTCGGTCAGGAGAAAAATACTACACTCTCAGAAAGGCAACTTTGCAAGCTCTCCCAAAAGCTTCCATCTCTTGCAAGCTTCCTAAGCTTTCACTTTTCGATACAAGTCGAGATACTACTCTCCTCAACACCTTTCTTTGCTTCCTCCCCAAATCAACCCTTCTCCTCCACTTTGTGACCGAAGCAAGTCCGGAACGGCCATTTCTTGGTTTAGGCCGGACTTGCATGATTGATCTCTCGAATCTATAAAGTGCTCACGTGCAGCACATTTGTTTAGGGTTTGAACCAGTTTCTCACTCACCTACCGAATTTACCGAAATCGGCAGAAACGATTTTTACCCATAAACAGATATACCTAGTTGAGAAGAGAATTGTTTTGCGAGGGGTTTGAGAACAAACATCCGGGGTATCTCAATGGCATATCTTCCACGAAAATTATATCGTCCAAATTAACCCACAATTATCGGAGCTGCTTTTTAGCACGTCCAAATTATATGTCCCTGTCTGTTTTATCATTGGATACAATTTCTAACAAAACCTTATTCAAATTTAACAAATTAGTAAGAAAAATGAAAAAGAGTCTAAACCCACAGACCACCCCACTACCGATTAGAACTTTATAATCTGAGAAAGGTGCATCAAGGTGAAGTAGGTTCCATTCTCAAACTTACAGAACTAAAAAAATAGAAAAAATATAGACCAAGTACAACAACTTTGAACTTCCAAGAGAGGACCGAATAATAGTCAAATCTTCATTGGAACTGATCCCGTCAAGATATACACTTTGTTATCATCATTACCAGTGGTAATGAGATCGGCTTCAAAGCCAGCATCTCCAATTGCTTGGATGAGTTTGTCCGAATCAGTGAGGGTGAGATCACTGAACCTTATTGGATACCCATTGCTGAAGATATATGGCTGAGAAGTGATCTTAAAAACCAGTACCTGCAAATGAAAACTAATATGGAAAATTGGAAATATGTCCCATTTTCACTAATTCGTTTGGGGATCTATCTCATAACGGAAAAAAATTAAGGGATCTATCCCAGAGAGAGAAAAAAACCGTTAAATACATTATATCCCACATGTGTGAGCTTACACATGCAAGAGATTGACTTTTCTACTCTCAGCATTTAGACGAGCGACACCGTCACTTATGATAAACAAAGCCCTCTCTGAACATAAGAGAAACAAATGATGAAGATTATTTACTAAACGAAGCCAAGAGATACATAGTTCTCTCATAAACTTCGTTGGGATTTCAGTCACAATATTTTATCCCAAAATCTCATGGCAGTCGTTGTTATCTCTCCACCAACATTATTAATCAATTCCAATCGAGTCATTTATGTACTTAACACTTTTGCTTTTGAAAACCCATCCCAGACCCTTCAATCTTATACACATATAATGTCCCTAAAATCAAGACATTCCAAATCCCCAAAATTCCATTAATTTGTAATGTTGGACCGAAGCTCAAGGGTCAAATCCTTTGTACCGAATACTAAAAAGTTGACATCAATAATCAACGCCCTATTCATCTAAACCCATAACCAACTCCACTTGTTTCAGCCATCAATAACAACTAATGGCAATGAAGTAGGTGTTACTGGTGGTACTGCGTTCGCAGTAGACAGATATGCGAGCTGCTGGAGTTCGATTAACATCAACCAATTCGTCTCCATCACCAACACGCCCATCTAATGGATTCTCTCGTCATCTGTTTCTTTTATGCGGGAATTTACAAGTGGGATGCACAAGCGCTCTTTGAACATTGACTTCTCCGATATACGTAAGAAACCTAATCTAACCTATAAGCTCGTGTGAAACAAACATGGGGATCCAAAACTCGACCGTCCGATCTCTAGGTGAAGTGTGCTCATCCAAACGATGAGGGTACAAAGGTAAATTTATCGCATGTGTAAGCCCACACATGTGGGATATAATGTATTTAACGGTTTTTTTCTCTCTCTGGGATAGATCTCTTAATTTTTTCCGTTATGGGATAGATCCCCAAACGAATTAGTGAAATGGGACATATTCCCAATTTTCCCAAACTAATATTAGTCGAAGTGGAAGCATAATCAGAAAATGCTTATGGAAAAAAGCCCCTTACAATGCACAAGGAAAAACTATTATGGTTTGCTCATTCATGTCACGAAACAGCGTTTTCTATGTCCCTTTTTAGTCGAA
Organism: Papaver armeniacum; assembly: GCA_023531295.1. Lineage (NCBI taxonomy): Eukaryota > Viridiplantae > Streptophyta > Magnoliopsida > Ranunculales > Papaveraceae > Papaver > Papaver armeniacum. The sequence continues at coordinate 38,991 of JAJJWW010014503.1, forward strand.
CGACCAACACTACAAAGAGAATCAATGTTTTTCGATGAAAATCCCTTTCTGTTGTTGCATACTAAGATAAGTGTGTCGCAGGAGCACCAGTAGCTATAATATCAGTGGTAGTCAACACAAACTAAACGAAGGTTTCAACCCATTCAAATACTCATTATCTTCAGTACTCTGCAAACTCAATTAGTAATTGCACTCACAGATCGAAAATGTTTCATATATACATTTATACCTATTTGTTATTTGATTAGACATGGCTTTTGTGGAAGAAAAACAATTCACCATTTCTAGATCAAAAATTTAAATTCCGGACAGTTTGAATTGAAAGACCTGAAAAGATAAAAACTGAAATGAAGATGTTGATTGATAAAGCTGTACTGTACGTTGGAAATTTGTTTCAACCTAAAATAGTCGTGGTCTCTGCGACACTCGCCTACTTCTTGTTCCCAGCTAGAATATATTCATCATTTCTGGTTCAAGATATCCTAGATCTCATTTCTTGATATTCAATATCAACTTTGCTGCTCAAAAAACAAAAAGATATATTACACATGCTTAAACACAATAGTACAAAAACAACACAAAAAAGCAAAAGAAAAAAGAACAACCTAATTCACTTGTTTATGGGGACGAAAGCCCAGCATGGATTCTCTAACTCATCTGTTATTATAGCTGCAACTCCATGAAACCAAAGCATACACCACGAGATAGCGTGTCCTTCAATAATTAAGATCAAAGACGGCAGCACCTCGATCAACCTCACTTGTTCTGATAAGAAGGTAGACTAATCACTTATTCAAGAATATTGTAGACGTAAGTGGTGCATCAACATACCTTCCTTTGGGTGTTTGACCTACAATCCACAGGAAAAAACAAACGATGAAAAAGAAAAGATAACAAATACATCTTGTTAACACATAGTCTACATAGTCTGGTACGTGTGTAGTATCACACACGATACCCTGTCGACCAAGATGGTCAGTCCGTTGTATATTTGGAAATCTGTTCTCTTTAGGAAACACGACACCTTGCTGTACAAGGAAATCGTGTATATAAATTGTAATCTGTTCAATACGTTTTATGTAAGTTAATCAATAAAGTTGTTATCTTCTGTTGATTTGTTTGAATTCTTCTTCTAGTCTATTCTTTGTTCTAAACCTAAGTAATTCTAAACCTGTTGAAACTGCAACAATAAAATAATGAAAATAAATATGTTTCATACTAAATTTCAGAAAAATGAAATAACTATGGATTGCAAACAACACACAGAGGACAGAGTCACTTGATCATCAAGCTGTCCTTAACACGATAGTTCACCGGTACGCCTCAAAAATGAGTGATGCTAATACCCTGTGGTGAAGTCGCATCCAGGATAAAACTGCCCGTTGCAAGTACTATAACCACTACAACACTTGCCCACTCTTACGAACTCAACAGCAAGGCACGAGATGTAAAAACCACATAGAGGGAGAGAGACGAAAAGAAGAAGGATAGTAGCCTCTTCTGGACACGATTTGTAAATGAGAAATTCATTTTCTTTTATAGGGAAAAAGGAGAGTTAATTCAGTGCACTAATTAAGGACAAATTAAGTCGTAAGTTATGACAGAAATTAATTGAAAAAAGTTTAGGAAATATTATGTCATAATGTTGACATAAGTTACAAAACTCATTTTGGTAAGTAAATAACTTTCTCCCAAGTCATATGCCCCAAGTTAAGCAAATCAATTAATAGAGAATAAAAAATTCATTTTAAATTCCTTAAGATAATTCAAAATAATCTTGAACAAAAGAAATAGACCTTGGTTGGTTGACATATGTCCACGGAGCAGGCACAAGCACGAGCCCTAAGCCCAAAGCCTTAGCGTCTTCTCACTTGTGCCCTCCCATCCATATTGGTAGCTAAGATACTCAGCGTATATGGAGTACATTTACCTCTAGTATAACCAATGTCGAACTAAAGGTCCTCTTTCATTCGCTCATAAGAAAATGAGCAAGCATCCTTAGTGACTCATAGGTCACAAGATCAAATCCAAACCAAGACTATTAAAAAACTCATTTTCTCCAACAATCCCCCACATGAATGAAATACTGATAAAACCAGAAAACGGAAAGCGAGAAATACCACTATAGGCAAGAGGTGTCCATGAGGTCTTGAACCTTTGCTTAGTGAGAAATTGCCGGAACTACTTGATGGACAGTGAACGCGATGTCTTGAACTGCCATCGTTTGGTGTAATCCGCGACAATAACCACGCGTGATATCTCTCTAGGTGCTGTCAAGTTCGTGTCGTTGTGTCCTTTTGGCCCCCGGACAAATCCCGTTTCTCGAGAATGCTTTAGAGAATCGCTCTATTCTCATAGGAAGCGACCCACTTCCACATTCAGATAGGTGAGTTCCATCAAGAGTGTTTACTGCTACACCCCACTTCAATCTTAAATTGAAACTATAAAACTCATTAAGACTTAGTTAAAAGTCATCCTTCTCATGAAGTCACACTATCACGTCTACACCATAGGGAAGGGGCAGAGAATGAAATTCTCTGATAGTGTTTACCTTGACCCACCACAAATTAGTTGTCTCATTCAAAACCTTGATCTTGGGATCTCCAGTCAGCAAGGTTGAGTATCCTTCATAGAAAGTTTATTTAATGAGCCTAAGCCCCATCCCCCTCGATGCATTACTAACTATCTCCTTGGACAAACCTTTCGTCAAAGGGTCCGCGATATTCTCCTTGGATCTTAACCATTCAATGGAAATAACGCCTTTTGAGATTAGTTCTTTCAGGGTATCGTGTCTTCTACGAATATGTATAGACTTCCCATTATAGTAGCTGTTTTTAGCTTTAGCTATGGCAGCTTGATTATCACAATGTATAGATATAGCTGGCACAGGCCTATGCCAGAGAGGAATATCTTCTAAAAAGCATCTTAGCCAAGCGGCTTCCTCTCCTGCTTTATCTAACGCAATAAACTTAGATTCCATAGTGGATCGAGCTATGCAGGTCTGTTTGGAACTCTTCCAAGAAACATCCCCACCTGCTAGAGTGAAAACATATCCAATCGTAGACTTAGACTCCTCTGAGCCCGATATCCATTTTGCATCACAATCCCTCAAGGACGGCAGGGTACCTTTCATAATTCAAACAAAAGGTCAAAGTGTATTTCAAATACCTCAATACTCTAAAAAGTGCATCCCAGTGTTCTTGCCCTGGATTACAAGTATGCTTACTTAATCTACTCACATCATAAGCAATGTCTGGCCTAGTACAGTTCATCAAATACATCAGACTTCCTATAACTCGTGAGTATTCAAGTTGTGACACTCCATTACCCTTATTCTTTTTGAGTCTACAACAAGGATCATACTGAGTATAAGCAGGTTTACAATCAAAATGATTGAATTTTCTAAGCACAGATTCAACATAATGAGATTGACTAAGACTATAACCGTTAGAATTTCTTCTAATTTTCATCCCTAAGATTACATCTGCGGGGCTAAGTCTTTCATGTCAAAGTTCTCATTTAACATGCTCTCAGTGGAATTAATTACATCCATGTTTGTACCAAGTATAAGCATATCATCAACATACAAGCATACAATCACACAGGCATCATTCACAAGTTTAGTATAGTCACACTTGTCAGATTCATTGATTTTAAAACCACTAGAAAACATTACATGATCAAATTTTTCATGCCATTGTTTAGGTGCTTGCTTAATCCATATAAATATTTTTTCAGTTTACAAACTTTGTTTTCACAACCTTTCACTACAAAGCCCTCGCGTTGTTCCATGTAAATTTCTTCATCTAATTCACCATTTAGAAAAGCTGTCTTTACATCCATTTGATGTATCTCTAGGTTATGAACCGCAGCTATAGCAATTAACATCCTAATGGAAGTAATTCTCGTAACGGGTGAGTAAGTATCAAAGAAATCTACACCTTCTTGTTGTGTATATCCTTTAGCTACTAACCTAGCCTTGTATTTTTGAACAGTTCCATCTATGTTACGTTTCCTCCTGAAGATCCATTTACATCCTATGGCCTTACACCCCTGGAGATAAATCTATTATCTCCCACGTATCATTCTCTTTGATGGATTCCATTTCACTAATACTCGAACTCTTTCCACCATGGAGCGGGGAGAAGTCATGGCCTCTCTAAAAGTTTGAGGATCAGACTCTACTAGTGTTACGAAGTCAGGTCCAAATGAGGTTTTGGTTCTAGCCCTTTTACTTATCCTAGGCTCAATTTCTACTTCATCTTCCTCTAAAGGTAAAGTCTGACTGGTTGAAGGGACATCTAGGGGATCAGCACATCTCTTACGAGAGTCGATTTCAAAGAAAAACGTTTTCAAAAAACACAAAGATCCCTAGACTCCATAATAGTATTCACACCAATTTCAGAAATTTCATAACTCACAACCATAAATCTATATGCAAGAGTATGCTCAGGATACCCTATGAAGACACAGTCAACAGTTTTGGGTCCTATCTTGGTTGTTTTAGGTTTAGGGATCCGAGCCTTAGCCAAACACCCCCACACTTTGAAGTCTCGCAAAAGAAGGTTGTCTACCTATCCATAATTTATATGGAGTTTTATCTCGATCCTTTAAAGGGTACTCTATTCAGATATAACAGCCGAGATGTGACTTCCCCTACAAGTTCGAAGGTAATCCCGAACTAATTAACACAAAGATTCATCATCTCCTTAAGGGTACGGGTCTTGCGTTCAGCTCCAGCATTGGACTGAGGTGAATAAGGAGGGGTAACCTCGTGTATTATGCCATGTTCTACACAGAAATCTCCTATAGGAATTCTGTACTCACCACCACGGTCAGACCTAATGGTTTTAATAGTAGTATTCAATTGGTTTTCAACTTCTAGTTTATACATCTTAAAGGCTTCTAAGGCATCATCCTTACCTCTAAGAAAATATATATGACAATACCTCGTACAATCGTCAATAAAAGTAACAAACCATTTCTTACCACCTCTAGTTTGAACCGATTTCATATCAACTAGGTCTGAGTGAATTAATTCTAAGGGTTTAGAATTTCTATGAACTTTTTTTGCTAAAAGGTTTTCTAGCATACTTTGATTCTACGCATACTTCACATTTGTGTTCTTTACCAAACTAAATTTGGGCACACAGCCTACGTTAGCCAGTTTATGCATTGACTTATAATTTACATGTCCAAGTCTACCATGCCAAATATTTAAAGACACACAAAAATAAGCGAGAAAAATCAATCTTATTCACAAAGCAAAGATTTATATTAAGTTTTATAGAGACCCTCGTCTTATAACCCTTACCCACACGCTTAGCAACTTGTTTGTTACCCACCCTCGGTTTTTATAGGTACCCAATCTCATCTAATATTACTAAAATATAATGTAGATTCTTCTCAACGAGTCACTACGTCTCAAAATTCATCCAAAGGTCAGCATTAGTAATAAACTATCCATAAGGATTTTTCATTAATTTATTACTAGATTAGTGGAGTGAGATTACCACTTTCCATTTACACGTCTTGACCAATTTATGCTTATGCGAAAATAAACATCCACCTTCGCTTATCCACGAAACTGTATCCACTTATCAATTTATTTTATAAAATCAAAAAGAAAAGATATTCCAATGATGAAAGACACCAATGGTAGAGGCTATTAATTTTGGGTTCTCTTAACTTGTATACCAGGGCACATGTTAAGGTAGGATAAAATAATATTATTTTGTATTAGTTACTGTATTTTTTGTAGATAACTAAAAAATCTTGGAAATCAAAGTTTGTTCTTTCTAGAAAGGGTAACTTCCAATTATACCCCTATATATTTTAATCTACACAGCTGTCTCCTTCTCATATGCATATCATTTCCAACTCAATTTTTTTACTCTTTCACACACAGCCGACCGGAAAAAAGGAAAAAAACACTTGCAGCTTCAGATTGCAGGTTTCGGTTGCCGGGGAGAGCTGCATCATCCACAACAATGGTGCCTAGATGAATTCTCCCAAATGCAGCAACAAGAGAATGTTGATTGACGAAGGCATGAAGCTCCATATAAAGTAGGCATGTGCTATATTGTAACTGATGGACATATAAGTACCTGGCAACGCGTATATATTCATCATATCTGACTTTGAAAGCATAAACAATGCCACCGCACACTGATAATTGAACAGATTCATCTAAATGGAATGTCTAGTTCAAAAAAAAAATCTAAATGGAATGCATTTAAAACATAATCCAAAAACCGATGTCAACCAAGTACGTCAACTTCCTAATTCTTATGCAATGGTGATATTGCGCATAGAACGAAGTCTCCTGTAACCCTTCAAAGACACTTTGGAACCTTATCTTGTATGGTTTCGGCCCATCAATCCATCTATTTCGCAATTAACATCCGCGGTGGATTTTTAATTTTTGCAAGATTCAAAATGATTTCTTTCACCATTTAAGAGTTGTTCTAGCCTACTTTTGTTTTTCCATGATTTGCAGTAAAGAAATTGAATTTGAAACGATATGTACATGAGAAGGAGACAGTTGTGCAGATTAAAAACTATTACAGGGGTATAAATGGAATTACCATTTCTAAAAAGAACAAACTTTGATTTCCAAGATTTTTTAGTTATCCAACAAGAAAAACAATAACCAATACAAGATAATATTATTTTATCCTACCTTAACATGTGCCCTCGTATACAAGTTAAGAGAACCCATTAATTTTAGGTGGAACTTTTCACTTTCACACACTTACTCATCGTATAAATACTAATATTAAGTCAAAGTTGCATGTAATTATATACTTTTCCCATTTTAATTTAGTCATCTTCTCTCCAAAGAAGGCAATTAACTTCAAGACAAAATATATAGTAATTACTCACTTTTTGATTTTAGTTTATACAATGTTCATCTTCTCTTCAAAAAGGTAATAAATGTCAAGACCTGTACCACACTTGCCGTAGTTTAAGAAACGTAATTAATCTTATCATTTAATGAGATAAAACTTCCCTATTCTTGTAAACAATAACGGTTTATAGTCCATCACTATAATTTACTCTCATCTTTAAAATATTTTTGATACAACTGGACAAAAATTCCTTCATCTAGTTGGTTACATAGTTTCATGAACTCACCTTTTCTCATTATCAACAAAATCAACTTGATTGGTTTTATGCTACTCCTTTTATGAATGCAATGGAATCATACGTGGGCATACATCAATCAATTAATTTTCATCCAAATCAAACATCAACAAAAAATTTAATTGTGTTTTGTTTTTCTTTTTAAATTATTTTCTTTCGAAACTAAAACGATTTAAAATTCAGAGAAAAGTGTATCGATTCAACTATTTCATTGTTACTGGTGCAAAGTTCTATCGTGTTAAGATTGTTGAAACTGCAACAATAAAATAATGAAAATAAATATGTTTCATACTAAATTTCAGAAAAATGAAATAACTCTGGATTGCAAACAACACACAGAGGACAGAGTCACTTGATCATCAACCGGTACGCCTCAAAAATGAGTGATGCTAATACCCTGTGGTGAAGTCGCATCCAGGATAAAACTGCCCGTTGCAAGTACTATAAGCACTACAACACTTGCCCACTCTTACGAACTCAACAGCAAGGCACGGGATGTAAAAACCACACAGGGGGAGAGAGACGAAAACAAGAGGGATAATAGCCTCTTCTAGACACCATTTGTAAATAAGAAATTCATTTTCTTTTATAGGGAAAAAGGAGAGTTAATTCAGTGCACTAATTAAGGACAAATTAAGTCGTAAGTTATGACAGAAATTAATTGAAAAACGTTTATGAAATATTATGTCATAATGTTGACATAAGTTACAAAACTCATTTTGGTAAGTAAATAACTTTCTCCCAAGTCATATGCCCCAAGTTAAGCAAATCAATTAATAGAGAATCAAAAATTCATTTTAAATTCCTTAAGATAATTCAAAATAATTTTGAACAAAAGAAATAGACCTTGGTTGGTTGACATATGTCCACGGCGCAGGCACAAGCACGAGCCCTAAGCCCAAAGCCTTTGCGTCTTCTCACTTGTGCCCTCCCATCCATATTGGTAGCTAAGATACTCAGCATATATGGAGTACATTTACCTCTAGTATAGCCAATGTCGAACTAAAGGTCCTCTTTCATTCACTCATAAGAAAATGAGCCAGCATCCTTAGTGACTCATAGGTCACAAGATCAAATCCAAACCAAGACTATTAAAAAACTCATTTTCTCCAACAAAACCTAAGTAGTTCTAGCTTGGTACAAGTAGCAAGAGTGCAGAAGCTCAAAAACATAACACAACATAAAGTACAAAGAATTTTCCGAGAATAAGGGCTTTAAGAAAATTGTTTACCCAGATCATAACCCGTATGTGAGAAATAATATCACAGATTCATCAAAAGTCAAAGAAGCCAAACCCATACCAGAGTTTCTGATTTTGTAGACATATATGAAGTTATGAACCTGCAGTAAAAAGTAAAATAGGGTTGTGTAGATCGAGTTGTAACATTAGAAAACAAAATATCAAGATTATTACTTTCATCACCTCTACCAGTATTCATTAGCTCCTCTTGCCGCCAGTATTTATGAGTTCCCATTGGGGCATCTATTGTTTCCACCCGATAAAGTTCTAATGTACATGGAAAAAAAAAGATTATTAGTCAAATAAAATCCTAAATACGGGCATCCAAAACAACAACAAAACATTAGAACATGCTTCCAAAAAAAAAAAAAAAAAACCTTACAAACAAAAAGAAACGTGCATATTGCAAAACCAAAAAAAATGGAAACAATATAGGAGTCACCGAACCAAAAATTTCTAAAAAAATACCTTCTTTTTTTTTAAGCATAAAAAAAATATTCTTTTGGTGATAATATCAATCAAGATCTTAAAAATCAAAACTTTGGCACTGAAATCCAAAACGAACTAAAAAACATAAAAATCAGCACTAATTTATACTTCATAGAGAAATTGAGCCACATACTTCAATGAAAATCAACCGAGCAGTTTTCAAAGAAGAGCCTCAATGAGAGTCACCGCAGCAGTTTTCAAAGGAGAGAAGCAGCAACAATCGACTACATTATATCTGCAGAAGACATAACAATAAACGTAAGCATCCATAAACGGAAAAAAAAATGCTAATGAGTAATGCTACCAAGGATGTATGAGTATTGCTAATGAGCATAAGAATGAATGTGCAGCAATATATAGTAATGCTACCATATATCACATCATTAACCGTGGCTATTTAACTTTGGGACCTTTAACTTGCTAGCTAATCCTATATTCATAGCCTCGGTAAGCCCATAAACCTAAGGTTTATAGAACCCACATTAATAAAACTGAAAATTAAAAGATATGTTAGAACTTAAAAGCGAGATTTTTCTTCAAAAGATATCTTATTATTCAAGTTTAGCACGTACAAAAAGGAAGGAGACTACTACTACTACCACCAATCAAGAATTTGGCAGTTTTTGTAAAGTAGTAATCCAGATCTTCAGAGTAATAATCCAACCGAAGCTGCAATAAATTAAAAAAAATCTTCAGAGATTGAATTTCAAGCCAACACAGAACTCCAAATATATTGTTTGATTAAAAAAAAAAATCAATTTTATAATCTGTATGTATTATAAAACCGGAACACAAATCAAAACTCCATGGATAAATTATTATTATTTTTTTGTTTTTTTTGATCGGCAAACTTGGGAAATATCATCATACACCTTCGTCGGTAAGAGATTACACCTTCTTCCATAATCTTCCACAAGAGATGCTAGAAAAGAAAAAAACAAATTTCAATAAGAAAAAACTGTCGTCAACTAATAAGAAATCAGAAGAGAATATATAATAACAGTATAAAAATAGAAAATCAGAAGAGAATATAATGATAATATCAAATTAATGATATTAATTTTCTAAAATATTAAACGAAAAAAAAATTGAAAACTGTCGTTGACATTACCTTGTTAGTATGATCATCCGAAACTACATCATAAAATCAATGTCAATGGTAGTAATCAATTGCAAAGAAATTCAAAAGGGCGATAGAAATGCTGTTGAGCTAATAGAACTCACGTTGAAATTTCATCCATATCAGCAACGATGATTCCCCGCTGCCGTAGCCAATGGTGCCAAAATATATGCAAAACAACAACAGAAAAGATTAGACAACTAAACCCTGAACGATAACAGAAAAAATACAATAACAAAACCCTAGCAAAAGAAAACGCTATGTGTGAACAGTAATGCCCGGAAGCTTTATATACAGAGTTGACAAACCTAGAGTTTCCATTAAAGAAAACTTCATTTAAAAAACAATATCATAAATAATTTTTATAATTTTGCATAAACATTATTATTGCAATATTTTTTCTAAAAAAATATTGAGCATATCTCGCACATCTATGAATAGATTTTTTTACTATATGGAATGTATAATAATAACAATATTGATGAAAGTTAGAAACCCTCGTATTGCCACGATTAGTGTATGTAGATATTTATTTTTAATTACGGAAAAACAAAGTCAAACGATTATTGATTGTTTTGTATTATCTTCTTTTGATTATAATCTCTGCTCTCAATTATTTATCCAAAATATTAACAAAAATTCTAACTGATGTGCAGGACCATTAACAAAGAGACATTACAAAAGAGATTCATCGTCAGATCAAAAGGTTAGCACCCATGATCGAGTTAATCAGTTTATTTTTTTCTTTTTCGATTTATTTATTTTGGAGTTTAATCGATAGTTTGGGGTTGTAATTAGAAAAATTATTTTTATTAAGACTGTAAACGGACATGGGACATTTGACGTTATTTATTTATTTATTATGTGATAATCATTTGATTTATTGTGGGATCGATGCATAATTCATTGATTATCATGATGCAATTGTGGATTTTTTTTATTTAATTTGTTGATTATCATGATGAAAAGTTGGATTTTGTGATTATCGTGATTGAAAAATATATTTAAGATATTTTAATTTTTCCATTAATATATATTTGGCATGTTATGAGATTTTTAAAATCTAGCTATTTTAGATTAGAAGAATATTTTGGATTTAGCTATTTTATTATTGGAATAAAAAAATATTATCCTTGAATTTTATTGGCTTAAATTTAATAACTTTACAACAACAACAAAAAAAACGAGTGGGGCCAGAATTAACCAGAAGCGACAATTAACGTGGAGTTTTGGTGAATGTGGAGCTCCGGTGAATGAGAACGCGTTAAAAAACTCTGTTATTATATAGAGAATTAAAAGAATTCAAGTTTTGAGTTACTTCCTGTGAGGCCATTGGTTGTAGATTCCAAACTTCCTTTGCATAGTCACAGTCGAAAAAGAGATGGTAAGTAGATTCGACAACACTATTACAGAAAATGCACTTGTTTTCAACTGATCTAAGCTTTTGTCTAGTAGGTAATGCATCTTGTAAGCATTTCCATATAAACAATTTGATTCTCTGATATGTATCCATGGCCCATAATCATTTCCAAAAATTTTTAGTTTTGTCTGGGATGTTGTTAGATGGATTAGAAAGTTTTGCATAAAGAGTTTTAACTGAAAATTCCCCATTCTTAGTTAATGTCCACATGAGTTTGTCTTTTTTCAAGCTTCCCCCATTGGTATTGTACAGTCTAATGTTTGTAATTTTCTGCACATCTGAATTGTCAAATAATGAATGTAACAGATCAGTATTCCACTTTTTCGTGTTTGAGTCAATTAACTCAGACACCAGTGTTATAGTTGTGTTTCTTAGAGGAACAGACTCAGCCAAAGTTTCTCCCCTAGATGGAAGCCATTTATCTTCCCAAATGTTTATTAACATTTTGTTACCCACCTCCTAAATGCTATACTTTTTAATATGTTTTATCCCCTGCAAGATGCACTTCCAAATCCATGAAGCTTGTGATTTGTTCTTGGAGTGTAAGGCTCCTGTTTTCTTGAAGTATTTACCCTTAAATATTTGTGCCCACAGGTCATCAGGGTTGCTAACCAACCTCCAAGCTATTTTACTTACCATAGCTTGGTTTACTTTGTTAGCTTCTTTAAAACCTAAACCCCTTGGTTCATCAAGCTTACATAAAAAGTCAGAGGACTTTATATAAATGCCTTTCGAATTAGAGTGCTTCCCCCACCAGAAGTCCTTCTGGATGTTATTTATTCTTTTTGTTATCTTTTTTGGTAAGACAAAGCAGCCCATGTTAAAGATCGGCATGCTTGATAAAACTACTTTATTCAAAACAATTTTACTTGGTTGTGACAAGATCTTCCCAAGCCAATTTTTAATTTTTTGCTCTATTTTTTCAATTATGATATCAAAGGCTTTCAATTTTGATCTATATATAAACAAAGGTACCCCTAGGTTATGTTTATCTTTTTTATCTTCACTAGTCTGCAAATTATTCCCATGTGTTTGTTATATACCTTTTTACTGAAAAATAAGCCTGACTTTTCGAAGTTTATGACTTGTCCTGATGCAGCACTGAATATGTGTATGGCTTCTAATAAGTTCTTGCAACTCCTTAAGTCTGCCTTAGTAAACAGAAGCATATCATCCGCGAAGAAGAGATGGGAAATAGGGGGAGATTATGAGTAAATTTAATCCCCTGCACTTTTTTTATAGTTTTTAGCTGATTTAATAATCGAGAAAAAACATTCATACAAAGGATGAAAAGGTATGTAGATAAAGGATCTTCGTGCCTAATTCCTCTTGATGGTTTAAAATCCTTACAACGATTGCCATTAAGTAAAACAGCAATGGAAGAAGTAGAAAGTCATTGGTAGATTAAATTACACTAATGTTCAGAAAACCCGAAAGAATTTAAAGTTTTTATCAGAAAATTCCGATCAACCCTGTCGAGAGTTTTTGACATGTCGATTTTCAGATCGATGTTGCCTGTTTTTTTTTTTTTAGTTTTCTTCATAGAGTATACTATTTCATGGGCAACAACAATGTTGTCTGAAATATGCCTAGACGAAAGAAAAGCAGATTGTAAGGGGGAGATTATGTTTTCAAGAGATTTCTTAAATCTATTAGCTATAATTTTATAAGGTGTATTGCACAGGCCTATTGGCCTGAAGTCAACTGGTGACTTTGGCTTTTTTTTCTTTGGTATTAAAAATAAGAAGGTTTTATTTAGTTCAAAATGTAGATGTTTTTTCTTAAAAAAGTCTTGAATGACAGTGACCAGTTGAGGACCAACTATCCCCCCAGTTATGTTTAAAGAAACTTGTCGGAAACCCATCAGGTGACGGTGCCTTATTTGTTTAAGATTTTTGACTACCTCCCATATTTCTTCAGGGGTTGATGTCCTAGTTAGTGTTAAGTTTTCCTCAGTAAAAATACAAGGCATAATATGAGAGAAAATCTGATCATCCGTGCTAGAAGAACTAGCAGTGAAAAGATTAGAAAAGTAAGAAGTTAGAACTTCTTCAATTTCAGGTCTGGAAGAGACTACTATATCATTTTTATCCTGTATGCAGTCTATGTTGTTCATTTTTATTATTTTCAGGGTTGTTACATGAAAGAAGGTGGTATTTCTTTCACCTAAAGCGATTGTGTTATTTCTAAATTGCTTCTTGATACGTATGATCTCTATACCTTGGTAGCTATTACTATAAAGGTGGAATTCAGAATAATAATAGACGAGAAACTTAAGAAAACAGAACACAAGTAGTGATTCGAAGAAATTTATCTTCTCTAGATTATGAACAAGAAAACGATTTACAATTCTCTCTTTGTTAGGCTCACAATCTCTCTAAACAGTAGTTAGCCCTAAACTGTTTGCTAAGCTTGCTTTTACAATAATCAATTGTCTCACAAACTTCTCTAGGTTTCTGTGTAAACCTTTCTTCTCTAGGTACGTCTGTATCAAGAAAACAATCACTAGATGTCTTAGCTATGAGCTAAACATCTCTATTTATAGGCTTGGTTTGGTTTCCCAAACCTCTTAGGAATCTATTTTCTTTTGTAGGACTAATTCCTTTTCTAGGTATATTACCTAAACTAAGAATACTGCTCAAAACAATACTCCTTCCTAAACTAGGAATTTTTATCCTAATCAAGGAATCCTTCCTAATATAGGATTCTATCTTCAATTCTTCTTGAGGATCACTAGTTCTCAGGGAAAGGAAGATACACATGTATCATGTATCATGCCCCCCCCCTCCCCCTCAAGAACTTGAACTCCTGTGAAATTTATATTGTAGGTTAGGGAACTCGTGAGTTCCTTTCACCCTGCTGAACCATCTATCCTTGCCGGGAACTTGACCTTGACATCTACTTAGGAAAGTCTCATTCTCTTCCTGGCGTGTCTTTGTCGCTCTTCGCTCCATAATGCAATCTTCTTCGAGTGATTCTTCTCTATCAAACCATAAGTCTTACACATGTGGTTAGATCATCTTGTCATCTCCATCATCATCCAGTAATGGTGGTTCAAACATACTTAACCTTCTTAGGTCTTCTTCTTGTTGTTTGGTAATGTATTCCAAACTAACTCTACTCGGCTTCTCGTCAAGAGAACGGATCACAAGAAGAATGAATTTTGTACTAGCATTCACCAACCGCTTAACCTGAGTGGCTGTAATCAAGCTTGCTCCCTCAGGAGGAGAGTTAATAGCTCGTATTACAAAAGCTTTCCCATCTTTGGTAAAGGTATACTTTTGCTCCCTCCTATGTAAAACCGCATCTTGATCCCACAAGTAAGGACTACCAAGTACAACTTGACAAACATCCAATGGAACCACATCACATGTAACCTCGTCAATGTATGACTCATCAAAAGCAAACTTGAACGTGCACTGTTTTGCAACCTGTAGCCCACCTTCCTTTTGAAGCCACCCTAAAGGATAGGGTTTCGTATGTTTGAAAGTCTTCAAACCCAAATTCTGTACCAAAGAATGTGAAAGTAAATTCTTCTGACTTCCCGGATCAATAACAACATCTATTAGTGTTATCTTAACCTGCATATTAACCGTGAAGAGTCGTTCCCTAGTATCGTCTTTTGTAAGTTCTTCCACGCCTCCTGCCATTAGAGAGAGCTTTTGATTAGGTTCTGTTAGTCCTTGGACTTCTTTTTGAACTTGTGCGACTAGTGTTGCCATCATGGCTTTTTTCTTCTGCAACCCTTTTGGTTTTAGATTAGGATACTTCATCCAACACTTGTCAACAACATGCCATGTTTGTTTGCAATGAGTGCAAATCAAACCTTCTTTGTTTTTAGACTTCCTATCCTCTTTGCTCTTTTCATATCCTTTAGCGACGAAACTTCAAGACTTCGCCTTGACGTTTCCCTCAACATCAGTTTTCTTCAGCCTGCCTTCAATGGCATTAGCTTTTATACTTGCTTCGGAGATAGTATCTACTGAAAACATCTTCAACTCCTTCTGTATATACTCATGGAACCCGGAGATATATTTCATATAGATAACATATTCTCCCAAGTCTAAATCCAAAATCATAGCTCGATTCTGAAATTTTGAAGTATATTCTTGCACGGTTTGGTTGTAAGCCTGCTTCAAGTTATACCACTTGAACCATCTCTCCTCAAGGTAGCCAACCGAATAAAACTGTTTCCTTACGACTTCCTTGAATCTTTTCCACGACAATACTCCCTTACCTAGGTTTTATTTTTGATAAGCTTTCCACCAGGTTGGAGCATGCTTTTGTAGCTTCAATGCCGCGAAAGTAATCTTTTCCTTTGAACCATATTCAAAGAAAGAAAAATACGTCTCTAGATGTTCAATCCAATCATCCAATTTTTCTACGTCGACACTTCCATCGTAAAGTGGAATATCAACACGAAAATCAATTTTCAGATTATTACCATGAGGTTTAGTTGAAGTAGGACTTTTAAGAAACTCACTTTTCTTCTTTTCATCATCCTCATCTTCTTCTTCTTCTTCTTCTTCTTCTTAATCGTCTTCTTCAGAATCATCTTTTTCCGAAGCTTCAGGTGAATGTGTAATCTTTTTCTTCGTCTTCGTCTTGGGTGTATGAGAACGAATACATTCACTCAGCTCCTGAAGGGTAACTTGAATTGACTTCATGTCTGTTTGCAGCGTAGCCACCTTTTCTTCCATAGTTTTTGGTTCACCTTCCTTAGGATCATCATCTGACTTTGTCATCCTTGATCCCCTTGTTTTCTTAACGTCTTCTAGCTTCTCGAGTACCTCACCAAGATTTATGTAGAGATATCTAGTGAAAACCATAAACCACAGGGATTTACCCTAAAAACTAACCTTGCTCGTGATGCCAACTTGATACGTATGATCTCTATACCTTGGTAACTATTACTAGAAAGGCGGAATTCAGAATAATAATAGACGAGAAACTTAAGAAAACAGAACACAAGTAGTGATTCGAAGAAATTTATCTTCTCTAGATTATGAACAAGAAAACGATTTACAATTCTCTCTTTGTTACGCTCACAATCTCTCTAAACAGTAGTTAACCCTAAACTGTTTGCTAAGCTTGCTTTTACAATAATCAATTGTCTCACAAACTTCTCTAGGTTTCTGTGTAAACCTTTCTTCTCTAGGTGCGTCTGTATCAAGAACACACTCACTAGATGTCTTAGCTATGAGCTAAACATCTCTATTTATAGGCTTGGTTTGGTTTCCCAAACCTCTTAGGAATCTATTTTCTTTTGTAGGACTAATTCCTTTTCTAGGTATATTACGTAAACTAAGAATGCTGCTCAAAACAATACTCCTTCCTAAACTAGGAATTTTTATCCTAATCAAGGAATCCTTCCTAATATAGGATTCTATCCTCAATTCGTCTCGAGGATCACTAGTTCTCAGGGAAAGGAAGATACACATGTATCACTTCTTAGCAATTTATTCTTGTGAATCATACAGAGCTTCGAGTTCTAGAAGTTTTTTGTTTATAAGAGTGGTTGTAATGTTGTTAGAAGGTTTTGCATTTAATTTTTCTAAGGTTTTTAGAAGAACTTTAATTTTTTTTATGTGGTTTTCCAAAAACGTCTTTTTTCCAAGTACTAAGATTGTTACCCAGGGTTGAAATATTTTCAATTAGATCTAAGGTAGTATTCCTTGAGTTGATAATCCAAGAATTTTTAATAACCTCTATACAAGAAGGTTCTTTTAACCAAGTATCGTAGAACTTAAAAGTTGGAGACAAAAGAGAATAAGAAAATTTTAAAGAGAGACTAATTGGCCCATGATCTGAGCCAATAGCCACCAAATTTTTTAGAGTAGCTTCTTGGAATTCCATATTCCATTGAGCATTGGCCATGGCCCTGTCAAGCCTCTGCTTTATATTTGCCAGACCCTCTCTTTTGTTACTCCAAGTAAAAGTGTTACCTTGGTAACCCGGATCTTCCGCACTGCTTTTTTGAATTAGATTTATGATTGGTTCCATTTTTGTCTGTCAAAAGGAAGGAATCCCTCATTTTCCTCACTATTAAGGATTATATTGAGGTCACCTATGACCATCCATGGCATTGAGGTTAAGTTAATCTTTTGTGCAATGTTTTCTAATTGTCCCAGGACCTCTAGTTTCATGTCATGTTTTGGTGAACCGTAAAAACAAGTAAGTAACCATTCCTTTGAATGGAAATTATTTTTTACTATAACATTTATCATATTGAGGTTCCATTGAACAACTTCAAAGTGGAAGCCATCAACCCAAGCCAGTGATAGGCCCCCATCAGTACCATCTCAAAGGAGTTTAGTGAGAAAGATTCTTAACTTTTTTCTACATTTTATTGAAGACGATTTGATAATCAACATGATTAAAAGAAAAGGATAAATTGTTTACAGGAAAGAGTTGAGAATATATATACTCTCTCTTCTCTCAAGTCAATTATCCTTTTAAAATTCTCACATGCTATTGACACATTCACACATTTCACAGAACACACACATACTTTTTGTCTATGTTATCACCTCCCCTCAATTTCAAGTCGGCTGAAAGATAGCTTGAGATTTATAAGAGCATTGCTCGGTTGAACTCACAAGTTTTGCTATCTCAAGCTTGTTGTCAATGTTAGGTTTTGAATTTGGTAGTTGAGTATCGGACTTCTCCTTCGAAGACTGAAGATCGACGAAAGTATTTGGAGAACTTCATCAATAAGGTATGTGAAGACTGAACCATTCTATTTTACTCAGTATCTTACCATTATATCTATTTGAGACTATGTCGTATGACTTCGAGTAGATTTATTGCAAAAAAGAAATTTCAAGTCAAGCTTGTCTTGTTAAAACATCTAGAAGTATGATTAAAGGATTGGATGTTCAAAAATCCTTACAATATTAGTTCAAACAATTTAATTTCAAGAGTTAATTTTTGGAACAATTTGAAAATTGCCAAAGCAATGATTTTATCATTTGGGAATGTTTCAAACATCAAAAGAGAGAAATTCAGAACTTCTGATATTTCGACTCATAGTAGGTTGGCGAACAATATCGCAAACCATATATATCCGAGTTTCTGAAATACAGGAAGGTTGGCAAACCTGTTCGTAAACCATAATTTCAGAACGGGACAGTTTATGAACCCACTTCACGAACCGTGGTGATCCGAATTTTTAATATCCGTGTAAAAGGCTAACAGTTGGCGAACCAGATTCACGAACCATGTCCATCTGAGTTATCAAGCCGAGTAGGGTTGGCGAACCCGGTTCACGAACCATTGCACCCTGACTCGTGAACTATGCTTTACGGTTCACGAACCGTTTCACCAACGGTCCCAGTAAAACTTTGGCAAATGCTTAAAGTCTTTTTTTTTTTTTCAAATATGTCTAGCATTGCTATGAATCTCATAAACACCTATGATACATAATTGGTCACTAAAACACTTTTGTATATGCATCATGATTAAATTCTTAAGTGTTTAAATGAATATCAAATTGCTTATGGTTCATAAGGCATACTTGCCAAAAAACGATCATTATACACGGTTCCGTTATTGGGCCACTGTGTATATTAATATTCTTCTATGTGATTTCAAAACTAATTCTCACATGCTTACTTGAAACCCTAATTAGAGTTTCATCTAAACAAAGAAAGTGTTTACTTGAATCTCAAGTTATCTTATCTTGAATTCTAAGCAACCCTTAGTCTTGAACATCTATAAATAGAGATGTTCTTTCAACTGGGAAATTCAATCCCCGATACTTCTATGTCTAAGTTGATAGCTAAAGTCGTCCTCTATTGACCTAGGTTTCCTATAAGAAACATAATTAGGTTTACGACTAAAAGACTTCATTTTGGGGATTCGCGAAGCCAAGTACGACTATTTTTTATCATGATAGTTTGTGTATCCTGATCACGCTATTCTATTATCGAGGTTTTCGCAATCTCTTTCAAGTGAGACAGATAGAAATCGCAAAGTTCTCTTCGTCACAGACTTTGTGATTCCTCAAGATATATATCTGAAAACTATTTTTAATTCATAGGTTGAAGATTGTTCTTGAGAGGTGGTAAAGAATACATGCTTCTCATTTAAGTGAGTGTAAGTGTTCAGGATTAATTTATGAGGTTTTCTAGCTTTGTCTATTACAAACAGATTTCCAAGCATTGATCTTTGATCTAAAGGGAAATCAAATAGGTTTATATGTTAGAGGCAGATTGGTATCAAAAGTTTTCACTTACGTTGAAGCAACTCTTAGGCCATAAAGGACGTCAGTTAAGGGAATCAATTGCGTATATCCTTGCGAGATTTAAAAGAGGTAAAGAGCGCGACTGTAACTGAATCGCTTGGAAGGTAAATTCGGTCTCAACTACATTCCAGTTCGAAGTCTGACAATATGTTAGTGTTTATAGTGGCTTAATACAGTGTGGTGTTCAAAGCTGGACTAGGTCCCGGGGTTGTTCTGTATTTGCGGTTTTTCTCGTTAACAAAATTTCTGGTATCTGTGTTATTTCTTTTCCTCATTATATTTTGTTATATAATTGAAATATCACAGTGTTGATGGTGGATTTTCAACAAAGGATAAAACCGTAAAATCATGATACTGCATGTTTCTGACACGGCTTTCAGGCATGTGATGATTCATACTTTATGAGCCATGATGAATATGTTTCTCGAAAAGCCTCCACTAGCTGAGCGTTCGATCCCTGGCATTTCATCATGCCCTCTATGTAGAATAACATAATTGGGCGGTTCTCCGTATGATTGAGGGCATTAACGCCTTTCGTGACGTTCGGTGACACTCACTGTTCCCTGATTATGTAGAGAGACCGTGTATAGACTCAGGTGGTTCTCCGTAAGATTGAGAGCATTAACGCCTTCAGGTTGCCAGTAACACTCGCTGCTCTCTGACTATGCACCTTTCAGAATGTGTATGACGATTTAACTGGCTAATACCCTTTCTGCAATAGATTAATTCTGCCATGACATTCACTACTGAATTCTCAGGAGATAATCTATTTTTATTGCTCCGATTTCACGATCGAATCCATGTCTTGATCTCATGGAATGGCGACAAACAAACTATCTTATCTCATTACTCCGATTTCATGATAGAATCCACGGCTGATCTCATAAATGGTAATAGATAATTTTATTATTCTGAATTCATGGTCGAATCCACGGCTGATCCTATGAATTGATAATAAACAACTACTCATCTTTATTACTCAGTTTCATGAATTATTCTCCACTTAATTTCATAAACTCATAAAAAAATATTCAACAACTGGGCATCTGGACCATCACTGAGTAAGCCCCATAAAATAGTGCCAGTGTACTCGACAATGATGCACGACCGAGCACCCGAATGCACAAACGAGCATTCAAAAATATGAATAAATGAGGAATCCTACACAAAATAGGAGAAAACAATAATAATAATAATAAAATAATAAGAGGCGCCCATGGGCCGGGCCCACCGCTGGCTGGCCGTGCCCGAGCCGTGGCCGGTCCCATGCCTCCCCCATTATTTTTCCTTATTTTGTTATTTTCATGAACTCATGAAAACTCCTTAATTCTAGCAACTTTCCTTGTTTGAGCAAAACTCACGGTTTCTCCATATTTTCATGGTTTCATAAGAAATAATAATATAAAATAGGGAAAGGTGTTGCGGGACCGGGCAACCTAGCCGGCCGGCCATACCCTAGTCGTGGCGGTCCCATACCTTACAATCCCTAGCCTTTTATAATTATTATTTCCTTAATCTCATGAAACTCCTCCGTTTCAACAAAATTCATGGTTTCTCCATAGTTTCACGGTTTCATGAAAAAATAATAATATAAAATAGGGAAAGGTGTTTCGGGACCGGGAAACATAGCCGTCCGGCCATGCCCTAGCCGTGGCCGGTCACACACCTTACAATCCCTAGTCTTTTGTAATTATTATTTCCTCATCTCATGAAACTCCTGCAAAAATCATGGTTTCTTCATATTTTCTCAAATATTGCTCAAATCATGAAAAAGCAAAAGCCAAAATGGTCATACGACCGGATAGCCTCTCACGGCAATATTAAATGTTAAAATACTCTTATTTTAATATTTACAAAATATGGATCAATTGAGCATACATGCTCATTCCAACAAAAATCAAGAATTTCAGTCAAGATCAAACTCTTCTGAAAATCCAACATGTTGCTCAAACGCACATTTAAAAAATCTTGAAACTCTCAGGATTGAGATACGGTCATTGTGGTGACACGGTCATGGTATCTTGACCGACCAAGGGACTCTAAGGCTTGCAACGAGCCGGTCCCACACACTTTCATAATTTTGACCTAATTTGCTCAATTGCTCATACTGGGCCCAAACTCTTTTCAACTAACCTGGAGTTTGTTCAAACGACCACCAGCTGGTTCCACGACCACCAAGAGCCGGTTTCATGCCCTCTTGGTTGGTCCCTCACTTTCTCATAATTAGGTTTTATGACCTAATGCTGAATCGAGCAATATTTCGATAAATGATGAAACCATCATTTAATCATCATTCTTCCACCAACCGGCCGACTAAGGACCCTGGTGCATGCTCACTCAAGCACTTGGGCGTCATATGGATATCCATTACTCCATATGGTCGGTCCCTTTATCACTCATAACTTATTTTTCAGCGATTCATCAATTGACGAACAATTGATTAAAAATTAGGGTTTCGAATAAACGCTCCACGAATCATCATTCTGAGCAAAGATTCAAACACTAATAAATTTATGTTGATTCAGCAATCAAACATCTGGATTAATCATATAATATTTGGTAGTCTACCAATATTTTAATTAATATTTTATTGGGTCACGACATCCATAAATAGTTTGTCGAATTGAGCAATACTTGCTCAGTCCATCAATATTCAGTAAATTATCGGTAATTTACTAAAATGAGCAATACTTGCTCAGTTGCTCGAATATTGATCCAGCTATCAATATTATCAGCAATCCATCATCAACTTTACAATTTTTGCCAACATGTGCAATATCAACATCATTCAAAGAACTACGCATGTTCAATCCATGAATCACTGAGTATTCATCACTCATGCTCAATTCAACAAAATCTAGACTCACTGTCTAATAGTCAACAACTGACTAATTAATACACGTCTGTCATGCAGACTCCATGATTTGCGAGCCATCAATCACGTCATATTGGGGGATGTCAATTGGGGTTTTGGTCTCGCGGCCTACAGCACGTGGATTCATCCACAATGAGAAATGTGAGTAAGTCGTGCAAACGGTTGAAGGAGTTAGCAAAGTAGTGTGTGGATGGTTAACCAAGTCTCCACACGACCTGTAATTGGTTTTCACAACGATTTCCTGCTTCCCCACTCTTTCACTCAAGAAACTGTCACACTTACATGGATCAAGGTCTTTACCATTCTTGTAGTATAAATAAGTCTCTGAATCCATGATTGAGGACAAAGAATGATCTCTAGCTATCAACATTCGTCTATCACAGAATTTTTCGAGTCAACACTCTCGAGAATTCATCAATCTACCAGAACTTATTCAAAACTTCAACAGTTCACCATTATTGCAGAATCCTTCAACACATCCATAATCCTTGATCATCATTGATCCCACACAATTCTAAGCTTCCCTCCTATAGATCAACCCATCTCCCTCTTTGCGACCGAATTGACTCTGGAACGGCCATTGACTTGGTTTAGGACGGAGTCCTACAGATTGATCTCTCGAATCTAAGCACTCCATTTGCAGTGCATCTGTTTGAGGAATAGTAGTTTGCTCGGTTGAGGAGTCTCGACAACACACTCGTCTCTTCAATTCCTTGAAAAACCAGTGAATCGTTTTTCCCCATCTACAGATTGGCGACCACAGTGAGAGATTAATCTCTCGGTTGCAATCCCATATTTTCACAAAATGGTCGATCTTAGGTCAGGTTCAGTTACAAATCCTACCACAAACAACGCTAGCACTAGCAACAATGGTGGTACTCTAAAAACTACTATTGCTGCCAACATCGTTGCTGGTGATACCACTCCTTCTCAAACCAACATTGAAGACCATCCCCGGTTCGGCCGCTCTCCCAAAGAAATCAAAGAAAATTCGCGCACCATAGCTGATCTCATGAAGGTCCAGGAAGTTCTCGCCAAAAATCAAATTGACATGGCTGCAACACAGAAGAGCTGTGCAATTATCTCAAAACTCTCAACGACAAGATGTCAGAGAAAACTCAAGAGAATGGAAAAGCGAAAGAAACATCTTCGACTGCTGATCCTGAAGTCACTCCAATCCATGTAGTAGACGATTATGAAGTTCACAAGGATGCAGATAACCCACCAACAAAGGAACCTGCAGGCTTCATCACTCGTGAAGACCAGGAACGCTTCATGGAGGATCGAGGAAAAGACAAAGCATCATCTGTTCATCGTCATCAACCTCCATATCCTGCTGCTACATAAAAAATTCCTCTCCCGAAGGGCTACACTTCCCCAACGTTCACACTGTACAACGGAACAGGGAATGCTCGAGAACACGTCTCTTGATTCCTGGAGGCACTAGGAGAGCACGAGCACAACCATGTCGTCCGTCCGAAGGAATTCTCGAAATCTCTCGATGCACCGAGCATGCACCTGGTACAACAACATTGCACCTGGGAGCATCGCTAATTGGGGAGCAATGGTTAACGCCTTTTACAGGAAATACTTCTTCGTATCTGAGCAGGTTACTCTTTCTGACTTAGGAAGGATGGCTCAGAAGAGTACTGAACATCTGAATGAATATGTGAAGAGGTTCAGAACACAAGCTTTGGATTGTCACGACCCTAATGTCACCGAACAACAATTGGTGGGCTTAGGCATCAACGGGATGATCCCGATTTACAGAGCTTTACTGAAAAATCTCCGATTCCAGACCTTTTCAGAACTTCATGAAGCAGCCAAACGATCAACGACTACTGCACCTGCTTTACTGGAAAGAGCAAAGTATGCAAGGTGGAGGAACCTTGAAACAGCCGATGCCTAGTCAAAAATCAGTACAATCTCCATCCTTTAACAAACGTTGTTACCGAAAGGAATGAAAGGAAAGCCAAGACACAGTATCAGAGCACTTCTCCAACATCCCAGGCTTCTCTGAAGGCGCAAAGAAAAGATAACCAATCCTGAAATTCACAAACCTCGACCCGGTATCAATGAACGGGGAAATGATCAGACAGACTCAAACTTCTCTCTTCTCATGAAGGAGTGATCGAGTTACTGGAAGTCTGGGTTCAAGATGGTGCAATCATATTGTCGTTCATGGAGAGAGCCAACTGAAGAAGAAATGGAGAATCCCAGGTACTGCCTTCATAGGTTCATCGATCATCCAACAAGTAACTGCAATATTTTGAAGCACATCTTCAAAGATAAGGTTGATCCACAATAGCTTCAACTGGGGACTGAAGGAGTACACAAGAATCATCTCCCGATCAAAACCTTTACACTCTCTGAACAACCAGTCAAAGAAGCTGTTCAATCGTTGATCGAGCATATCTGTGAAATTGTTCTATCTGTCTAAGGTACTAAGGAAAGACATGTTCACAGCACCGAATTACATTGTGTCAAACGTCTTTCCATCCCGGGAATACTCCTTGAACCTTCATCCACAGACAAGGAGATGCACGACTAGGGACTGCTTACCACAGTCCATCTCAGAGGAAATGAATTTGGAAGAATGTTGATCGATGCTGACACCGCCATCAACATCATTCCACTGAAAACCCTCAGAATCGCTGGAATCACTCGACAAGAAGCTACTTGTCATCCCATAATTAGATCACTTGGAGAAATTTCGAACTTTGACGAGGTTGAAGCAAGAACTTGCAAAAGATGCATAAACATTCATCAAGAGGTTCCGCACTCAGGCAAGTCTCATTCCTTCCATCTCTATGTCATTTATTTCCTCACATGTTATCCTAGCATGGGGACTCAATTCTGTTAGCAACTCTGCAATACGTCATGAATGGTAGATTCACCGCACTAGTATTTCACCAAGCGGTTGAATCTGACACCGCTTCGAATCGAGCATCTCACTGAGACATTCACTACTGAGAGATGACGGAAGCATGGAAAAGAATACTTTGGGAATTTCTCCATAGACTTTTAGGAATGTCCATGAGTATCAAAAATCTCTGATGTCTGCACAAGTGTTGAATCCCGCTATCGCAGCGGAATACTGAATCAACAGAAGATACACGGGCCGAAACGATCAAGCCTAAGACATTCGACACTTTAGCGCTCAAGCATATAAGAAGCCTTCGAATTGTACTCCCAATCAAAGAGTACACCTTCAATAATAACGCTTCAGCACAATATCTCGACGTGACACACTGGTTCAACACCGACACGATCAAAGTATAGCTGAATTACAATCGATAAGCCTTCATTATCCCATGATAAGACTTCTGAAGCAGATGCAACATCATTCATCAATGGATGCTACAAACTCCTTCAACTCAAGTGAATGAGGTATGCACTAGGGACTTGATTTTATTGGAAATATCAATTTAATATATTTCAATAAATGTTATCCACATAACAAGTCATTGCAACCTGATGTGATTCCATGAAACGTCGTCAAACGGAACCTCTCTACATCAAAAGCCCTCGCACGACCGGGAACTTCCTCTCTTCACCAATCATATCCGTAATGAAGATCACCGCTGCTATCTACCGCACAACAACATCAATTCCATGACGAAGCCACTTCACAGTAAAGTCATATCAGGAGAATTTGGGTTGAAATCCTAATACACCTTCATCTTAGGAATGCTCAACTCACCAATTAGTTCGTGCATGTAAATGCTCACTGGATGGAAGAGCAAAGACTATCATCTTCGGTCTCTGTATCAACTCCAATCATAGTATTGGCATCAGCATGTGGAGGAACTATATTCATGGTCTCAACATCAACAAGAATTTTTGGAGAAAATTCAATTGTGATCTCAGCATCAGCCTCAGGCGCAACATCCGACTTCATCAACTATCCATTTCACTGAAGCGTTACTCTATGGATCGTACTTCTTCAATCCCTAATGATTCATATCAATATGATTAGACCTGAAAACATGGTAACATGAACGTTTTCCCAAAGCTTACACGACAGACGGTCACAAACCAAAGTCTTCTACAAGATGTTCTCATCGCCTCCACAAAAGAGATACACACATTTCATGCCATGGGTTTACAAAAACGTAACAATTGGTGAGGAATGAGACAATACTTCCTCAACGAAAGATGTTCTTCTATGTCTCTTCTACAACATACCAAAAGGGCGCATCAATCGGACATACGAGCTGAAACATATGGCCTTTACCGTCAGGTCTATCAAATCTGAAAAATTTGCACGGGATTACAAATTACAAATGTGCACGCTTCGTTGGCTGACCTCTACAACTCCAAATTGAGTGATTATTTTCTCATGTGATAACTCAGTCTCTTAGATTCAAAAGTTGGGGTCAAGCATCGAATTCCGACGTCGTATGAGGTTCCTACAGCTTCCAGAGCATACAACATGCAAGCAGCAATTCTTAGACGGGATTCATTACTTCCAGTCGATCGGTACCCACCAGGTCATTCTGCTAAGTCCTTCATCAAGTTTCACAGTCCAAGACCCGTGGCACCGGACTCTCCCATTATAAAAGGAATTCTACCACCGGAAAATGCAACCATGGTCATTACATCATCGTCTCTTGAGAGCAACCTCAGTTATGGTCCCGTAGCCAGGGTTTCAGAAGTGATGTTTCCACGGCTGACAGAAACAAAAAATGGTACTGCAAACACTAGGATCATGTATCAACCAAGAGTTTAAGATTTCAAATTAATCAATGACATTGAAATCCTTCATCAAGCGTTCAAGACACAAGCAAATGTTCAAAAATCACAAGGTAGGCGTTTTACAGCAAGCCTGTCTGAAGTGGTTTTACACTGCCCTGTACAAAGTGAAGATCTGGGAGCAATTGGTGAAGAATTTATGGACGGGTCATATACCATTCCCTTCATATGGATGTCCTCTACAACATATCCAAAATTCACAGCAATCGGAGAAACGAGCAAAGAGATGTGGAGAAAACATTGGACTACATGCCAGCTGAAAATTTTCTGGAAGTCTCCTGAAAGTCTATTGTTTCATAAATTTAGACCTCTAAATAGGGCTGTCAATGGATATCCGAATATCCGGTATCCGTTTCCGAATATCCGGATTCCGTTAGGTTAATATCCGACATAACGGTTATCCGATATCCGATAACCTTAACGTAATAGATATCCGTTTATTAACATAACGTGCATGGTTAAGGAGTTTCCGTTAGGTTAATATCCGATACCGTTAGTGTATAACTATATCATAAAATTTTCGGAAATTTTTCGATACCTAATACCCTTTAGGTTTACTCTTTAGCCATTTGATTACGTCTCTCCTAAGTAAATATCGGAAATTATCGAATATTAACGAAATTAACGGAAATTATCGAAATTATCAATATTAACGGAAATTATCGAAATTATTGGAAGTTTTTTGTATCATGAGTAGATAACGGAAATTATCGGAATAATATCCGATATCCGATAGCTTATCCTTAACCTTATCGATGTGGAATTTTTGAATTCCGACGGATATTATCGGATACCGGATATCCGATAACCCTTAACCTTAACCTTATCGGTATTGCCAATATCCGATGGATTTTTATCCATCGACAGCCCTACCTCTAAACATGCTCAAAACTCAAAAAGCTTCTTAGATAAATCTGGGAAATTTCCTGGGCACGAAAAAACATGGGTAGACCGCGAAAATCCGATATCGGATGAAGATTCTACAGCGTTTTTTTGAAAGATCAAGTACGAAATTTTCTGGTGACGTATCTCGGTAAAATTTCTCGTATACTCACATGGATCCTCATTAATTCATTCACAAGTCAGCAATTTCATACTTCCATGAAGAAAATATAATATGGTTACTTACTTGAGTGGTCTCTAAGCCGTTCGAAGAACCAATATTGCCGGAGTCATCATTAGAAGCGTTATTACTTTCACGCGGTTTCGGGTTTTGGGAATTCTCCATCTCACCATGGTCCAAGGATGAATGAGCAGTATCAATACCTTGTTCATCCACGATAATTTCTTCATGGATTCATCAACAACAATTATTATTATTTCATTCAAGGAGATGCCACGATCACCTGCACGAAAGAGATACTTACATCGACTTCTACATCAGTGCTGGATTCCTGAATTGTTTGCCCGGGAACAAGTTGAAGACCGTCAATCGATGGAGCAAAATTCTGAAAAGAAATAACAAACCTTGGTCTTGTGATCCTAATTTCACGGGCAAAGTCATGACACAAGGAGCGCTAACAACTCACCAAAGAAACGGCTGGGGACTGCACGTCATTTGCTAACATCCTGTAGTCCTTACTTCTGGGTTCTCTGCTCCCGTAGATTTTCTTCCATTTCCATGGTGTCTACATTGATCCGAGATCTCACTATACGATCATCCTGTGGTAAAGCTAATGAAATAACTAGGAGTACAACTCAGTATGAAGGATCTCTCACCATCACTCAGAGGTCCCAAAAGTACCATTTGTTAAAGTTTCATTCGTAGAGATGTCATCTCTGGAAACACCATCTTTGGAAGTATCATCATGGGAGTCAGTCATTCTTGCAAAGTGGCTATTTTAGCACATCATTCATACAAAGCGTAGGATTCAACAAAACAATGAATCATGGAATAAAGGTGCTCACAACAGCGTCTACAAAAATGGTAACCATCCAACTCTTACCTATTTACAATTTCTCTAGCTGTAGTGATTACAATCTCGAGAATTTGTTCGCTCCTTCAAACCTGAAAGACGAACAAAATTCGTTATTCTAAACCATAACGTGATTTTCATAAAACTGTGAACAATTCACGAAACTTCCATCATGTGAACAATTCACATTATTTTCACCGTGTGAGCGACTCCCACCGAGTGAACACTCATTGATTTTGTGCATACACTATCAGATGACAAAATCCATACAAGCAGTATTTTATCAAAAATCGTTTACTTCTAGCAATTGCTAAAAATCAAAATTAACTCTATTATATGTCGGTATGAAAGTATTGATAAAAGATAGAATGAACTTTGACTACAAAAGTTTAGCCTATTATGTCATTATTTGATGGAAGATAGGATGAACTATTTTTTTACAAAGATTAAGTCTATTATATGTGACGGACCAGGAAAATTTTGCTTCCATAAGGTCGCGTTACGACCCGCTTGGCAAGCTCCGACTTTCTGATACGCCACAAAAAAACGAATATTCAAAATTTTCGGAACAATTCGATTTTACCAAGCAAATGTTCTCCGATTCATGCTAAACTGCTTTATGAGCAGGCAACTCAGCTTTCCAATGGGCATTGAACCCGTCAAACTGTTGTACAGTTTTAAATCATTCCTAACCAACCAAATGATATGAATCACCTTGGCAGGTGATAATCATCTCCAAGCGAACACCAAGGTTCAAAGACTGAGATTCTGGTGAACATAAATCTCGTTTAAGGGTCATCTAAATGTCAGAATTGTCAGGGTAGTTCTGGATACCAGCCACCAACGGCCAGTGCCAATGGTCTTCCGGGTAGCCACCGAGGTGGTGGGGTGCCCCAGTGGGCCTGACAAGACACACCGTATCAGACGGGTGAGGGATGGCCAGTGCCAATGTCAGGGTAGTTCTTTTTTTTTTTCTAAGTCACATATTTTATTAAAAAAGACCAAATTCAGTTACAAAGATCCATATAATAATGGAAAAGATAAAAAAGAAATTACACAAAATAAACTACTGCCAACTTTTTTCTATCTTTTTCATGTACTGAATCTGTAGTATGGCACTTATGGCATTTCAACTCATTTAAGAAAGAGAGGCCTTCCAATATGTATGATTCTGCCACCAGCTGCCAAATTTGATCCTCTCTTAGCAAGAGAATCAGCTGAAAAGTTGATCTCTCTATAACCATGTTCAAATTGAACTTCAGTGATTTGTTGATAAGCTATGATCCATCTAGCTCTAATGCACCATGGTATAAGGCCCTTACTGAATTGATTTATCACTTTCTTTGAGTCTTATCTTATTATGATTCTTTTGAACCTCCAAGTTACAGCCCATTCCAAAGCACAAAGTACTGCAAAGATTTCTGCCATGTAATTAGAAGCTATTCCAATACCCCCTGACATTGTACCCACCACCTGACATAAATGATCTCTGGCACAAATTCCAAACCCTGCATTCCCTGGGTTACCAAATGATGCACCATCACAGCAAAATAGAATATAACCCATTATTGGCTGAGTCCAGAATAATTCTTTAATGCAACTTTACTTTGTTTTCCTAACACCCAGTCTAAAGAAGAAGATGATATCACTATCATATTGTTGTCCCCACCTGGTACCATTCATTATGTTTCCACCCTCATTCACATATTGTAAAATTTTATTCTTCAAGTTACTGATATTAGGCTCTATATTCTTAAACAGTTTTTTGTTCTTTTGAAACCATAACTCTCTCATAGTGACACATGCTGCTGTCATCCAAACTTATTTTACCAGAGGGCTACAATTTTTAGCTAGCTTGCATATATCACTGAAAGATGTAGGCTTAGAGAAATTAAACACCTGACAAAGCCAGTCCCAAATTTCTTCACTGAATTTACAATGGCAGAGGGTACGGTCCATGTTATCTTGATCTGCTACACATACATAGCATCTTGACACCATCTTAAAACCCCTGTCTTTCATTATTTCGTCATCCACATAGATTTTTTGATTAAGTTTCCAAATATTACCTGCAATGTTGGGTGCATAAATGTTTTCCATATTTGAGATAGCCATTGTAGTTCAGGCTGTTTCTGTCTTATTCTTTCCACTGCAGCTGCTGTAGAAAATTTACCATTTAAGCTTCCACTCCACACCATTAGGTCTGCACCACCACTAGCTTTAGGTAAAGCTGTATTATTGATGTAAGGTTGAAGTTCCAAAGGTATTTCCCAAGAGCTTCCATTTAACAACTCACTGACTTTCATGTTTATATTCTCTTTGACAAAAGGTATCTCACCAATTTAATTAATCAATGAAGTTTCTCATATCCAGTTATCAAACCACACAGAAATATTTGTTCCATCTCCTACACACCATCTAACATCATCCTTCAAAGCATTCCATGCCCATTTTAATCCTGGCCATACTGATGACATTTTCCATGTAGATGTAAACTGTCCATTCTTATCTCAATACTTTGCTTTGAAAAACAGTGCCATTCTTCTTTAGAATTAAGAATCTTCCACATCATTTTCATAAGTAATACTCTATTGATTATCTCCAATCTTCTAATTCCAAGACCTCCTTCTTTATAAGGTGTACAAACTCTTTTCCAAGATATGGTCTTAAATTTCCTTACTTCACTATCACCTGACCATAAAAAATTCCTTATTACTTTTTCACACACTTTTATGACTAAAGCAGGCCATTTATACACTGCCATGTTGTAGATCGGTATACTACACAGAACTGATTTCACCAACACCAATCTGTCATGAAAAGATAGAAGTATCCCTTTCCATGTAGCCAGTTTTTCTTGAATCATTTCTACCATAGGCCAAACCATTGTTGTAGTTACTCTTCCAGGGGCAAGTAGTACTAAATATTTGTCTAGAAATTTTGATAAATCCATGTTCACCATTGTTGCAATTTGACCTTTCATGGCTTCAGTAACTCCATCTACAAAGCTGTTGATGGTGGGTTTTCATTTGAGGTTAAAATTGTAAAACCGGAAAAAATTATGCGCTGACATCTTGTAAAAGATAAAGCCATTAATAAGTGTTGGATACTCCCTCACTTAATTCACCAAGAATGGAGCATGTGGCAACAATCCCATTCTCGTGAATACATGAAATTCCTCCAGGTTGGAGCATGTGGCAACAATCCCATCCTGTGAATTTCTAATCAGCCTTGTATTTCAAAGACTCATTATCACGTGTGGCATGACGATCGAGTGTTACTCTTACGGAGAGTAACACGAACCTCCAAGCACTATAATGAAACCATGTACGAAATACCCGTACAGTGATGACTCTCGGTGTGTTATACTAGCCCGATTGAGCCCTCTCGGTGTGTTATACTAGCCCGATTGAGCATCCGGATTGACCGATCAGTCAGAGATATGATCACACAGTCATCCAACTCCATAAGCATGATTGGATGACCCAGATCAATTCCATCACCCCCAAGCAGGTATGGAATATCCACTTCCGAACCAATGCGGAACCCGCACGGTCGGCCATTGGCCTAGCTTGCCAAAAAACGTTCATACTAAGCATTATGGACGGAAAACCCTAAATTAGGGTTTGCGGCATATTACATGTGTCGCAAAACAGCCTCAACCATCCATCTTCGTAGGTATAGATGGAGGGTGTAGATGTAGATTCAAAGGGCCCAGAGCATGTCAACACGATCACCGTGGGCCCGCCTACACACTTGACCAATCGGTCAAGACTAACCATGTTTGGTCGTGACAAAATCGTCGCCCAAACAAGAGAAGACGCACGGCTTTGAAACCCAAAATTAGGGTTTTGAGCATCACGAGCGTCCATCTTCTCCGGCATGAATGGAGGGTCCAAGATTAGATTAAGCCGGTCCGGTCATACCAGCATGACCACTGTGGACCCATCTATTCCCTAACCCAATCGGCCAAGGCATATCATGCCTGGCTAATCCAAAACGCACGCTCAAACTAGCGTGGTCACACCTCCCAAACCGCAACCGATCTCGACCACTCAACTTCGCCGGACGATTTGGATGGCTCGGATCACGTTTTCATGGGAAATTCTGTATAGGCGTGGACATCAGCCTACCAACTTCACACCAGGATAATCGGCCAAGACCGACCAAGATTGGTCGTCTTGGAACGTGCGCCTGAAGAGGGCGTGACGTGCGGCCCTTGCGGCACTAGTTTTTTGTCGCAAATCGATCTCGACCACTCGATTTCACCGGATGAATTGAGTGACCCAGATCATACTTTCATGAGGTAATGGGGTATAGGCGCCTACACCATCATGCCATCTACACGCATGTATGGTCGGTTAGGCCAAAGTTGTATCCCATGCTTGGTTTCGACCAAGCTGAAGAGTGATGCCCGCGCACCTCTTCAAAACCCTAACTTCATCAACGGTCGTAGATGGGTGTCTCAAAGATCATCTCATCCGTCCAACTTCACCAGCTTGGTTATACAGCCCTGGTCAGGAGTTAATTGGTGAGTAAGGTGTCATTAGTCATCACTTTACCACACCATGATGCAGTACCTGCATAAAATACACACGGTACTTCACAAGTATCGACTTCCTGAATAACACAGTTATTCAATTCAGCATTACATGCTACCTATAGTGGATCCACGATCCACACATTCCAGACATCAATCATGTCACAAACTGGGGGGATACATATCGGGATATTGGTCTGGCGGTTTATACAGCGTGCAGCGTGCAACGCGCCATCACAAGAACGTGTTAGGAAGTCATGGACGGTTAGAGATGAACAGGAGAAGTGGGCAAGGCTGGTCGTGTATCACCAACGCACAACTCCACTACTCCATCACTCCACTTCCTCCACTTCCCACGAGAGACGTGAATAAGACTCAATGACTTGTATAAATAGGTTCTCCGCCCTATTTCCAAACAACAACAGAGAAAAATAACAAGAAAACACCCAGAGCCTGCTTACACCAACCGTAAGCTTGTTCATTTTCTTGTTGCAAGTCATAAGCAAGTATACACCTTCACACTCTCAACACCTTCTTCGCTTCCCTCCCTAAGATCAACCCCATCTCCTTCACTTTGTGACCGAAACAAGTCCGGAACGGCCATTTATTGGTTTAGGCCGGACTTGCATGATTGATCTCTCGAATCTACAAGTACTCACCGCACAGTGCATTTGTTTAAGGTTTAAATTCATTCCTCATCCACACCCCGAATTACCAAATTCTGCAGGAGTAGTTTTCACCCATAAATAATTGGCGACCACAGTGGGAGGTTGATCTCTCGGTTGTAAAGTCAATCTCTTCAATACCATTCAATCAATTTCGAGATGGTTGGTCTTAGGACCGCTTCGGATGGGGTCTCAAATCCTGACGGCTCCTCCAACGGAGATACCCCCCTCCTAACGGTGTATCCGACGGCATAATCATAAGACTTCCAACATTAAGCGAACTAGCACGGGTACATGAGATTCACACGAAGAACATGGAGCTAATCAAAGAAGCGGTAAACGGCATACTTGATCTCCTCATCAAGATGACGTCGTAAATGAGCATTCGGAGATTTCTACACAGGGGACTAATTCCCCTCGGATCAACGGTTTTACTACGAACCGAGAGACCGGTGGATCGAAGCGGCATCTCTAGTAGAAAGCTTGTGTGAACTCTTGCACCTCTCGAGGAATCAACGGGCGTAGACGTTTCATTGCAATTAATAAAATAGCTCTGGATGTACACCTGACTCCTTCTCGTCCAGAAGTCCTAGCTGCATCGGAAATATCTGTAAACAATGTCACATTTACAGAAGACGACATGATGGCAGAGGAGGGTCACAACCGGGCCCTACATGTTACCGCACACATCAAGGGTTCGGAGTTCAGAAGGGCCCTCGTTGACACAGGAGCATCTTCGAATGTAATTACTCTCAAGACTCTCAAGACAGCCAAGGTTAGCCTATGCGAGATTGTACGACAGCCCACCACGATGACGGACTTCGAAGGAAATCAGACTTGCACATACGGGTATGTCAATCTGAACTTATCAGTAGGACCCGTTCAATCAAGAGCAAAGTTTGAGGTCATAGAAAAAGAGCCGGACTACCATATGATTCTGGGGAGACCATGGCTTCACGACAACAAGGTCATTCCCTCGACGTATCACCAGTGCCTGAAGACCATGCTAAATGAGAAAGTCATCCGCATTCCCGCATCATTGTCTCCGTATGCACCAATATGCGGAGTGGAGTGTTCGAGCCAAAAGGTACCACACGGGGAGGATCGGACAAAGTCATGTGCACCCCACTACCCACGTGGGCTTCAATCAAGGAAGGAGACCGACTTACACCACTCGGAGGCCAAACACTACAACACACGTTACGTAACGAGGCGTCCATCTCTATCCCGGTGAGACTTCAACTCATGCTCACACCAAAAGGGGACGCACTTTCGAGGTGAAACGTGATCGAAGGGGAGAACAATATACGCGCGCCGCTGTTAGCAATTAGCGGGAGAGACTGGGCCTCTCCGCCCAATTGAATGTTCAAGAATGATTAAACACAAGATGAGGTACCGCACGCCCCAAAGCAACTACAAGATGGATCCAATTCCACAACCGACGAGCTCGAGACTCGTTAACATCGGAATGAAGAATCTCCCGTGCCGGTCTCTATCGGGTTCGACTCGTCCACTGAGACAAACGTACGAGTCTTGTTCAACTACTCAAGGAGTACCAAGATGTGTTCGCCTGGACATACGAGGAAATGCCTCGGGTCCGGATGAAAAATTGGTCACCCATCACTTACATGTCATACCCGGATCCAAGCCAATCAAGCAATCTCCGAGGCAATTCGGACATGAAGTGGAGGAACAAATCAAGAACAAAATTCGGAAGGCCGCTAGCTGCTGGCTTCATCAGAGCCTATTCATCATCCAACACAGTTAGCCAATGTGGTCCCAGAAAGAAGAAAACGGACAGATCCGGTCTTTGCGTAGATTTGAGAGACTTGAACAAGTGCTGCCCCAAGGACGACTTTCCTCTACCTAATATCGACATGTTAGTAGACGCCACCAGCGGACATGGCATGTTCTCCTTCATGGATGGTTACAGCGGATACAATCAGATAAGGATGTATGAGCACGATGCGAGTAAGACAGCTTTCCGAACCCCTCTTGGAAATTTTTACTATACTGTTATGCCATTCGGTTTAAAGAACGCCGGCGCAACGTACCAACGTGCTATGACGGCAATATTCCACGACATGATGCATAAACAAGTATAAGACTATGTAGATGATATCGTGGTCAAGTCAAAGGCTCGAGCAGATCATGCCAATGTCTTACGTCAAGTATTTGAGAGGTGTCGGGAATACAAGTTAAAGATGAATCCTTTGAAATGCGCTTTCGGTGTCTCCTCAGGTAAATTTCTAGGATTCCAAGTGACTGCGAGAAGGAATAAAGGTAGACCCGTCCAAGACTCAAGGCTATCCTCACAATGCCGCCTCCCCGAGGCGTGAAGGAGCTCCCGAGTTTCATGGGCAAGGTGAACTACATTCGACGTTTCATACCTGGTTTAGCCCAACTTACCGCCTCGTTCACCCCCTTACTGAAGAAAGGAGCCAGCTTCATTTGGACCGCAACCCAGCAGGAAGCCTTTCGAAAGATCCAACGAATACTATCTGTAGTAGCAGGAAATCCCACACTACACCCCTTACTCAATTTCGTAGATCTAAATCTTATGAATCACCTAAATCTCAAAATATAAGTGCTAGAAATTTAAATAGACACATAAGATTTTTTACGTGGTTCGATCAATGTGATCTACATCCACGATTCTTCACTATGATTGTTGAGGTTACATTAATATTACATTGGAAATCTCCATTAATGGATATTTTCTAGAGCCCTAGATCTAATTATTTGGGGAAGAAGATAATAAAGAAAATAAATCTCTCTCTAAAATATCTCTCTCCTCCTAAAAGTGTCCTCCCCAAAATTATCCCCCCCTTCTCTCTCCTGCTCTCTTCTTTATATAGGTGTTTACATAGTGGATGACAGCTCATGCTCTCGAGAGCTCTTTGATAATTTCGCAGGCTCTCGCTACCTTCTCTCGAGACACTCTCGCGAGTCTTGCTACCTTCTCTCGAGACACTCTCTCGAGTCTTGCTACCTTCTCTCGAGACACTCTCTCGAGTCTTGCTACCTTCTCTCGAGACACTCTCTCGAGTCTTGCTACCTTCTCTCGAGACACTCTCTCGAGTCTTGCTACCTTCTCTCGAGACACTCTCGCGAGTTAAGAAAATAATTGAATCTCGCACGCTAAGAAAATATGTTGTGCGATATTTGAATCCTACATCTTGCCTCTTTTTCCTTGAATATTGCTTGAAGAGCGATCTTTAAGGAAAAATCTGTTGTTGTAGTAATCTTTGGTCTTTGTTGATGAAGGAACGAGCGGAAGAATACTGGACTTGAAAAGTACGTACTTGCCTATATTCTTTTGCGAAGTTCCGAAGCTTTGAGAAGTGAATATGAAGTATCATCTCTTGAAGTATGCGAAGTATGAAGTATCCTTGAAGAAATATAAGAAGTACTTAATCCTCGAAGTATACAAGAAGTATGAAGTATCCTTTGAGAAGTATAAGAAGTACTTAATCTTCTAAATGTAAGAAGTATTGCGAATCCATCATGCGAAACTCTCGCTCCATGTTCTTTGCCTCATGCTATGCTCTATTCTTTCGCGAAGTTCTGAAACTTTGCGAAATGGATAAGAAATATTAATCCTTGAAGTATAAGAAGTATTGCCTCTGTTCATGCGAAGTCATTATTCCATTTTTGGTGAGGATTCTTGTTGTTCATTGGTAAACATCTTCCTTGGAAATGATTCTTGCCGAGAAAATAAAGAACATTGCCGAGAAAATAAAGAACATAAAATGTTTTTTCGGTAATCCATTGTTGCCTCTGTTCTTTATCTACGAAGGTAGAATCATTGAAAAAGTGTTGAATGAGTGAGTTATTTCTTCATTCTTATCTTTCCTCTATCTCCTCTGCGTTGTGCTCATGCGATAGTATAATCTCTTCATTGCTTTATGTTGAATTTTATCATTGCGACAAGATCGCAGGACGTCTTTACATTTTCATGCAATGACCCATTGACCTTGTCTTATCATTTTTGTGTGGACTTCCAAGTTAGACCTCCTAATTAGAGGTCCTCCCCTGCCACCTTTCATCGCGACAAAATCGCGCAGGACGTCTTTACACTTGCATGTAAAGACCCATTGATCTTGCCTTATCATTTTTCAAGTATTTTTGCCTCTGCAGATGTTTTGTTTGCGACAATATGACAGGCCTAAATATCCTTGCGAACATGGAGCCCCATGATATTGCCGTCTTGCGACGAAATCGCGCAGACGTCCGTACACTTTCGTGTAAAGACCCATTGATCTCGTCTTACCCTCGCGTTAGTATTATTGCCTCTTCAGGATCATTGCACAAATATGACAAGCCTAAGTCTCCTTGCGAAAACAAAGCCTCATGACATTTGCGTCTGTTTTGACACTCCCCCTAATGGAGAGCGTCGCCCTTATCATCTCCCCGGTTGCCCCTTCAAGGAGGCGAAACATCGCCATACAAGACTAGCTCCTCCCATCCGGTCTTAACAAAAACCGGTTGTTTTTGTGCAGCCTCTTATCCCTTATACCTATAGGGTTTATGGTTACGAGGCTGCACCCTAAGTAGAGTTTTCTTCGGGCGAGTGCAACATATGCCAAGACTTGCCAAGAATGGCCAGGGTAGGTTCATCCATCCCGGGCACTCGGCTCAACCGTGTACCTCGGCGCCTTGAGCATACAGCGACTCTAAGAAGAGACCCTCGGTCGCCCAACCAGGGTATAACCTACATATATAGTTGGGAATCCAAGGTACCTCTTAGGATAGGCTTTCATGGGCCCCAAATTTTCATGACTCGAGGCTTCGGGAGCGGTGTAACCTTCCCCGAGCCATGTCGAGAGATACCCCCTTATATGACGCATTTTAGGTCTTACATTTGCCTCTTACGAAATGTTATTCGCGAACTAGGGTGTACGCCATAAAGGTTCGTCCCATTCACTCACTCAATCATTTTTGTCAATTCATTCAATCATTCATTTTTGATTATCTCTTCTCATTATCTTTGCGAAATTATCGCATGTCTTCATTCTTTCATTCATTCCTTCATTTCTGTCATTTCTTTCATTCATTCTCATAATATCATATCATTTGCGATTTGCTTGTTGTTGTTGTCTCTTTGCGAAGTATATGATTTGCTTGCGAAGCTATCATCCTTGAAATGTATGAACGTCGCATAAAATATAATTATCTACATGACAAAAAGAATTGTGAGAAATGAGATTTGAACCCTTGACCTGCCTCTTGCATATTCTCGCACCATACCAACTGTTCTAACCCTCTCCACACCTTCTGCGAAGGGCAAATTGTGCGAACCTTACCACAACAACATGAACAGAAGCTTGCACAGATGGTTGAGGGAGAAGCTAAGAAAGTCGATGCCGCGAGTTCGATTCTCATCTTTTTCATTTTTGTCATCTTTTTCTTGAATACAAGTCACGTATTAGAAGTCTGCGATCACTTCGCACACGGTGAACTAGCACGATTGGTCATCTTTTTCATTTTTTGTCATCTTTTTCTTGAATACAAGTCACGTATTAGAAGTCTGCGATCACTTCGCACACGGTGAACTAGCACAGTTGGTCACCAGTACGGAGAATGGGTGCAAGATGCGAGTTCGAACCTTCCCGATCTGCAAGTTTTTTTTTTTTTTTTTTTTTTACCACGGACTTCATTTCTCTTCCTTTTTCATTGCTCTTCTGCGAAGTAACTGCGAAGTGGGCTTGTCTTACTGCCTCTCTTTCCTTCGTGATTATTGCTTTGGTGATTGGTGACGAGGTATTTTGAATGTTCGCTGATGGTGATACCTCGTGTATCATGGATTCGTATCAGTGATGCCCTGGTGAAATAAACTTTGAATTTTCTTCTTCACGCTGGTATTTGGGAAGTAGTAAACATCTTTGTGAAGTGAAGGAACATCTGGGAAGGTTTATTTATTGTTTAGTAAGCTTTAAACGATGAGACTACTGATTGGCTTCCTTCTTCGTTGGTATAATAATCTCGCAAGAACTATTCGCACAGCTATGGAATAGCTTCACTGAAACATTTTTGATATCTTTTGCACGCAATCCTTGGCATGAATAACTCTTCTCATCACGCCTTTGTTCTTTGGTCATCTGCTTTTTGGTATTGAACTCCATATATTTTTATCTTCTTTGCTTCTGTTATGATGATTGATTGTCTCTTGTTCGTTATATGTTCAATCTTTGTATGTTGATCTGGTTCGTGACCTTTTGGTTCCGGGCTCTTGTTCACTCTTTTTTAATTCTTTGGAACTCATCGGTCAAGTTAGTCAAGTTAGATATCACCGTCTTTCTATCAAGCATCTTTGGATTGTTGTGTATTGTGTTCGAATATCTCTTTGTTTGTTGTTGGTAATGCTAGCTTCCTCTAGATCGTACTCCTCTGCACGTAGGAACTTGTATCTCATTATGTGGGCTTTATTGTCATTCCTTGGCTCTTTCTCTGGGCAGCTTTGAACTCCTCCTTGTACTGATAGCTCTTGAACTGATCCCTCTCCGTTAATTGCTGGGTTAGCTTTGCTTCAAGGTAGTGACAGAGTAATTCGTTCGTCGTTTCTTTCTGCCATGCCTCTTTCTTCCTTTCTTTCACCCATCTGTCTTTGTTTATTTCTCTCATCTGTGCCGCCTTCTCCTCATATCTCTTACACCTGCAAAATTTATTTTCCCGCTAATTTCTTCACCTGTCCTTGATGATCTTTGTACTTCCTACTATTACATTCGCTTTTCTGATCTCTCCTCTGGCGAAGCCGCCGCAAGGCAAAATCATTGTATTTCCATTATTGCTTTGCTGGCGATGTCGTTGTGTAGATACCGAGCTGTCTAGGTTTTGCTAAATTACTTTGTTGTTTTATGTCTTTGCGGCAACCTCGCTGGAACTTTACTAATGAAATGAACTTCTTGGACCATCTATGCGAACAGCTGTTTGTGTTGGTCTAGTAAGCTTCGGATATAAAGTTTCTCATCATTCTACTACTGTTTCTTAGCATACTGTTTCTCTTGTTTCGTCCTTAGCTCCTTCTTTAAATTGTTTCGTGTAAACAATGATTGGAAAGGTTTCTTCTTGCTATTAGCAGTCCCTTTTCCTTGTCTACATCGTTCTTTTTGGAGTTGATGGATTAGGCCTTTGCGAAGCTGCATATTTAAACTTGTCTGGTGGAGTATCAAGTTGACGAGTTTGATATGTCTTATTAGGTCTTTGCGAGTTAAATTCAATGGCTCTGCATCACATGGCAAAGTGGATTGCTCTTGTTGAGTGTAGATGGGTGGAGTTGAAATTTGCTGCCATATATTTCCCATAACTTTATCTCCGCGTACTTCCATTGTCTGGCATGGACAATTGCGAGTTATTCGCGCTGCTATATTTATAGGATCTCTTCGCAGGTTCTGTGTTGCTTTACTTCGCAAAGATGAGGGTTATGGGAATTAAGTATCGGGTAGAGACTTGCTGCTATCCCTAGTCTGCCACAACTTGCATGTTGAGATGAAATCTTCATGATTTGACTTGCTACATAATCTTCAGCTGAGTAATCTTCGCTGACGGATTACTTTCAGTTCTTTGGCAGCCTTGTTCGTCTCAGTATGGTTTCATTCTCTTTTCGCCTTCCTCGCCTGGTCTCTTCCTAATCCATTCCTTTGCTCCTCGCAGAAACTATTCATTGTCTCTTCTCTGCATAATTTCTTTATTTGCGAAATGAAATGTCTACGCTAGTACGTCAATATTGTATAGTTTCTGCATTTGGACATTATTAGCTTGCAACTCTGACGTCTTGACCATTTTTACCATCTTCTGTGTGCGAAGAAACATATGTAGCAATCTTTTTATTTCGTCTCCCTTCATGCAATGTTTTCCTTTCATTCTTCTTCTTTGGTTTCTTTATCTTCAAATTTATAATTTGTTACTACTATGGCGTTCATTGCGAATATCTCTCGAAGTCTCTCTTTTCCGTCTGCTTCGCTGGAATGGTTGATGAGGTGAACTCGCAAGCATCACATTCTTGTTAACCTTCGCAAGCATCACATTTTTATTA
Source organism: Papaver armeniacum (assembly GCA_023531295.1). NCBI lineage: Eukaryota > Viridiplantae > Streptophyta > Magnoliopsida > Ranunculales > Papaveraceae > Papaver > Papaver armeniacum. The sequence goes on from JAJJWW010014503.1 coordinate 81,437, forward strand.
ACTTTCACATTTTTATGTGAAGAAGAATTAGGTTCATTGATGTTGCGAAGAGAACAATGATGAGATATGAGGAGAGAATACGGTTGCGAAGTGGGTTGATCACACAGCATCTAGAACCTTCTTTTTGCTCATTACTAACTGTTTCTAGCTTTCTTCTGCGAAAATAAGTCATGTTTCCGTCCTCTTATTACTTCTTATCACTACGTGTCTTTACTTTTTGTTTTGCGTGTCCTCTTCGTGAAATCTTAGATGTAGGTGAATCCTTAACAACTGAAGTTGGTGAATCTTTATCGTTCTTTAACAATTTTTGTTAGTAAAGTTCTCCTAGTTGTACGTCTTTCTTTGCCCTGCTTCGATAAAATCCTTTGCGTGCATAAGTTGAGTTCCATGCCTCTTGGCATTCCTTGCTTCGCTGGTACTAATGATGAATATAATTTTGATTGACGTTGCTTTAGTTTCGCTTGAATTGTTGAATTCCAAGCTATTTTATCTCTTCTTCCTTTACTCTTCTGGATCTGGACCAATCATTAACAGCATCCGTTGCTTGAAGATTTAAATTATTTCTTGGAAACTTCTGTTTTTCCCCTTAAAGTTTATAGATCCAATTAAATTCGTCACCAACAGTAGTCAATTTTTCTTAACTTTCTTGAACCAACAAGATTAGGTCCCTGTTTCTAGCGCATATGTAGTAGCAGGAAATCCCACACTACACCCCTTACTCAATTTCGTAGATCTAAATCTTATGAATCACCTAAATCTCAAAATATAAGTGCTAGAAATTTAAATAGACACATAAGATTTTTTACGTGGTTCGATCAATGTGATCTACATCCACGATTCTTCACTATGATTGTTGAGGTTACATTAATATTACATTGGAAATCTCCATTAATGGATATTTTCTAGAGCCCTAGATCTAATTATTTGGGGAAGAAGATGATAAAGAAAATAAATCTCTCTCTAAAATATCTCTCTCCTCCTAAAAGTGTCCTCCCCAAAATTATCCCCCCCGTCTCTCTCCTGCTCTCTTCTTTATATAGGTGTTTACATAGTGGATGACAGCTCATATACAGCTCATGCTCTCGAGAGCTCTTTGATAATTTCGCAGGCTCTCGCTACCTTCTCTCGAGACACTCTCGCGAGTCTTGCTACCTTCTCTCGAGACACTCTCTCGAGTCTTGCTACCTTCTCTCGAGACACTCTCTCGAGTCTTGCTACCTTCTCTCGAGACACTCTCGCGAGTTAAGAAAATAATTGAATCTCGCACGCTAAGAAAATATGTTGTGCGATATTTGAATCCTACACTATCATCTCCAGCCATCATGAAATCTCTGTACAAGGAGGCTGCGTGTCTCTACATTGCCTTTAGTGACACCTGCAGGTGGGGGCTCTACTCGCTCGGGGAAGACGATGAGGGAATCGAACGCCCCATATACTATTTCAGTAGAATATTGAGGGACCCGAACTCGAGATACCCCGAGAGCGGAAAAGGCGTGTTTAGCCTTGATCCATTCCATTCGAAGTTTAGGCATTACCGGCTGTCCTAACGAGGGTGATACTCGTGTCTAAATCCGATCCCGCAAAGTTTTTACTTTCAAAGACGGTCCTGATGGAAGGACAGGCAAATGGCTTCTCCAAATGTCGTAGCTGGACATAACGTGTGCGTCACCTAGAGCTATCAAGGGTCAGCGGTTGCAGACTTACTAGCAGCATTTCCTCGGAGAAGGCACTACAGAACTACATAAAGACCTCCCTGGAGAATTTCCAGATGTCTCTGTTTTGGAGGAAGGAGTGTAGCTCCTGTATTTTGATGGCTCTTCTACCCCTAGCAGTAATACTGGAGGAGCAGGCGTGGTATTAGTCTCTCCAACCGGAGAAGTATTTTCACATTCCTTCAAATTAGACTTCGAATGCACCAACAACTCAGAAGAATACGAAGCTTTCCTTATAGGGCTTTCAATAGCTAAACAAGTGAGTCACGTGTCTGGAGATAAGAGGTGACTCCAAACTACCGGTAAATCAGGATGAACGAGGTACGCATTGAAGGAAGCAACACTAGCCCCATACCTGGTGGAAGCACAAAAGTTATTAAACTATTTTGCCGACGCAACCATAATCCATGTTGGTCGCAAGAACAATAAACATGCCGATTGTCAGCAACATTGGCTTCCAAACCGAAATTCGAAGGAATGGAAGAAACTCGACAAGTAAAAGGAGAACCATAGAGTCAACATGGCTGTCACAATACAAGGACACCGGGATCGATGATTGGCGAACTCCGATCATTCGGGAACTCAACAACCCACTCTCTCAAGGAAAGGTCGGTCTCAAAACCTGCAGAACTTCTTCATGCTTCATGGTATGTTGTACTATCGAAACCCGGATGGTTCTCTGTCAAATATGTATTGGAGATGACGAATCACAACATGCAGCTAAACCGTGTTCACGATGAAATCTGTGGACAATCATTGGTGGTAACGCTTTACTGGCGACTCCGGCGTCAGGCATTACTGGCGGAGATGGAGACTCGGTCGAGCTTTTTCAAGTCCTGCTCAAATTGCCAAGCACCGCCACACCAATCGGAAGTTTTTAGTGTGAACCACGCTGGGACTGGAGGGAGCCATATATCAACTATCTTCGTGATGGAGCAACTTCCGCCGATCAAAAGGATGCCATCAAGATAAAGAAAAAAGCAAGCGGTTTCGTATACCACGAAGGGATCCTGCACCGCAAGAGTTTCGGAGGTAATCTATTAAGATGCCATTTGGGTTAGAAATTCCAATCATTTTGAAGGAAACACACGAAGGGGAACATCAAGGGAAGAGGAAACTGTTCCTCCGGATACATGAGAAATATTATGGCCGACCATGGAGGATGGCCCACGCGGCCGCTTTTGTTCAAAGCTGCCACAATTGTCAAATTCATGGAGACCTTGTTCATGCACCTTCCACCCCCTTGCACTCGATAAGCGATCCGTGGCCATTCACTGGGGACTAGACATCATCGGGAAAATCAACCCGCCCTCATCGAAGCAAAGACGAGTACATCATAACCGCAACGGAATACTTCACCAAATGGGTAGAAGCCATCCACCTGCGAGGAACTACGGGAGCAACCATTGCGGCTTTCATTAAAGAACACATCATTTGTCGTTTCGGTATACCTAAGCATATTATCACCGATAACGGCACTCCCTTCGCCAATAAGCAGTGCGAGAGTTACTTGAGAGATATGGCATTAAACGGGTTTTCTCCACCATCTACTATCCTCGGGGGAATGGACAGTGAAAGTACCAACAAGACGCGATCCGGATCATCGATCGAACCGTACATGACAATCCTAGAGAATGGCATGACCCGATTACCAATGGCGCTGTGGGCATACCGTACGTCACCTAGAAGCTCCATTGAGTCTCCCCATATTCACTTGTTTACGGAGCATTTAATTCTCCCAAAGATAAATCAAAATCCCATCGGCCCGGGATTACAGCGATGACCAAGGGATCCATTGGGGCGAGGATGAAGCCTCTAACTCTCGAATAGCGGAGTTAGACACTCTGGATTCCAGGAGAAACAAAGCGGAAGAACGTACTCAGATATACATTAACAGAATTTCCAGGGCATATAACAAGACTGGGAGACCACGTATTTTCAAAGTGGGAGATTTGGTCCTAAAAACGGTCAAGCATATCCAGCAAGACATGTCTGCACCGAAATTCTCACCAAAATGGGAAGGTCCCTACACGGTCACCAAGGCATACAATACAGGTTACTACAAGATCATTAAGGTGTACGGAGGCGGTGGAAGCAGTCATCAATGGAAAGTGGCTCAAGGCATATCATGCCCGACCACTATCCATTGTGTCAACAATACGGGCATTTATTTTCATTACATGTTTGAATCATAAATTATATTCGAGAGATGTGTCAATGAAAAACTGTTTCACCAATCAAAACCAATGCGATTTATTTCGCAAAGACGTTCAAAAAACTCTTGACATAAAACAATAAGGGAGTGCAGTTTAGAAGAGGCCGTCTAGAAGATTATAGTTCCTTGAGAGCATCATCTCCGAGTCTAGCGTGATATCTTTCTATTTCTTTTCTTCAAGTCTGCCTGACTGCTCTACCTTCTACGATTCTCGCAGCGTGAGCCTTCTCCTCTTCCAAAATAGCTTTCGCAGCAGGAACAACATTTACAAGGATACCGGCTCGATCAACCTTGATGATATCAAGACGCTGCCGCAACCAGCCCACGTTGAACTCCATGGATTCACAGGTAGATACCATATTCTCCCACTTTTCGAGGCTTGATTCAGCAACATTGCGGATAGAAATACCCTCCATCTCAGCAATCATGGGAAGAAGGCAGTTTACCGCGGTGACCAAAGCAGAGGAACAGTGTCGGAACACTTTTCTGGTTGCGATACTTCCTCCATAACTTTGTGTACAAAGGCACAAAATCCTTCCGCACCAGAATCCACCGACATCTCGGTAGAAATGGAGGATAAACATTTCATGCGAACATCGAATGAAAGACCTGCATTTGGATATTCATAAGATGAGATACCCAAGTCGGCATCTTCGAGGTTCACGAGGGTGAATGTGTTTGAATTTGAAGGAAGAGGACTGGTTAAGTCATCATCATCGATAACCGTGACACATGTTCGGTAGGGTATCTCTGCAAGAATGAAGGGATTATTTACTTGATCATTATGACGAACATGCAATGGTTCGAGAAAAGGAAAAGAGACAAACCGGTATGATCTTCTTGACTTGGAGAACACGAGCGAGGGATTGATCATGAAGCTCGACGCGGTGTCGTGCACGTTTAACGGAAGATCTGGATGGTATGAAGAAGACGATCCACCGTTGTTCGACATGATGAGAAACGGAGTTTTCGGGGGAAAGCCCTATTGAAAAATCGTAAAAATGGTTCAAAACCTCTACACCGCATATATCTTGAGAAAACCCTAAAACGATTACGGCGCCCCGATATGCGAGGATTCAACACCGACCAAGTCGGGCTTTCTTTTGAACCCTAATCAAGAATCGAAGAGCATTTGGATACGAGCAATTCAACCAGCGGTGTACAAGCACCCACGCCCAGGATCCCAGTAAAAGAAGAATCATATTCCTGACTCAAACACCTAAAGGAGAAAGCCGGTTCATCAAAGGCATGTGGTCACGCACGTATGGAGGATTGCCCACGGCCAGAATCCCTCCAGGTAGACTTCTTTTATTTTGTCTCCTTACGTTTGTATATGCCACCATCTCATGCCTACCACACAATAGTGTAACCATTATGTGCTAGGCAGGGGACTTAATGTTGATGGTGGGTTTTCATTTGAGGTTAAAATTGTAAAACCGAAAAAAATTATGCGCACGACATCTTGTAAAAGATAAAGCCATTAATAAGTGTTGGATACTCCCTCACTTAATTCACCAAGAATGGAGCATGTGGCAACAATCCCATTCTCAGTGAATACATGAAATTCCTCCAGGTTGGAGCATGTGGCAACAATCCCATCTGTGAATTTCTAATCAGCCTTGTATTTCAAGTACTCATTATCGGTGTGGCATGACGACCGAGTGTTACTCTTACGAGTAACACGAACCTCCAAGCACTATAATGAAACCATGTACGAAATACCCGTACAGCCGTGTTATACTAGTGACTCTCGGTGTGTTATACTAGCCCGATTGAGCGTCCGGGATTGGCCAGTATCAGTCAGGATATGATCACGATCATCCAACTCCATAAGCATGATTGGATGACCCGGATCAATTCCATCACCCCCAAGCGGTATGGAATATCCCGCTGTAGAACCAATGCGGAACCCGCACGGTCGGCCATTGGCCTAGCTTGCCAAAAAACGTTCATACCAAGCATTATGGACGGAAAACCCTAAATTAGGGTTTGCGGCATATTACATGTGTCGCAAAACAGCCTCAACCATCCATCTTCGCAGGTATAGATGGAGGGTGTAGATGTAGATTCAAAGGGCCAGAGCATGTCAACACGATCACCGTGGGCGCTCTACACACTTGACCAATCGGTCAAGACTAACCATGTTTGGTTGTGACAAAATCGTCGCCCCAAACAAGAGAAGACACACGGCTTTGAAACCCAAAATTAGGGTTTTGAGCATCACGAGCGTCCATCTTCTCGCATGAATGGAGGGTCCAAGATTAGATTAAAGTAGGTCCGGTCATACCAAAGATGACCACCGTGGACCCATCTATTCCCTAACCCAATCGGCCAAGGCATATCATGCTGGCTAATCAAAACGCACGCTCAAACTAGCGTGGTCACACCTCCCAAACCGCAACCGATCTCGACCACTCAACTTCGCCGGACGATTTGGATGGCTCGGATCACGTTTTCATGGGATATTCAGGGTATAGGCGTGGACATCAGCCTACCACCTTCACACCAGGCCAATCGGCCAAGACCGACCAAGATTGGTCGTCTTGGAACGTGCTTTGAAGAGGGCGTGACGTGCGGCCCTTGCGGCACTAGTTTTTTGTCGCAAATCGATCTCGACCACTCGATTTCACTAGGATGAATTGAGTGACCCAGATCATACTTTCATGAGGTAATGGGGTATAGGCGCCTACACCATCATGCCATCTACACGCATGTATGGTCGGTTAGGCCAAAGTTGTATCCCATGCTTGGTTTCAACCAAGCTGAATAGTGATGCCCGCGCACCTCTTCAAAACCCTAACTTCATCAACGGTCGCGGGTGTCTCAAAGATCATCTCATCCGTCCAACTTCACCGGCTTGGTTATACACCACAGTCGGGGAGTTAATTGGTGAGTAAGGTGTCATTACTCATCACTTTACCACACCATGATGCGATGCACGCATAAAATACACACGGTACTTCACAAGTATCGACTTCCCGAATAACACGGTTATTCAATTCAAAGATTACATGCTACCTATCGTGGATCCACGATCCACACATTCCGGATATCAATCATGTCACAACTGGGGGGGGATACATACGGGGTATTGGTCTGGCGGTTTACAGCGTGCAGCGTGCAACGCGCCATCACAAGAACGTGTTAGGAAGTCATGGACGGTTAGAGATGAACATGAGAAGTGGGCAAGGCTGGTCGTGTATCACCAACGCACAACTCCACTACTCCATCACTCCACTTCCTCCACTTCCCACGAGAGACGTGAATAAGACTCAATGACTTGTATAAATAGGTTCTCCGCCCTATTTCCAAACAACAACATAGAAAAATAACAAGAAAACACCCAGAGCCTGCTTACACCAACCGTAAGCTTGTTCATTTTCCTGTTGCAAGTCATAAGCAAGTCTACACCTTCACACTCTCAACACCTTCTTCGCTTCCCTCCCTAAGATCAACCCCATCTCCTTCACTTTGTGACCGAAACAAGTCTGGAACGGCCATTTCTTGGTTTAGGCCGGACTTGCACAGACTGATCTCTCTAATCTACAAGCACTCACCGCGTAGTGCATTTGTTTAAGGTTTAAATTCATTCCTCATCCACACCCCGAATTACCAAATTCTGCAGGAGTAGTTTTCACCCATAAACAAAAGCATTTGCTTTTAGCCTTCTTGATGACTTGTCCTGAAGTAGCTTGATACTTATCCAGTAATTGAAGAAGATTGTTTAGACTTCTTTTGGAACCATTACAAAAGATGAATACATCATCTGCAAAGAATAAATGTGTTGGATATATCCCTTTTGTGACTACCATTGGAGTAATGGCTTTATTGGTCACCAAATGGGTTAAATTTCTGCTCAATACATCCTCCATTAGCACAAATAAGATTGGAGACAATGGGTCTCCTTGCCTCAACCCTCTTGTCACTGAGAAAAACCCACAAGGAGCCCCATTTAATAAGACATATATTTTAGCAGATTTAAATAAGACCAATAACCAATCACACCATGAAGAGGAAAAAACATACTTTTTTAATACTGCAATAAGAAACTCCCAACTTACTGAGTCATATGCCTGTGATATATCTAATTGAAGTCCCACAATGCCTCCTCTTCTTTTCTTTTTCATCTCATTTACTAATTCTGATGCTAGTAGAACTTGCTCATGTATATTCCTGCCTTTGATGTAAGCCACCTGTTGTGGAGATACCAATTTGGTCATTAAGTTGCTCATTCTTGAAGTAATGATTTCAGTGAATGTCTTAAATAAGACATTACTCAATCCAATTGGCCTGAACTGGTTCACTGTTTTTGCTCCTTGAACGTTTGGTAGTAGAAATAAGAAATTAGAGTTCATTCCTTTAGGGATAAATTTCCTCCTCCAGCAGAATTGAATTGCAGCTACTAGATCTTCTTTTATGATATCCCAACAAGTTCTATAGAAGATTCCAGAATAGCTATCTGTACCAGGTGAGCTGTCAGGATCAATATCAAAAACAGTGCTTTTAATCTCATTGCTATCGGGAATTGCATCTAACATTACTTGGTCTTCATCTGTTATAACTGTAGGAATGACATTCAGAAGACTGTGATTAATAGTCACATTTTTTGGCACTGAATTTATCTTCAAAGTGTTTAACTAGAATTTCTGCAATTTTTCCTTGATCAGAGATAACATTTCCACTACTTTCTTCAAGTTCACTGATTGAGTTCTTTGCATTTCTAATCTTCAAATTTGTATGAAAAAAACCAGTATTTGCTGATCCTTATTTCACCCATTTTATTCTTGATTTTTGCCTCAGCAGAGTGCTTTCTTGAGTTTCTCTATTTGCCAATTCATCTTGAGCTTCTACAAGTTTATCAAGTGCTTCTTCATTAAATGGACCAGCATCAGATATTGACATTGCAGTTTTAAATTTTTCCTCAGCTTCCTTCAGCTTAACATTAACATTACCAAAAACACTCCAGTTCAAAGTATTTAAGACTTGTTTTAGATTCTTTAATTTCTTCATAAATATAAAAGAAGGATCACCAATTACTTCATTGCTCCAACTATCCAACATTGTTTGTAGAAATGTAGGATGAGTGATCCACATTTTTTGAAACCTAGATGGAACATTTTTTGGTTCAGGTATGCTGGCACATCCTCCTAATAATGGAGAATGGTCTGAAGCAACCCTTAAACCAACCTTGTAACCCCAGTTTGCATACATTTGCATCCATTGTTGATTGAAAACCACTCGGTCAAGATTGCAAAGTAATCTTCTGTTACCATGCTGGCAATTTGACCAAGAGTGCTGCACACCAGTTTTTGGAGCCTGAATTAGTTCACAGATGTTTAAACAGTTTGTGAAGTTAAGCATCGATATCTTATTAGGAGCTTTGCCTCCTACTTTTTCCTCCTGAGAAATGATAGCATTAAAGTCCCCCAATGTTATCCACGGCTTCTTCAATTCACTGATTAATTCCATTTCAGACCATAAGAATCTTCTCTGTACCTTTTTAACATGAGCATGTACCCTTGAAACCAGAACATCTCCCACACTGACTGTGATCATATGACTTGACATAGAAACCACTGATGGAGTTGCTATATTTTTATTTTTATTCCAAAATAACCATATGTTGCCTTTATTATTTGACACAGAATTGTGAATCACCATACTTTGCATTCCAGGTAAATTTAATTTATTACAAAATGAAGCAGAACAATGAACTTTTGGCTCTACAACCCAAACTAAGGAAGGACTAAATTGATTTATTAAAGACTTTAATTTATTTTGAGCCCTAAGTCTTCTTAGGCCTCTTAAGTTCCAAAATAATATCTTTATGGTTTGGTAGGAGGGTTTTTAGTACCCCTTTACCTTGATTTCTTCTAAAATTGTATTTTGTATTAGTAGGAACTTGCTTACTTACCTTAGTAGGAGATATGTTTTTAACTCTAGAAGAACTAGCTGAGTTGACTACCATTTCTTTTTCCACTATCTTGGACCATGATGTAATTGGAATGGACTCTGAAGTAACTTTACCAGAAGTACCATCCACAAATTTGACATTACTGTGAAGTATTTTGTTGTCTTCAACAATTTTAAGAACTTTTGAAACCTCTATAACAGGTTCTAAGTCCTCAGAATGCTTCTCAATTTCACATTCTTCTAGCTCCAATGGATTAAATCTTCCTGGAGTGGCTAAATTGACATTAATAGTTTGAGGTGTTGGGTGTTCATGAATACAGTTAATTGAATCCTCTTCAGGTCCACATATATCAAAAGGTATATGTGAGCTTTAGGTTGAGGAGTATGTTTAGAACCAGAAGATTGAGGAGTAACCTCATCTTGCTTCCCCTTGCTCTTTTGTTGAGAAGTATGTTTAAAACCAGAAGTAGAATTCCTTGATTGTGCTTTCTTCTTTTCAACTCTACATTCTGTGATAGAATGTCCAATCACACGACAAGTAGTGCAAAATTGAGGACAATTTGGAATTAATACATCCTGAAAGAAACCTCCAAACTTAGTGCCAATCCATACTTTGTTAGAAACTGAATGAGCAAAATCAATTTCAACCAACACATTAGCATAATAACCCAAATCACACTTTAGAGTAGCTTCATCAACTTTAATAGGAGTACCTAGTTCACTGCAAATGGTGAACAAGATTTTTTCCTTCCAGAATTCTAAACCCAAACCAGGTAGACGAACCCATACTGCTGATTTGGAACTTCTCTGGTTTGCAGGACGAAAGTTTGATACCCATTTTCTTATTTTTAATAGCTGATTGTTGACCATCCAATTGGGATTTGATGTAAATACGATCTATTTCATTATCCAACTGAATTGTGAAAAAACCTCTTCCAAGGGGAATTAGTTTACAATTTCCAGTTAATTTCCATTGTTGTCTAAGAATAACAGATGCATCTACAAACTTAATTTCTTGTAAATCAAGTCTACCAATCAATGAAAACCTCCATGGATCTAAACCCTCATCAAACAAATCATCTGGTAAAACTATAGTTGGTATTTTTTTAGAATTTTGGTCACCCGATTTTGATTGTTCTTCAACATAAGTGGTTTCATGACTTGAATCCATGTTTAACCACTTAAATTAATAAACCCAAATCATGGAAATACAAAACGATGACGATTACTGTAAGAGAAGCACCTGAAATAATGAAAGAATCACCCGAATTAATGAGAGAAACCTCGAAAATCAAAGACGGAGATGAAGAAAAAATTCGCCGAGTCGTCGCCCGATTTGCAGACACTCTCTCTCTTCAACTCAGCTCGATTCCTTCCATGATTAATTCAATGTCAGGGTAGTTCTGGATACCAGCCACCATCAGCCAGTGCCAATGGTCTTCCGGGTAGCCACCGAGGTGGTGGGGAGCCCCAATTGGCCTGACAAGGGTTGCCACTTAGGCTTGACAATCGTACCATCCCAGAAGGTTTATCCACCTGCAGTATGGGTGCCAATTATGGCCTAGTAGATGGCATGAACTGCGCTGCAGTAACCATCCCTCCTGGATGGTATAAGTTACCTTGTACGATAATAACCATTGCTTAATAAACGAGCCGAAACAGATGCTATGAATTACCTCAAACGGTAATAACCATCTCTCGTCTCACTGGCTGTACAGTTATCAGATGATATGAATTATCTCAGTGAGGCAACAATCCTCGCTTCACTAGGTAGTATGAACAGCCAGTACTGCAACTACCTCTTACTAACGAAGATATGAACAACCTCACAGAGTTGTACTGAACCGTATAGCGGCTGCCTACGTACCCTCTCCGTTGCTCGAAGGGATCAAGCACGACCGTAGTTCGTCATTTATTTATTTAGATAATATGAACTACCCTCGATGGTAGCAATTATCTCTTGCCACGGATGGTATGAATTGCGTAGCAACAACCACCCTGTGACCTGCAGTCACCTTAGAAATATTCAATAAATGGGAAAATATCAATCATTGATACCATACATCTGTATCTGCCGCATACAATCAAGTGTAGAAGGCAACTGTCCATTTATTTAACAACAAAATATGATGCTTAGAGGAGTGTAACTCACCTAACATAGATGCATTACCTTTAAACTCTAAATAAAATGAAAAATATATTTTAGAAAGCCTGATGATAACACTTATGTGCTCACGGCAGCTAATCCAATTATTATAGTTAGCTCAAACATTAATTAAGCTCTTAGCAGCATCAACAACTCTTGTACAGCTGAAAATGTAGAGTTAGGTCCAAACAGTTAGTAATACATAGATTAAACTTGCCAGTGTATGCCGAAATGACGACAAAGGAAGCTTCACAGTAGACACCAAAATAAATGTAGAACACTGAAAACGATTTAAAACCCATAGAAGCAACAGACCAATATTCAAATAGCACAGACCAAGATATTTCCACTTACCCATACCGAGCATTAAGGCCAATCATAGTCTACAAGGTCAAGACTAAATAGAAATACTAGATAATTTAACCAAGGTCGAGACTGAATAGATATACTAGTAAATTTAGCCACAAGCCGATAGGCCCGTTACAATAATAATAATCCATACAAATATTATTGAGCATCTAAGAGGCAAAATTCACAATCAATTCATAATGGAAATGAAACTCGCTACACGCATGGTGTAGTTCAAATAGATACATTTCGTAGTATGCTAATGATTTTGGAAGGACCAAACTATTTAATCCAATATTGCACGAACCCAAATGCTTACAAATATATTGTTAAACATCAATGCACCCATAATTTGAGTAACTCCGGTATGCACAATAGCTAAGCATCCATAAAAATTGAAGTACACATTTTCAGACTTGAGGTGATCTTGGTTCTAAACTAGTTTGGGTCACGTCCATAGGCATTTATATACACAGACACCAAAATGCGATAAAACATAGGTCAAAGTACTCTTCACCATCACCTACAGAGTCTTTCTACCTGAATTAGTAGTTCATTAGTGAAGGAAAATGTGTACATCGGGGCTACCCGTATAGTTCCGTTGCATGTTTCCAAATAACAGTGACCTCATTTGGAAACTAGTCATTGTACATAAATTCAAAAGATAATCTTAGCTAACAGTTCGCACTAGCTAGCATGTTGTAGCTAGCACTTCTAAAAAGAGAACATCACGACCATTTTTTGAATGAAGACGAAACTACTCACAAGGAAGTTCCCAAGTTTATCTTATATTTGCATCCAAAGCACATTAAATCAAACCAAGTATTTACTACTAAACTTTTCCACAAAAGTTTGAAAATTCAAACAAGATTCATTAACTATATTGTCTACAAAAATCATAGTACTCGTTCAACCCATTGTGCTTAAATAAATAAAGTCAATAGGTTTGACATTTGACATTTCACCCATAGCATCAGATCATGTAGTCTAAGTAAAACAATACATGAAACCCCGTACACATGAAATTCCAATAATATAAACCCTTAACTAGATAACCAACTAATAAGCATGCCTGGTCTAAATTAAATAGACTACACCGACAACACGCGTACTAGCATAATAATATTCTGAGAATACATAACCTAAAACCCATTGGAGTAATGTTATCTCTGCTAATTAAGCCCTCAGAATTTTCTAGCTCGGTGCAACACAATCAAAATTCATAAAAATACTTTAGATAGCCTCTCCACTGAGAGCCATAGCCTTTAGCAGAAAGGATTGAGTTTCCACTCTTTCAATTAACTATGGGAAAACAGAATACAGACTCTACAGAAATCAAAGAAAAAAAATAGAATCCGACACCCTACATTTTGTATGTACCGACACGGTGCATTTCTACTCTTTCGATTTAAACCCATGAGTCATATCGTACCATTATGAGATAATCATTCAGAGCACTATAACTCTTCAGTGCAAACCCAGGAAAAATCTGGAACTTAAGAGGGTCAAAACAACCCCTAGCGTGTCTGACATACTAACGACTATTAATACATTTTAACAAACAGTTCATAGGTATTCGATTAAGTCAAATTCGAGCACACAATCATGTATTTCTGACGATCACTTAATCAAACATTTACCTACCAACTCAAGCTTTCCCCAAAAGGCCAAAACATTTTCTATTCTTGTTCTTAAGATGATATATAACCCACAGTCTACATTCAGTCACACACATATGCTGAGAAAGTGAAAGAATGTACTAGACATGAAATCGAAATGCCATTTTTTTTTTCCATATTAGTTACCCACTAATGAATTAGGCATTCAACCACTAAAAACTATCATTAAGACTAAGTACAGTATCAGTACTACCAATTATCACCATGGAAATTAAGCTACTCATACAAATCCATCACTAAATTTGCAATACAAAATATATTTCTTTGAGTCATTTAATTGAGCAATTTACCAAACTTAAATTAAGTTCAACTGAAGTACCAGATCTTGAAGTAGCTAACTTCTGTTCACCAAAAAAATTTCACCAGGCCACCATGATTTCCAAGTCTTACCCATGCAATTGTACCAACGCTACAATACAGTTTTACTCTTTGTTCCTCCTAATCCATTCACTATCTCCAAACCCGTCTTACCATACGAAACTTCAATTTCCCTTTCCAAGGAAGGAAGATTGGAGTTTTGAACCACATTGTCATGATACCAGAGTGCCTACAACCATCCCTGGGGTGTATTTAGCTTTTAGTAAATTTAATTAGCCGTTTTACTTTCAGTTAATTCTGCTTTAAGTTTTACTAGTACGGATGCAGTACTAGCACGCGTGCAGTCCGTGATGCTTTAGGGTTTCGTTAGGTCATTTTCTCTTAAATAAGCTTGTACCTAGAATTGCAGTTTTATCAGAAAATTAAGTTAATGGAGGCAGTTTAGTGGTACTGAGTTACTTGAATGCTTACAGTACAATCTCTCCTTCCTTATTATATCATAGAATAACTCAATCTCTTAAATAAGATGTGGATTCGCCACCCGTGAACTATCTCAACTCATCAAAAATCTTACCAATCTACACACTCGTGATGCAGCAGATCGTACGACAGCTGCTCAACGACAAGATACCTTACTTGCTTCCTTGGTTAAAATTTCTGAGGAAAACCAAGCTAAGTTTGACACACTTATTCAAGTTCTCTCTAAAACACCATCAGATCCACCTGAACCTAATTCTGAAGAAGGTTCAAACAACACCCATCGAAAGAATAATTTCAATACCTTCTCCAAAGTTCCTAAACTAGACTTCCCTAGATTTACTGGTGAAAATCCTTGCAGCTGGATCCACAAGTGTGAAAGATTTTTCCAGATCCACTCAACTCCTGATGAGCAGAAGACCGAAATTGCTTCGTTATACTTGGATGGCAAAGCTGATTCATGGTTTCTAGATTTCCTTACTAGTAAACCATTCATCTCTTGGCCTGTTTTTGTAGAAGCTATTTGTAATCGTTTTGAGGATCTCGCAAATGATAATTATGTGGGTTGTTTCAACAAGTTATCTCAGCTTACATCTGTTGAAGAATATTTTGAGCAATTTGAGCAGTTAAAAGCATTAATGTTGAGTAAAAATTCTCACCTTACTGAAGAATACTTTGTATTGAGCTTTATTAGTGGGTTAAAGGAAGTTTTGAAGAGATCTGTGCAGATGCACAAACCTACCACCCTTTCTCAAGCATTTTATTTGGCTAGACTACAAGAGCTAACTCTCTCCTCACAATCCTCAACCTCAAAAACCATTCCATGTAAACCAACACCCACCACTTTCACTTACACCAAATTTACACCACCAAGAACACCTACTGTTCCTTCCACAATGGTTGTTTCTCCATCTACACCTTCTCAAACTTCTACACCACCACCTAAAAACCCTTATGTACCACCCATAAGAAGAATAACTTATGAGCAAATGAGTAAAAGAAGAGCACAAGGCCTTTGTTTCAATTGTGATGAAAAATACCAACCATGTCATAAATGTAAATCCCAACAATTATTTATGATGGTAGCTGACCATGAAGCAGATGATATGGAGCCTTCACCTCCTCAAGCCCCTAGTAAAGATCAACTGGTTGACTCTGATATGGAGATTTCTCTCCATGCCCTTACTAGCAATGTCAATCCCGACACTATTAGGATCCCAGGATTCATTAAGAAAAGAGCCATCACTGTTTCATTGATGCTAGTGGACACAGGAAGTACTCATAGTTTCATTGATGCTGCTCTAGCAACTCAATTGGGTTGTGAAGTTCAACCAACTGCTCACATGTTGGTCATTGTGGCCAATGGGGCTAAGACCACAAGTACTGGGATCTGTCCACAACTACAGTGGACAATGTAACACCAACAATTTGCTACAGATTTGAGATTACTTCATGCTACTTAGTGGTAATGCTATGAAAAATTTTATCAAGAAAAATACTACAGCTTTAGTATGCCAATTCTTCTCTATTACAATGACTCCTCCACCTGCTACAATACCCACACCAATTCAGGAGTTTCTCAACAACTTTTCTGATGTTTTTGAGGAACCAAAACAATTACCACCACCAAGAATTTTAGACCATCAAATCACTCTAAAACCAGATTCCCAACCTGTCAATCTCAGACCCTATAAATGCCCTTATATCCACAAGTCAGTGGTGGAATCATTAGTACAAGAAATGCTCAAAAATGGGATTATTCAAGATAGTCATAGCCCTTTTGCTTCCCCAATACTTCTGGTGAAAAAGAAAGACAACACTTGGAGGTTTTGTGTTTATTTTAGAAAGCTCAATTCCATAACTATCAAAGATAAGTTCCATATACCTATTATTGATGAGTTATTGGATGAATTACATGGAGCCAGAATATTTACTAAGTTGGATTTAAGGGAAGGGTATCACCAAATCAGGGTTCATGCACCTGATATACATAAGACATCCTTCAGAACCCATCATGGCCACCATGAGTTCAAGGTTATGCCATTTGGCCTAACAAATGCACCTGCCACCTTTCAGGCACTTATGAACTCTGTATTTGGTCCATATTTGAGAAAATTTGTTCTTGTGTTCTTCGATGACATATTGGTCTATAGCTCCAACATCTAAGAACATGTTTAACATCTCTCCTTGGTTCTTTCCTTACTCAGGGAACACAAGTTATTTGTCAAATTTTCTAAATGTTGTTTTGCTCAAGATTCTCTAGAGTACTTAGGCCACATTATTACTTCAAATGGAGTGGATGCTGATCCTGAGAAGATTGCTTGTATGAAGTCTTGGCCTATTCCTACTACTCTTAAACAGTTAAAAGGTTTCTTGGGCCTCGCAGGCTATTATAGGAAGTTTGTGAAAGGCTATGGTAATATCAGTAAACCTCTCACAGACTTATTAAAGAAGAATTCATTCTTGTGGTCTCCTCGATTGAAGATGCTTTCAACACCCTTAAAAATGCTATGTGCACCACTCCTGTCCTTGCCCTTCCTGACTTCACCAAAACTTTTGTAGTTGAAAATGATGCATGTTCTAGAGGCATTGGTGTTGTTCTCATGCAAGATGGTAGAGAAATTGCCTTCTACAACAAACCTTTAGGGCCAAAGGCTTTAGAGTTATCCACTTATGAAAAGGAGTTACTGGTTGTGGTTAATGCAGTGACCAAATGGAGACACTATCTCACTGGTCACCATTTCATCATCAATACTGACCAGCAGAGCATTAGGTACTTTATGGAGCAGAAGATTACCACATTACTGCAGCAAAAATGGCTCATCAAGCTTTTGGGATTTGACTACACAATTCATTACAAAAAGGGTTTGGATAACAAAGTTGCAGATGCTCTTTCTAGACTTCCTCATACTGATTCCATACCAACTTGCAGTGTTATAGCCTTATCTGCTCCAGCTTGGACTCAAGATATTATCAATAGTTACACTAATGATGCAGCTCTACTCTTATTCCACATCTCTTGGTTAATCCATCTGCAGTCCCTAACTTCACATACTTGGAGGGCATTCTGAGGTTCAAGGGAAGAATTTATGTGGGTACCAACTCAAACTTGAGGCAACACATCTTGCATTCTATTCATTCATCTACCATTGGGGGTCAATCTGGTATTCATGGTAGTTATATTAGAGCTAAAACATACTTTTACTGGAAAGGATTAAAGCAAGACAACTTGATGTTGGTCTGCCAGTGTGAGACTTGCCAACAAAACAAACTTGATCATCAACACCCTGCTGGACTTTTACAGCCACTTCCAGTACCTACTCAGGCTTGGAAACACATTAGCATGGATTTCATTGAGGGCCTTCCTAAGTCACAGAACAAAGATATTATAATGGTGGTGGTGGACAGATTCACCAAGTATAGTCATTTTATGGGTCTTACTCATCCCTACACAGCTATCACAGTGGCTCAGGAGTTTTTAAATACTATCTTTAAACTGCATGGACTTCCAGCTTCAATTGTTTCTGACAGGGACAAGGTTTTTACCAGCAAGTTTTGGCAGGAACTTTTCAGAACCTTAGGCACCCATCTATCTATGAGCACAGCTTATCACCCTCAGTCAGATGGCCAATCTGAAAGAGTTAATGCTTGCTTAGAAGGCTACTTGAGATGCATGACAAGCCATAAGCCAAAACAATGGTTTTAGTAGCTTCCATTGGCTGAATGGTGGTACAACACCAACTATCACACCAGCTTGAAGATTTCTCCATTCCAAGCACTATATGGGTATGTACCACCTCATTTGGCTTTTCCTACAACATCTACTACATCTGTCGCTTCTGTGGAAGAATATTTACAAAGAAGAGATGTTGTTTTAGACATTCTCAAAGAGAATTTGCATAAGGCACAAGAAAGAATGAAGTGGTTTGCTGACAAGAAAAGAACTTATAGGTCATTCCTTGTGGGTGATCTAGTTTACTTGAATTTGCAGCCTTATAGCCCTGCGCAAGAACTTCAAGTTATCTGCCAGATATTATGGACCTTTTACCGTGATTCAAAAAATTGGTGAAGTCGCTTACAAACTACAACTGCCCCCAAACTCCAAGATCCACCCAGTGTTCCATGTGTCACAGTTGAAGAAGAAAATAGGCGCTTCTGCAACTACTGTTCCTTCACTGCCATTGGTGGATTCAGAGGGTGAAATCATACTCAAACCATTTGCCACCTTGGACTCCCGCCAGATTTTTCGACATGGAACGGCAGTGCAACAACTACTGATTCAATGGTCTCACACTACTCCGGCTGATGCTACTTGGGAGGACTTATCGCATGTCAGAGCACACTTTCCACACTACCATCCTTGAGGACAAGGATATTCTGAAGGAAGGAGTATTGTCATGATACTAGAGTGCCTACAACCATCCCTGTGGTGTATTTAGCTTTTAGTAAATTTAATTAGCCGTTTTATTTTCAGTTAATTCTGCTTTAAGTTTTACTTGTACGGATGAAGTACTAGCACGCGTGCAGTCCGTGATGCTTTAGGGTTTCGTTAGGTCCTTTTCTCTTAAATAAGCTTGTACCTGGAATTGCAGTTTTATCAGAAAATTAAGTTAATGGAGGCAGTACAGTGGTACTGAGTTACTTGAATGCTTACAGTACAATCTCTCCTTCCTTATTACATCATAGAATAACTCAATACATCACACACATGCATAACTCAATTAAACCCCTTCTTTCCATTTCTAGTCTAGTTGAGAAAGAGAAGAGGTGAAAAACAGAAGAAGAATAGAGAAATCCCCTAATTCGATGTTTCTCTTGATTTTTTTTTTAACATACAAAAGTTACTGATGCTCCCCTGAAAGGTCCACTGATGGACACGTGGAGAGATGCATGGTGATCTATTTAGGCACTTAAGTTTTGGTTAAACAACTAGTTGCCCCGATAAGAGTCGTAATTTTAGATGTGGGCAGACTCATACCCATGAAAGCATCCTAACTTAGGATTCTTAAGCACTACCAAATGAAAAATTTATTATTTTCAACTCCAATGATTTGAACTGATACCGAAAAAAAGGCACGGAGTGTCACATTATATGTCATTGTGCAAATAGTGATGAAAAATAGAATGAATCTTTGATTATTCCGCAGTAATGGTCATTCCCTGATTCACATCTTTGTGTATGTACTGTGTTGCTCCGTAAGTTCTCTTATGTTGAGCATGACCAATTGAGTTGATCATTTTTTCTTGTGGTTAATTCAATTGTTTTTTTTTTTGATGCAAATTCATGTTTCATGTGATTTGTTAATGTCCAAATAAATCCTTATTTTCTTGTAAAAGTAAGGTCGCTCTTGTTGTTCTTTCGGGAATGCCATTTTATGGGGGAGAGTTATTAATTGAACTTGTGCTTAATTTCCAAATCTTTGTGGGGAGTGCGGTTGTGGAATATTATTGGGGTTATCTTATATCTTTATTGCTCGGTTGAACTCGCAAACGTTGCTATCTTAAGCTTGTTTGTCAAGTTTAGTTTCCAAAACTATAAGTCTTGATTTCTAGTCTACTTATAGCTAAGTCTCAGACTAGGATATAAAGTATATTTGAGCTCTAGACTCCACGGCGTTCATCATGCAAGACGAAGAACTACTCAAGGAACTGGTGTAACTTCATCGACTAAAAGGTATGTAGAAACTTAAACTTATCTATCACTCAAAATTCTATCTACTCTATCTCCTATCTTGACACAAAAGTCGTATTGCTATATAGACTTCCATTATACACATTTGCTATTTCGAGTCGAGTTTATCTCGCTTATCTATTTCTCGAAATATGTGTTGGTAAGCTTTCACTTTGGCCAAGTTCATCTTTACAACTGACGAAAGTCATGTTGATTATTTCTATATCTTGAAAATTGCTTTTATGAAAAATAGTGTGTGAATGACCTCTATTTAACATCCTCTAAGAATGTTTCAATGATTGAAATGAGAGTTTAGAATATATAACCTTGAATGGATATAAACATTGTATGTGAACTCATACTTATATAAGTCCAAAATCCTTGAACTAAAGTATGCGTAGTTTACGGTTCGAAATATCAGGAAACTAAGTCCGCGCACCCAGACGCGTGCATCGCCGAAGTTCACATCCCGTGAATTTCTGCTGGAGTTTGTGAACTGAAAACGAACTCAATCCGGGTACTTAAGTATGCGTACAGGTATGCGTACTTGAGTGGGTTATTTTCTAAAAACGGTTTATTCATGAACTAAGACATATATAAACTAAGGAATGCATATTTGCAAACCGTGGCTATAATGTTCATGAATCGATTCGAGTGAATCAAAATCGTTTTTGTTTCGATTGTATCTTATATAGTTCTATGAAATCTAAGCAATTGAACAACACTCTAACTAGTTCATTTGAGTCATTTGTAGGGCTGAACATGGTTTCGTTTTTCCGCCGAACCCGGACCGAACCAGACCGATAAGGAAGAAACCGAACCAAACCATTTACTAATGGATTGGTTATGGTAAAAAAATTTAAAACCGACATTACTGGTTCGGTTTTGGTTTTTCCTGAAAACCGAACCAAAAACCAACGGAAAAACCAATAAGTATAGGCCGTTGATTAAAGTCAGATAGATTTAATTTGACTAGGGCTGTTCATGGTCGGTTTTGGCTCGGTTTTGGCCGTTGATGAAATATCACAGGTTGTGCGTTGAATCGATCAATTGGTAAATCCAACCTTTGGTTGTTGATTGAAATTGATTGATCTTTGAACATTGGTCTTTGGTACCGTTCAAGTTAATTTCTCTTGTATTCAATTAGACTCGCAGATTGCTATTTGCTTGAGTAAGTATTGAATCGAGAAATTGAGATATAACTCATTGATATAATTTTCTTAAGATTGAGTCTGACTGTCTAATTGATTCTCTTGAAAGTATATTGGAGTTAGTCCATACAGATTGCTAAGAGAAATATTGGGTGAGGTTGTTAGACCCCCACTTTTTCAATTGATATCAAAGCAGGCAAACACGTTTAAGACCTTGTAAGTCTGTGTTTGTAGCGATCTGACTTTATAGACGGCAGTAATCTCTCTGATAAACGCATCACCAGAAACAAAATTTCTGTTTCGACAAATTCTATTAAAGAGAGTGATTCGTCAATCTCAAATATAGACGAACCTAGTGTTCTAACGAAACATACTAACAATGACATGTGTTATCCCGATTACCCTTCAAAAGAGGCTGACTCCGACAAAAGGGAAGCAGCTGAAGAGAGTAAAATGATTCTTAACCTAGTTAGAATCCAAGCTGATAGATTTAATCGGTCGAAAAACAATGTCAATGGCCTTCTCGGTATAGTAAGAGACTATGATTCCAAAAATGCTGAAGTTCAGTCTTCACGTATCTTACTTGAGGCAAGCCTCAAAAAGGATGCTTTGGAAATTGAACATCGTTTGAGTAAACTCTCGATTCAAGGATGTTCCAAAAAGTCCTCTATACCATCTACTTCTATTGCAACTGAGAGAGTTCCAGTTCCAGAAGTAAAATATCAGAATTCCTGAAAAAGAGGGGGTACAACAACCACACCCAAAATTTTAATTAGCAATATGTATGGACTAACTCCAATATACTTTCAAGAGAATCAACTAAACTCAATCTTAATAAAGTATATCAAAGAGTTATATCTCTCTTTCTCAATTCAATTCTTACTCAAGAAAATAGAAATCTGCGAGTCTAATTGAATACAAGAGAAATTACTTGAACGGTATCAAAGACCAATGTTCAAGGATCAATCAATAACCAAAGGTCGGATTTCCAATTGATTAATTCAAACGCACAATCTGTGATATTTCAATTATATAACAAAATAAAATGCGGAAAATAAATAACACATAGGAATATGAATTTGAATCCAAAAATACTCAATTAAATTAACCAAAAGAGATCATATGATTAATTTAATCGGAAATGCTCAACATAAGTGACCTTATGGAGACTCAAAAATACTCAATTAGATTAATCACAAGTGAACCCATAATTAATCTAATCGGAATACACAACCAAATTAACCACAAAAAAAGTAATCAATTTAATTGGTCATGCTCGACATAAGAGAATCTATGTCGCAATAACTAAGTTAATCATAAGAAAATAATCAACTCAGTCAATAGTACTCAACATAAGAAAACTTACGGAGCCTTACATTAATACATAAAATATGGATGTGGGAAGATCAATACTGTGGAATACACAAGGATTCATTCTATTTTCGATCACGACATACAATAGACATAATCGCTGCAAACAAAAGATTTTAACCAATCTTCCATCAATAATTGACATAATAGGCTTAACTTTTGTATTTGTCAAAAGTCCATTCATTCTTTTATCAATACATGAATATCAACTTACGAACGACTTTACTTTTGACAAGGTATGGGACAATCATAGTTCACGGATGCAAACACACATATCCCATAACAAATTGCAATATATAAAACCATAAAGATCAATACTGCAAAAATCATCTTCCAAATAATTCTTTAGAATTTAAACAAATAAACCTAAAAATATGAAGATGATAACGTTGGACATAGCTATGTGTAATCACAATAATGGCTATTCCAAACTCTAGTAACCCTTCTCAAAAACAAGAATAAATTCTCATAATAAGTTTCCTAGGCATCAAGACAAACTCGTAATGCACATATAAGATGATTTGTCCTTAGACGGTAGAAACAATCTTTTTCGCCCGGATTTACACCAAGAATAGCTACCAAAGGCGTATAAAAAGATTTACTTAACAAAGAAGAACATACAAAGTCATTAACGACCATGTACCATAGTTCACATGAAATGATTGTGAACATTCAAGAATCCCGTAGTAATGCGTGTTACTTCCCATTCTTGAACTTCCTTCTTTGTGATTCACCAACAACATTATTTTAAAAGCTACAAATGAGCTTAGAAGAGTAGTACTCCAAGAATCCAAGTTCCCAAGTCCAATAGAAGTGGAACAAGTGCGACGAGACGGAGCAAAACACTCAAAAACAAGAGGCAGGACAAATACCAATCTTAACTCATCCAAATTCAGGAATTCTCATCTTCAATTTGAAGAGAATTCAAAGAGGAAGAGAATGCAAAAAGAATGAGGTTATTCCGAGTTCGGACGAAGAAGTTACGGCCAAAACAATTTTACTGAATATCGAAGTTAAGTATGCATACGGGTTTGCGTACTTAAACCCCTGGATTTTGATTTCAATGATGTTATGCTTACTTGGTAGGCGTACCATGAAGACAAAACATCCCAAACTACTATTTTCAAACCTAAACGTTTAAGAACCTTAAACACAGATCAAGTTAGGTAGAAATGAACAATGAGCAAGGTACATGGATCATTATAAAAACACAAATATGCTCAGGTTTATAGACATACCTTTTTAGAAGAATCTAGTTGAATTCTACAGCCTTACCGAACATAATCTGTGTGCCCCAATTCTCGTGCTTCCCTCCCGTGTACATAGCAGGGCATTCCTTGGTGGGGATGCACTTACAACACAAGCAAGTTGTGTTGGGGTGAACAATGTATTGCTCACCACAAGTGACCTTTGGATTATCATGAAAGAGATCGCTTTTAGAACCTTTCACATCCAATTCCATTTTTCTAAATAACTTGTTAAGTTCCATCATCATGGATACTGCCTTCTCCATAGTCATGGAATTTTCTGGAAGATCATTCCTTTTCACACTCAAAGTATCATTGGTTTTCTTTGGTACCCACTTCTGAGTGCGTTTAGGAACAACCGGAACCTTCTTCCCATTATTCTCTTATAGAATTCTTGGAAGAGAATTGGATTTACTATTCTTTTGCAAGTTAGTCTTTCTCCAATTGGGAGCATCGGATCTTGTCTCCGTCTTTACGAAGTTATCCTTTTGATAACCATTGCGATTTTGAAAAGGGTTCGTATGACGTCTATAGGAAAAACTAGGATTATCACAGCACTGATTCCTTTGCCTAAAGGTTGGACAGTTAAAACCTATAATGTTAAGAGGATTAGTCTTAACATATGATCTTGGTTTCACAACTTCTTGTGATGCCCAAACAAGAACATCATGAAGTTTCTCATTTCTTATACGGAAACGACATCTCCTTTCCAGGTGACTTTTATTTCCGCAATAGTGGAAAACACAAGGAATGTTATTACCTCGATCCGTGTGTGCTGACTTTGGAGGTTGATATACTTTGCTCTTTAGAACTTTAACTTCCGATGAAGGTATTTCACTTTTGCCATCAGTGGAAGCCTTTTGTTGAGCAGAATCACTAGCCTTGACAAATTTTACCTCTTTGCTAATACTTGGAGCATCTATTCTCTTATAGCCTAATCCTCGTGTATCACGATGATTTTTACTTGCTCCTAGGATAAAGGTTAATTTGCTTGAACTAGTATTGAACTTTTTCAAGTCATCTTCCAACATCTTGATTTTATCAAGAGCGGCAGCTAAATCAGCCTCAAGACGTTTTTCTCGAGCGAGAAAAGCGCTTTCTCTGTCATCAAAACTAATTTGTTGAGAGTCAAACCTTGCTTCAGATTCTGCAAGTTTCTCTTCCAACAAAAAGTACTTTTGATAAATATTATCACATTCAAGTGACTTCATACGTAGGTTTTCCTCAGAATCCTTGAGGATCGATTCGTTAGAATGATTCGAAACATAAACACCTGCGTAAAATCTTCTCAATTTCTTGTTATCTCGACAGAGAGGAGTCAGAAGAGGAGTGACATGAGAAGTTGTCATCTTCTTCTTTTCTAACGAATTCAAAACCTTCACATACTCAGAGACTTCCTCATCAACATCTCTATCAATATCTAAATCACCTTCATCAGAAAGTTCATCCATCTGTTCTTCTAGGCGTGTTTCCCAGACTTCAACGGGTTTTACATTAAGAGAATATTTAGATACTAACCTAGATGTGACAGTCCTCTCTGGTGAATCCAAGATTTGAAAATCATCTGGTAATTTATGAACATGTACGTTATTAGAGATAGACTCGTCCATAATCAGATTGCTGCAAACATAGATTGATAAGGTCTTTAAACGTGTTTGCCTGCTCTGATACCAATTGAAAAAGCGGGGGTACAATAACCACACCCAATATTTCTCTTAGCAATCTGTATGGACAAACTCCAATATACTTTTAAGAGAATCAACAAGACTCAATCTTAATAAAGTATATCAAAGAGTTATATCTCTCTTTCTCGATTCAATTCTTACTCCAGCAAATAGAAATCTGCGAGTCTAATTGAATACAAGAGAAATCACTTGAACGGTACCAAAGACCAATGTTCAAGTATCAACCAATTTTAATCAGCAACCAAAGGTCAGATTTCCAATTGATTGATTCTAACGCACAACCTGTGATATTTCAATTATAAAGATAAACTATATAATGCGGAAATAGAAATAAATTTTGTTAACAAGGAAACCGAAAATGCAGAAAACCCCCGGGACCTAGTCCAGATTGAACACACACTATATTAAGCCGCTACTGACACTAGCCTACTACAAACTAACTTCGGTCTGGAATGTAGTTGAACCCCAATCAATCTCACACTGATCCAAGGTACAGCTGCGCTCCTTACGTCTCTGATCCCAACAGGATACTACACACTTGATTCCCTTAGCTGATCTCACCAACAACTAAGAGTTGCTATGACTCAAAGTCGAAGACTTTAATAAATAAATTTGTATCACACAGAAAAGTCTACGAATTGAACAAATCTGTCTCCCACAAAAATACCCAAGAGTTTTTGTTCCGTCTTTTAATAAATCAAGGTGAACAGGAACCAATTGATAACCTAGACTTATATTCCCGAAGAATAGCCTAGTATTATCAATCACCTCACAATAATCTTAATCGACGCGGCGAAAGAAGATATTGTGGAATCACAAACGATGAGACGAAGATGTTTGTGACTACTTTTATATCTTTCCTGTCGGAGATATCAATCTCAAGCCAATCTTTGCGATTGTACTCGTACAATAAAAATAACAAGATCAGATCACACAACTACGAGA
This sequence comes from Papaver armeniacum, assembly GCA_023531295.1. Taxonomy (NCBI): domain Eukaryota; kingdom Viridiplantae; phylum Streptophyta; class Magnoliopsida; order Ranunculales; family Papaveraceae; genus Papaver; species Papaver armeniacum. Next base: position 108,315 of record JAJJWW010014503.1, read on the forward strand.
AAGTAGTATCGGTCTGGCTTTACAATCCCAATGAAGTCTTTAAGTCGTTAACCTGGTTTAAAAGAAGAAAACCAAAGGTTAAAGGAGAATCGACTCTAGCTTACAACTAGTATCACACATGAGGTGTGGGGATTAGATTTGCCAGTTGCTAGAGTTCTCCCTTATATAGTCTTTCAAATCAGGGTTTGCAATCAATATTAGCTTGGTAACAAAGCATTCAATATTCACTGTTAGATGAAAACTTGATTAGATTCAAGCTAATATATTTCAACCGTTAGATCGAAAAATCTAGATTGTTACATACAAATGAAATGCACGTTTCTAGGTTTGTATAACCGTACCCAAACATGTACATTTGTTGGTTCAACAATAGTTAACCAAATTGTTAGCCATATGAGCACTTTCATATCAACCATCTTCTTCTTCACCATAACTAGTTCAAATGACTCAAATGAACTAGTTAGAGAGTTGTTCAATTGCAAGGAAATCTTATGTACTACATAAGACATAATTGAAGCAAAAACGATTTGATTCACTCGAAACTGTTCATGAACTTTATAGCCACGGTTTGCAAATAGCATTCCTTAGTTTATATAAACATGAGTTCACAAACAATCATTTTTAAAATATAACCAACTGAAGTTCGCAGACTTAAGTTCCCGGAAGGAGTTCACAAACTCCAGCAGATTTTCTAGGGTTGAGAACTTCCGCCAATTCGCGGACTGAGTTCATGGACTGAGTTCACGACTCTTGTTCCGGGTCTCTTTATCAACAAAGTTAGCAAACTTCGGTTCAAGGAATAAGGACTTATACATATATGTGTTTCCACAACAATGCTTATATCCATTAATGGTTATATAATCTAAACTCTCATTTCAATCATTGAAACATTCTTAGAGGACGTTATATAGTTGTTATTCACAAACTATTTTTCGTCAAAGCAATTTTCAAAGTGATTGAAATATAACATGACTTTCGTCACTAGGTAAAGATGAATTTGGCCAAAGAGAAAGCTTACCAACACATATTTCGAGAAATAGATAGACGAGATAAACTCGGCTCGAAATACCAAATGTGTATAATCAAATTCTATATAGCAAAACGACTTTTGTCTCAAGATAGGAGATAGAGTAGATAGACTTTTGAGTGATAGATAAGTTCAAGTCTCCACATACCTTTTTGTTGATGAAGTTCCACAGGTTCCTTGAGTAGTTCTTCGTCTTGTATGATGATCCTCCATGGAGTTCTTGAGCTCAACTACACTTTCTATCCTAGTCCGAAACTTAGATATAGTAGACTAGAAATCAAGACTTATAGTTTTGATCACTAACATTGACAAACATGCTTGAGATAGCAACGCATGCGAGTTCGACCGAGCAATGCTCTAATAATCTTTTATCTTGATAACTTGAGTATCCTGATCTTGATTGTTTGTAGAGCTTTCTCCAACGATCAAGATAGATAATAATCACAAAGTTTTCTTCGTCTCAGACTTTGTGATTCCGCAAGTCTGGATTTTGAGGATAGCCAGATTTCAGTCAAGTTACTATCGATTTCCGTTACCTGGATCTTTCGTTTGATCTGATCATCCGTTTAGATCGTAAACCAGGAAATCAATTATAGTTAATTTGTGGGAGACAAATTTGGTTTAAAGTCTTAAATTAAGTTGATGAAACTCTTAGTTTGTGAGTCTCCTTCTAAGAGAATCAATTGCACGGAGTCCTGCTGGGATTCAAGAGGCGTAAGGAGCGCGACTGTACCTGAATCAGTGGGAGACTGAGTTCGGGCTCAACTACATTCTAGACCAAAGTTAGTTAGTAGTAGGCTAGTGTCTGTAGCGGCTTAATACAGTTTGGTGTTCAGGACTAGGTCCTGGGGTTTTTCTACATTTGCGGTTTCCTCCTTAACAAAATTTCTGGTATCTGTGTTATTTCTTTGTTCGCATTATACTGTTTATCTTTATAATTTAAATATCATAGGTTGTGCATTGATCAATAACAGTAGTTAGGTCCGACCTAGTTTGTTGGATAAGACTTGATTGATCCTTAGACATTGGTCTTTGGTACCGAACTCTGTTTGTAGTTAGGTTCACAGATTCAGTTCTGTAAACGTTCTAACAACAAGAGGGATAGAGAGAGATAACTCCAGGAACTTTCCTTGATTGATTTTTTACTATCGGAGTTGTGCTAAATGCTCCCCTATCCGAGATCTTGAAAAAGATCGAGGAAAATATAAGATTACATACCCATGGAACAGAGGACAGCACCCCGAGCGCGCTAAAAACAGAACTGATTTCTGTGAGTTCCATCAGTTCCATAGCCACACAAAAGACTCATACAGGGATCTGAAGAAAATGGTGCAAGACATGATTGACGAAGGGAAACTCCAGGAGTACATTGCGCAACCAGCGATCCAACCAACTACGGGAGCACCCGTTGATAGGCACATTTTTGTGTCTAATTTGATCTCAATACTATATATTGTTGGCACTCGATTTTGTACTAATTTTGGTTTTGAGTGTGTTTGTAGGTATTTTTGGCCAATAAACATTTTTGGAAGAATCAGCTCGAAAAGTTGTTAAAGGCATCCCGGAGGACATTTGCTAAACGGACCCCTGCTTTGGATAAGGGGTACCTCAATTGATAAGGGGCACCTCAATCGGACACCTGCTATTTACACCCCAGCAATGGTTAAGGGCTAACCTTCTTCTTACCCGTGAAGAACATTTTTGGCGGGAAAACAGTTTTTGAAAACTCAAGGTTTGTTGTTTTGAATTCGGAGGATTTCTAGAGAGATTAAATCGTTGCAGTCAATTGGAATGAGCCTGTTACACTTAAACAGGGCCGGTAAGTCCATTAAAACCGGTAAACTTGGGCTACATCGACGGAGAATAAGAAACAGGGGAGTACGTGAAAATGAGGACTTTCTGTAGTAAACTCGAGCAGATTTGGTGAGATTTTCTTGCCGTATTTGTTTGAGAACGAGCTGTCACGGTCAACAGAAGGTGGTAATTGCTTTAGATTCGATAATGAAGGGATGCATTTTCGGTTGGAACAAAACAGGGAAAGAATGTCTACTCGAGGATATTACGGGAGTTTGGTTGTTATTTTGGGAAGACATCATGTGGCAGCAGCGTGTTTATTGTCTTTTGATTCACGTATCATCGTGCTAGAGTGTGTTAGTCTGTTGCAGACGCATGGAAGGAGGATAAACACGAGATTATTCTTGTGCTGCTGCAAATTTGGAAAGAAGATAATGGAGAGTTATTACCGAGATTTTGTGATGTTGATGGGTATAAAAAGGCATTTCGGGGTTCATAGATGGGGGATGGAGAGATTGGGGATACGTTTATACACTACAGAGCCGGAGAAATTGGAGTACAGGGAACTGCCATTGCTGCTCCTGTGAAGAACACGAAGAACATTAGACTATAGGGGACAATCGTATTGCTACAGTGCAAACGACGCTTCTTATTTATCGTTCTCTGTAACATTTAGTTTTGTAACAAATATAAGTGTTACAAAATCCAGTTTTATAATTTTTCTCCCAATTCATTTTTGTGAACACCTTTTTTGAGCAATGAAAAATTCCTTTGAGTGTGTTTTCACCATGCGGAGCTAGAACCCATCACTGGGACGACGGAGGAAGCAACTTTTCATGATTGTGGTAAATGAATTAATTCTTTATATGACTTTTTGCATAGATTTAATTGTTTTATGATTTATATTAATTATTGTTATTTTGTCTGATGTTGCATGCTTAGTTAAAATTACTTTTGATGCGTCATGCTTACGACTTACAGATAATGTTTTATGAAATCTATTTTTGGCAAGGAATTAGAGTCACAACTTCTTTTTGTTTGAGCTATATTGTCTAGAGTTAATGATTGAACCACAAGAATATGAAAAGTAGTGAAATCCTGCGTCCTAGTGACTCTTCATCCTGTGACAATATTTTGTGTACATATCCTCTTTATTTTCGTTATTTAGTTTTAAAACAAATTCTCAACAAGTCTGAGTGAACGACAACCTTTCTTACTACAACATCATTGAAAATAACCACCAATTTTTGGCGCCGCCGACACGGACTTGTGTATAGATTTGTTTTTAGGTTTTATTTTTATTTTTATTTTTATTATATTTGTTCTTTTTTACGCCTTTTGGTATTTCTTGTTTGTTTTCATATTTGGAATTGAGCTAAAGAAAAAGGGAGAAAGCGCTGAAAACAAAAGAGAAGCCAAAGAAGGAAAGAAAAGAGGAATCCAAAAGGAGTGAAGAAGAAGATTTTGTATATTATTTTATTTTATTTTTTTTAGAAACTGTAATTAAGGTTTTTATTTTGGTAATATTTTATTTTGGACATTTTTTTTTCTTTGGGACATTGAACATTGGACTTTATTTGTAAAACCCTAAAGAAGGGTTGGTTTAAATATAAACTGCACAGGGAAGGACGACAAGCGATTTACGATCATTGTCTCGGCCCCCTCGGGTTCGTACATGACATAGGAGTTGTGGCCGAGTCGACCTCAACAGTCATCCCCGTCTGGAACGGGAGGTAAGAATTCTAAACACCCGCGAATCCCTGTCGGCGGGTTTCTTTGGATGATTTTGTATGCATATATGTTGAGGACCTGAAATCGGATTTAATTTTCTAGTAAAGGGCAATGCCTGGCCATATCAAGATAAGGACTCGGATTTCATCACCATTTCCTTCTTGCCCGCCTTAGGAACACGTAACCTACGCGAACCTAAGCATTAAAATTTGGACTAGAATGAGACCGATAGGGTAACGAGCTTAATAGCATTCGAAAAAATATTGGTTACTCTTTTAAGCATACTTCGAAGTTCATGATGGTTTCTGTGAGTTGAATGCGTGACTGCGCCGTCTTGTAATGCGGTGAGGCCTTGGGTATCAAAGTTCCACGTAGCTTCCCTCGCCTCTATTCAACTTACTTTGATTCGGATTGATTCCAGAGGGGTCTGCTTAAATTGTAACGAATTTCCCTTTCAAGTATTAGAAGTTTGGTCAGAAACAATCTAAGTGGAGCCATCATGCTTTTTGTTTGCTAGAAATCAGTAGGTTTTTTGTGGTCAAGTCAGCCTTGTTTGTGTTTGTGTAGAATTCCCTTGCAGTTAGGATGTCAAACTGGTATTATGACAGCCAATACAATGATTATCCGACTGAGTTTCAAAATGGACGGTACTACTTTGACCATAGTGTGAATAGTGGTTAGGAACATCAGCCTTTTCAAGGTTATGGCTCATACCATGATGTGCCCAATTACTATCCACACACGCACGGGTCATACGAGCAAAATTCTTATGTTTCTCCTTTAGAAGAGTCTCTCAGGAAATTAGAGGAGACGACACGTAAGTTAGCTAAGATGAATAACTTAGTTTATGACGAAAGAAAACTTTCTATAGAGGAATCCCTCAAGATGATAGCTGAGACGAACGAAAGAATTGCTCGAGATAATCTTAATTTCCAATACAGTGTTTCCAATAATACCCATGAAAATGAGGATATTTATTTGCATAATCAAGATGACTAGGTTAGAAATGGTAACACTACTTGTTTAGATGAGGTTCAACCATTTTCATGTTATGATTATGATGAGGATAGTGTTGATGAAGAATTTAAAATATGTAGGCATAGTGATCAGGAATTTGTTACTCCGATTGAACTTTATAATGATAGTACTATTTCTGGTTCAAATCCCAATAATTTTAATGATTATTCACCTATTCGAAAGGACGAGGATTTGAATAGAGATGCCACCGTTTTAGACGATGTAGTTTATGATCCTTTAGCCTGCAATATGTTGGATAATCCATTATTTGATGTGCCTATAAGTGAATCGGAGGAAGTAACTATGATTAACACCTTAGTTTACGAGCCTTTACTAGAAACTTTCGCTGATAATCCTTTATATGATTGTGATGATGGTTTAGAGGAAAGAGTTTACCCTGAGAATACTGTTTTAGAGTCTAGTGATTTAGAAACACTAGTCTTAGAAGACGATAAACTCGTAGAGATGAGTAAGGATGCATTACCTGATAATAACTTAGAAGAATCAATTGACCATTTTCGTATTCCATGTTCTAGAAATTAGGGAAATTGTGACTAGTCTATCTAGAGACTTTTGAAAACTCTAAGTTTGGGGGTGATTATCACTCTCCTAGTGCCTTACTTTTAACTCTCAGAAAGTCCCCTCACTTAGATTTGGACATCCGTGCCTCAACCATTTTACAAGATTATCTTCATACACTTTTTCCCGAACCTAGTTGTGTCCATAAAGAAGTTCAGTTGTTAGAAATCCATCCTCTGGTTGATGTGGTTAACCCAGGCTATGATACCACGATTAACTTTGTTTTCCCACCAAAAAACTTCCTTCCAATTGTGGGAACGTACAAGTTTTAGATGTGTCAACTATTAAGTTTTGAGACTAAACCTAATTACTTTAGGATATTAGGGTCGACACATTTGCTTAAGAATGACCACCACTGTGGTCAACTGTGTGAGTCAAATCTTATTGACTTAGAGGATCCCCAGTTATTCAGGTTATTTTTATGTGCTTCTAAGTTCTTAGTTGAGTATTTCCAGACTCTAGATTCTGATCTTCAGGATCCTTTCTTTGAGGAAATCCAGCGATGAAAACTTTTTATCTAGACCCTTTTATAGAGCCTGAACCCGAACCACAACTAGATGTAGTTTTCTTAAACAAAAAAATAAATAAGGGTGTGTTGGATATCTTCCTGGTCTGTTGCAGTCTCCTCTTCTTGTGGTTAGCACTTTTTGATCCAGATGACCCGCAGTTATTTCGGCTATTGCTATATGATTCTTCAAGGTGACTAATCCTTTCCAATGTCTGGCTGAAAACTTTAAACTTAGCACTTCTTGGGAGGTAACCCATGCTCTTGCAACACGGTAATATTTTTACTTAACTCTTTTCTTCAAGTGGTAACAGTTTCTCCTTGTTCATACTTTTAATTTTATATTTAGAACATTGAGGACAATGTTAGATTTAAGTTTGGGGGTATGGGAGAAACTTTTTAGTTGCAATAAATAAACTCCAGAGACTAGAAATTTATGCCTATTAAGGTTGGCACTAACTAATCTAAGTGGATGGGAACATCTTGGTTGTAGGTGTTGAGGAACCAATCTGATTATATGGAAACATCTAGAAGAGTCTATTCATAAAACCACAGAGCTCAGGTGTTAGAAGAAAACATGGTAGTTTCGCCATATCTCGTGATGGAAACATCGAAAGAATCCTGATCACTTTTTTTCTTTTTATTTTTACCATTGCTAGGTTTAAATAGAGTGACTGAGATACCAAAAAAAAAAAAAAAATGAGACCAGACCATCAGACCAACCGGAATAAATTCAATAAAGTCGACCACTGGAGCCCTTGTATATGCCAGTTGTGTTGACCTAGAGTTAGGATTATCGACCACTGATCCCCTTGTATATGCCAGTTGGGTTGATATTAGTCAGACCGGTATCTTAGGCCATTAGGATAGGTTCACCTTAGTCAATATCAAAATCATCTTCTCTACATCCATCTTCTTAATCTTTCCATGTGATTGGTTGACTCCGGTTTATGATGTCTAGAAACTATCTGAGTAGAGCTCTGTCACTTTATATGAATTTTAGTATGCTTGAGTGCAAACTCGTGTACATCAATTGGAATTTCGCATCAGGGTACTTACTCTTGTAATCAATAATTGTATGCCAACCAAGGAGATTCTTTAGTGCCTTCTAAGGTTCTGCGTAGATAGCTAGGGTCTGGAGTAAAGGTTTTGTGGGTACACCTCTGGTAAACCCTCCGGCGACAACACTCCGCCGCTAGGGCCACCTAACGGTTTAAACGGCTTGTTGCACGTGCTAAGTGTAGTCATTTTATTTTCTAGATTAGGTTTGCTCGGGACTAGCAAATAATAAGTTTGGGGGTATTTGATAGGAACATTTTTGTGTCTAATTTGGTTTCAATACTATATATTGTTGGCACTCGATTTTGTACTAATTTTGGTTTTGTGTGTGTTTGTAGGTATTTTTGGCCAATAAACATTTTTGGAAGAATATTTCGAAAAGTTGTTAAAGGCATCCCGGGAGGACATTTGCTAAACGGACCTCGCTTTGGATAAGGGGCACCTCAATTTATAAAGGGCACCTCAATTGGACACTGCTATTTACACCCCAAGCAGTGGTTAAGGGCTAACCTTCTTCTTACCCGTGAAGAACATTTTTTGGCGGGAAAACTTGGTTTTGAAAACTCAAGGTTTGCTGTTTTGAATTGGAGGATTTCTAGAGAGATTAAATCGTTGCAGTCAATTGGAATGAGCCCATTACACTTAAACAGTAGTGTAAGTCCATTAAAACCGGTAAACTTGGGCTACATCGACGGAGAATAGGAAACAGGGAGTACGTGAAAATGGGGACTTTCAGAGTAAACTCGAGCAGTTTGGTGAGATTTTCTTGCCGTATTTGTTTGAGAACGAGCTATCATGGTCAACGAGGAAGGTGGTAATTGCTTTAGATTCGATAATGAAGGGATGCATTTTCGGTTGGAACAAAACAGGGAAAGAATGTCTACTCGAGGATATTACGGGAGTTTGGTTGTTATTTTGGGAAGACATCATGTGGCAGCAGCGTGTTTATTGTCTTTTGATTCATGTATCATTGTGCTAGAGTGTGTTAGTCTGTTACAGACACAGGGAAGGAGGATAAACACGAGATTATTCTTGTGCTGCTGCAAATTTGGAAAGAAGATAATGGAGAGTTATTACCGAGATTTTGTGATGTTGATGGGTATAAAAAGGCATTTCGGGGTTCATAGATGGGGGATGGAGAGATTGGGGATACGTTTAGACACTACAGAGCCGGAGAAATTGGAGTTACAGGGAACTGCCATTGCTGCTCCTGTGAAGAACACGAAGAACATTAGATTGTAGGGGACAGTCGATTGCACTGTTGCAAACGACACTTCTTATTTATCGTTCTCACAGTAACATTTAGTTTTGTAACAAATATAAGTGTTACAAAATCCGCTTTTATAATTTTTCTCCCAATTCATTTTTTGAACACCTTTTGAGCAATGAAAATTCCTTTGAGTGTGTTTTCACCATGCGGAGCTAGAACCCATCACTTGGGACGACGGAGGAAGCAACTTTTCATGATTGTGGTAAATGAATTAATTCTTTATATGACTTTTTGCATAGATTTAATTGTTTTATGATTTCTATTAATTATTTGTTATTTTGTCTGATGTCGCATGCTTAGTTAAAATTACTTTTGATGCGTCATCCTTACGACTTACAGATAATGTTTTATGAAATCTATTTTTGGCAAGGAATTAGAGTCACAACTTCTTTTTGTTTGAGCTATATTGTCTAGAGTTAATGATCGAACCACAAGAATATGAAAAGTAGTGAAATCCCTGCGTCCTAGTGACTCTTCATCCTGTGACAATATTTTGTGTACATATCCTCTTTATTTTCGTTATTTAGTTTTAAAACAAATTCTCAACAAGTCTGAGTGAACGACAACCTTTCTTACTACAACATCATTGAAAATAACCACCACCCGTACATCGTGTGGAAATTCCACGCGAGGCACAATACTTGGAGTGCAATACGATATCACATTCAGCTATCACAGCCCCACACCTGAAGGAAATATAACACGAAGAATTCACAAACAAAACTTCAAAGGTGACGAAGTATTCAGTGTAGCCAAAGAGCCCACCATGGAGGAGTGGATGAAAATACCTATCAGTTTTTCAGCCTCCGAGGCACCCGATGGAGGACGAAACCACAATGACCCACTAGTGGTTACGATGGCCATTACCCTCCCCGAACATGAGGGCGAGGAAGAGAAACCTAGGGCGCTGCCATGGGCAATGCCTAAGATTCTAATTGATGGAGTAAGTTCTGTCGAAATCTTATTTTATGAAACATTCAAACAAATGGGTCTTAGAGACGAATGCCTAATACCATCGACCTATAATATATTTGGCTTCAACGGGTTATCGACCCGCCCAAGGGGCGAGGTCACCTTAGAAGTTCAAGTAGGAAAAATCCTTACCCTAACCACTTTCTGTGTAGTAGATGTGATTTCCCCCTACACGGCTATTATCGGGCGATCCTGGATCCATGGAATTAAAGGAGTCGCCTCGACTTACCACCAGAGGCTAAGATTCCCAACACCCGACGGGATCACAGAGATCATTGGAGACTCGGGCGAAGCCAAGTACTGTTACAACATGGACATACAAAACGACGAGAACAGAGTAAACTCCCCTAAGACAAAACACAAGAGAACTAAGGACGCCGAAAACCAGGCCAGCATCGTCGCCTGCATGGCAAAAATAACCGAGGCAAGGAGCTCGGATGGAATACCCTCATCCGACAAAGTTCCTATCTCGGACTCATCAATGAAGCCCTTATAGCAATCAAAGAACCTCTCCGATGTTGGAGAGAACCAGCCAAACTCTTTGGCGGACTCAGGAGTGGTCGAGATTGAAGCCGGTACGATGATAGCATTAAAGGAAGTCAGAGGGACGCGAGCCTACGCCGATTATACTAATCCTAACAAAGCTTACCAAAGGGGAAGATTCTCACTCCCCAACATTAGCCAGCTCATAGAAGCAACTTCCTGGAACGTACTACTATCTCTAATAGATGGATACTCGGGTTATAGCCAAGTCCACCTGTAGATGGGGCAAAAATAGTTGCTGTTTTTAAGGAATTGAGGAGACGACCGTGCGGAGGAAACTCCTTGAACAGAGCTAACTGTCAAACCTCACACAGATGCACTGCAAAATAGGAAGTACTTTGAATTCGAGAGATAAATCTGTAGGACTCCGGCCTAAACCAAGACAATGGCCGTTCCAGATTCAATTCGGTCACAAGAGAGAGGATGGGTCGATCTGTAGGAGGGAAGATGAGAAATGTGTGAAATCAATGGTGATCGAAGATTATAGGTGTGTTGTGTATTCTGCGTAAAGAAATAAGATAAGCTCTGATTGATTGAATTTGCTCTGTTGAGAGTAATTGCTCAGACGTTGAGATGTTAATCTCTTGTTGTCTATTTGACGAAAGATTATCTTGTTTTCAATCATGATTCAGAGACTTATTTATATTGCTAGAATTGTAAACACTTTGATCCCATGAAGTGTGACAGATTCTTTGGAGTCAAAGAGTGGGGAAGTGGAAATCGTGTTAAAACCGATTTGCTCATCGTGCGGAGACTTGGTTGATTTTCCATCCACTACTTTGCTAACTCCTCCAACTGATTGCACGACTTGCTCACATTCTCATCGTGTGTATGAACACACGTGCCGTAGACCGCCAGACCAAAACCCTAGTTTATATCCCCCCATGTGACACGATTGATGTCTCGTGATTGTGGAGTCTGTAAGGCAGACGTCTATTTAATTAGTCAGTTGCTGACTTTATGAGACGATGAGTCCATGTATTGCTGAGTCGAACGTGATTTGTAAATGTTCTAAGACTCATGAATCGAATGTGTCTGTTGAGACAGAAGTTTAATTCTCAAATAAATGTTGATAGTTAAGGTGAGCAAATATTTCTCGATGGATTGTTGAATATTGATAGTTGAACCAATATTCCTTGGTTTGAGCAAATATTGCTCATCTGAGTAAATATTGCTCGTTTGATGAATTATTGGTAGCATGACCAAATAAAATATTAATTTAAAATACTGGCAACTGAATCGAGTATAATTAATAAAAATGTTGATCATGGTATCAACGTTGTAGTTGCAGGAAATCCTACACTACACCCCTCACAAGAATCCACACAATCAAACCATTGAAGATGAACAATTATAATTTTTGTTGATTAATTTCTTGAATGTTTACAAGATAAAATGGAAAAGATCTAAAGAAATTACAATCACTATAAACTTTCTCTCTCTTAATGAGTTGCTCAACACTCGAAAAAAGATCTCTCCCTCCCAATAGTCTTGTTCGACTCTTTATATAGGGTATTACATAATGGATGACAGCTAAGTTGTCCTTTATTTTGGGAATGACTTGCGAAGTGTCGCAAGTGTACAAATGCATAATCTCGCGACACTCCTAGTTCTCGCTAGGTCTTCACACCTTTCTCGTGTTCTGGCTATCGTCATCTATTGTGTCACTTATTTTACTCGTCTGCGACGCCTTCGCTATGTAACATTTATGGATTTCGCGAGAGGTGTTGATGTTGCGATATTCTGATCCTACATCTTGCCTCTTCTCATGTCTTCTCTAAGAAGGAGAGAATGTCATGAGAATTATTATTTTAAAATTGTCGCAACTGTTCATTCTTATCTGTTTGGCGATTTGACTTCATACTTTTACACTAAATCTATAATACGTGTCTCTTCTCCACCCATTTTTTGACACGTCTCTTTCAACCGTTACTTCTCAACCATTCACGTCTCTTCTCGCATTAAATGCGTTTATCTTCTCGAGAATTCTTCTCTATATATAGTTTTCTCATCCTTCTCTTCTTCTTTTTTCTTTTACTTTCTCTGCAATTTTTCTTCAGTTCCCCTCCATAACTTCCGCTTCTCGCTACGTAAATTTTCTTTTTTTCCTTTGATCTTCAACTCCTTAATCATTCCCATACTTCGAAAATGGCTCCATCCGGTAGTAGATATGAAGTTCTCTTGGGGAGAGGCTCAAAAGGATTTACAAGAGAAAGGTTTCACATTATCCACTATTCCCCATCAAGAATCTTCATCTATTCTTTCCGCCAAATTATTCTTCGATCATTGTTGTGATAATCAAAAGATCATAATCTCGCTAGGTCGATTCTCGTCGGCCTTCCCATTCCTCTCTACAACCCTGAACTTCCTTTATTTTATGAAATTCTTGCTCATGAAAAATTCTCGCGAGCTGTTTACCAATTAAGTGGAGATTGTATCCGCTTAATGCTTGAGTTCGCCAACCGTGGCGCCGGTAAGGGGTCTCTTTATTCTAATGCGAATGAGATCCTAAATTTGTAGACTTAGAGATATTCTGAGAAGTATTAGGTAGAGAGTTTCTTTGAGAATTATGAAGTAATAAACATGAAGAACGATAGAACTCCATTTGGGGTGCACGTTTGAAAAGAAGAGAAAATATCCCCGCGACAAAGTACTTATCACGAGGATATCGATTGGCACTCGGCAAGAACAATGTTCCTCGCCATTCCAAAGACGACAAATGGTGTGTCCTTCCACTATTTTTGAATGGACCTTATATTTCAGGTTCGAATTTACTCCCTGCGAATCTCACCAACTATCAACCTTGGGTATTTAATTTGCCCGACAAAGGTAAAGAGGTATGCTTCCTGAATTTCACTCAGTTTGTAATTTTACTTCTTTTACATCTATCTGATCTTCATGAAATTTTCAGATTGTTAAATTGAGAAAAAGTTACGAGAGAAATCCTAAGGCGAGTACTCTGGCAATTCTCCAGTCGATCACAGATGAAGTAAGAAATACCTTTCTTTATTATTTTTAACAATATTTTTTCCTCTGTTTCTTATCTTCATTCGTGTGCGAAGGTTGGCGTTGAAGTTGTTGAAGAAGAGGATATTTCTGAAGCTGCGAAAGCTAAAGGCAAGAGTAAAATTCCTCTTCGCGAAGAAATCTCTTTGCTTACACCTTCTAAAAAACGGAAAATCCATTCTTTTTTCTCGTTCTAGTCCTCAATCCAAATGAGAGCTCGATGAAGATAATGATGATGTTGACACCTCTCTTGCGAAGGAGAATCATCCAATTGAATCTCCTATGGCGCAACTATCTAGTGTCTTCTCTGACTCTATGCAAGGGGGTGGAGATGATCATTTTTACGCACATGCGAAGCTCTCGCAAATATCTGCGATGCTCCCTTACTAGAGGATGATGATTCTTTTCGCGGAGTTTCAGGCTTGGTGACTCCCAATTTCCTAAACACACTTGGTGCCTTGGTATGCCTATATTTCCTTATTTCTGCATGATTTCAATTATAAACCTCATTTTGACGATTTCTTTATTTTCCTTTATAGTCTGGGAGAGCTTCCTTTGTTGTTGCTGTAGGATCAGAATATCGCAACGACAATACCTCGCAAGATCAATAAACGACGATATTGCGAAAGTGTCGCAAATGAGTAATATAAATGACGCAATGAATGACGGCAGCCAAAACACGAGAAGGATGTGAAGACTTAGCGAGATTTAGGAAACTTGCGAGATTATATATTTCAATACCTGCGATATTTCGCAAGTTATTCCCGAAAATAAAGGACAGCTTAGCTATCATCCATTGTGTAATACCCTATATAAGGAGTCGAGCAGGACTGTTGAAGGATCTTTTTCCGAGTGTTAGGCAAGTCATTAAGAGAGAGAAAGTTGTAGTGATTGTAATTTCTTTAGTTCTTTTCCATTTTATCTTGTAAACATTCAGGGAATTAATCAATAAAAATCATAGTTGTTCATCTTCAAATGTCTTAGTTGTGTGGATTCTTGTGAGGGGTGTAGTGTAGGATTTCCTGCAACTACATATTGGCGCTAGAAACAGGGACACGATTGAAGATTGTCACTAAAATTGTTCAAATCAAGAGTATGATGGATAAATTGGAGAAAACCAGAATCAAAGAGAGTAATGGAGAATTGGAATGTAGTATGATTACAAAAACAATGGTTAATGAATTTCATGAAAGTATCAGAGGGAGAATACACAAAAGAGATTTTGAAGGAAAGAAAATTATAACCGCAGAGAAGGCGTCACCTTTGAAAGAATGGGAAAAACAGAAGATTATGTTCACAGCAACGGAGATATCAGGGGAGAATTTAAATCACACATCTCCACTAGTGATTACGATAAGTGCAAGCAAAGAAGAAGGAAAATTAACAAAAACAATGGAAGAATGGGCAATAAATAGAACTTTGGTGGACACAGGGAGTTCAGTGAATATAATGTTTTATCATGCTTATAAAGAATTGGGGTACAAAGTTGAAGAAATGACTTAAAAAGATATCATATCTATGGTTTCGGCAAATCCATAACAAAACCTAAAGGGGAAATAAAAATACGAATTTTGTTAGGAGAAATTGAAACACATGTGACGTTATGTGTAGTGGATATGGAATCACCATATAACATGTTGTTAGGAAGACCATGGATACATGCAATAAAAGTTGTAGCATCAATATTTCATCAATGTGTCAAATTTCCTATACCGAGTGGAATTGGCGAAATCAGAGGAGATACCGATAAAGGAAGGATATATCATCAAATCGAAGTAAAACATTATGAAGAACAGGTGAAGACGCGAAAAGATCGCAAGAATATGGCAAAAGCAGCGAAAAAGGAAGAATAATTTAGAACTTACATGATAAGAGCAGAAGAAGGAAAAGGAATATATGGTGAATAGAATGAACTTGAGAAGGAAGTAAAAGGACCAATGCCAATGGGAGAACTGAAGGCTAGCTACACTGCGGCAGAACCAACAAAGGAAGTGAATATTGGAACTGAAGCAGAACCCAAGATGTTAAAAATTGGGACTAAAATGGAGGCAGATGAGGAAAGTAAGACTATTGATTTGTTGCGAGATTATAAAGACATTTCGCGTGGGATATGGATGAGATGCCCGGAATAGATCCATCTCAGAGCGTGCCATAAATTAGAGATTGGTAAAAATGCAAGACCATTCAAGCGAGAATTAGAAAAAATTGTGACATATCATCCTCAAATAGAAAAAGAGTTCAGAAGATGCTTGACGCCGGAATTATTAGACAAGCAAAATATCCCGAATGGATAGCAAATATGGTCGTAGTCCCAAAGAAGAAAAAGGGATAAGAATTTGCATAGATTTTACCGATCTAAACAAAGCTTGCCCAAAAGATAGTTTTCCTTTGCGGATATTCCGCAAATGGTTGATTGTGAGTAGAAATGAAAGGATATCCTCTCTTGATGGATACAAGGGATACAATCAAATTCCTCTCGCTGAAGAAGACCAAGAGCATACTTGCCTTTTTCGCTCCAAGAGGATTATACTTGTTACACAAAAATGCCATTTGGCCTGCGAAATCTTTGGAGCAACATACCAAAGGATGGTAGAAAAAGTGTTCGAAAAATGGATACATAAAACACTAGAGGTATACGTGGATGACATGTTAATAAAAAGTAAAGAAGCAAAAGATCATGTAAGGGATTTGAAGGAAATTTTTGAACAAATGAGTGTTGATGGTGGATTTTCGTTCAAGGTTAAATTTGTAAAAAACCAGAAAAAAATCATGCGCTGACATCTTGTAAAAGATAAAGCCATTTATAAGTGTTGGATACTCCCTCACTTAATTCACCAAGAATGGAACATGTAACAACAATCCCATTCTGTGAATACATGAATTCCTCCAGGTTGGAGCATGTAGCAACAATCCCATCCTGTGAATTTCATATCATCCTTGTATTTCCAGTACTCATTATCAGTGTGGCATGACGGTAGAGTGTTACTCTTCTGAGTAACACGAACCTCAAGCACTATAATGAAACCATGTACAAAATACCCGCACGGGTGACTCTCGGTGTGTTATACTAGCCCGATTGAGCCCCTCTCGGTGTGTTATACTAGCCCGATTGAGCATCCGGACCGACCCGTATCGGTCAGGATATGATCTGATCGCGAGTCATCCAACTCCATAAGCATGATTGGATGACCCCAGATCAATTCCATCACCCCCAAGCGGTATGGAATACCCACGGCCGACCCGCATGGTCGGTCATTGGCCTAGCTTGCCAATAAACCGTTCATACCAAGCATTATGGACGAAAAACCCTAAATTAGGGTTTGCGGCATATTACATGTGTTGCAAAGCGGTCTCAACCATCCATCTTCGCGAGGTATAGATGGAGGGTGTAGATGTAGATTCAAAGGGCCCGAGCATGTCAACACGATCACCGTGGCCCGCCTACACACTTGACCAATCGGTCAAGACCAACCATACTTGGTTGCAACAAATTCATACGCCCAAAAGAGAGCATGGCGCACGGCTTTGAAAGCCAAAATTAGGGTTTCAAGCCATCACGCGCGTCCATCTTCTCCGGCACGAATGGAGGGTCACAGATTAGATTAAGCAGGTCCGGTCATACCAGCATGACCACCGTGGGCCCATCTACCTCCTCATGTGTTCGGCCAAGGCATAACATGCCTGGTTAATCCAAAACGTGCGCCCAAACTAGCATGGCCACGCCTCCCAAACCCAAATTGATCTCGACCACTCAACTTCACCCGGACGATTTGAGTGGCTTAGATCACGTTTTCATGGGATAGTCGGTATAGGTGTGAACACCAGCCTACCACCTACATGCTTTGGTATGATCGACCAAGACCGACCAAGATGGGTCGTCTTGAAACGCGTGCCCAAACTAGGGATGTCACGCGGTTTCCAACTCCTTTGCGGCAATGTATTTACTGTGCAAGCCGATCTCAACCACTCAACTTTACCGGTCAAATTGAGTGGCCTAGATCGCGCCTTCATGGGGCAGTGAGGTATGGACGTGCACACGGCATCTTTGTCTACACACATGCCCGGTCGGTCCTCTCCAAATCCCTTTCCATGCTTGGTTTTCGACCAAGTGAAGAATGATGCTTGCGCACCTCTTCAAAAAACCCTAATATTCATTAACGGTCATGAGATGAGTGTCTCAAAGATCATCTCATCCGTCCAACTTCACCCGACTTGGTTATACAACCACGGTCGGGAGTTATTTGGTTAGTGAGGCGTCATTACCCATCACTTTACCACACCATGATCAAGTACACTGCACAAAATACACACGATACTTCACAAGTATCAACTTCCGAATAACACAAGTTATTCAATTCAAGATTACATGCTATCTTTTGTGGATACACGATCCACACATTCAGAACATCAATCATGTCACAAACCGGGGGATACATGCTTTGGGGTATTGGTCTGGCGGTTTACGGCGTGCGGCGTGCAACGCGCCATCACAAGAACGTGTTAGGAAGTCATGGACGGTTAGAGATGAACAGGAGAAGTGGGCAAGGCTGGTCGTGTATCACCAACGCACAACTCCACTACTCCATCACTCCACTTCCTCCACTTCCCACGAGAGACGTGAATAAGGCTCAATGACTTGTATAAATAGGTTCTCCGCCCTATTTCAAACAACAACAACAGAGAAAAATAAGTGTTAAGAAAACACCCAGAGCTTGCTTGCATCAATCCGTAAGCTTGTTCATTTTCCTTTACAAGTCATAAGCAAGTCAACACCTTCACAATCTCAACACCTTCTTCGCTTCCCTCCCTAAGATCAACCCCATCTCCTTCACTTTGTGACCGAAACAAGTCTGGAACGGCCATTTCTTGGTTTAGGCCGGACTTGCACAGATTGATCTCTCGAATCTACAAGCACTCACCATGCAGTGCATTTGTTTAAGGTTTAAATTCATTCCTCATCCACACCCCAAATTACCAAATTCTGCAGGAGTAGTTTTCACCCATAAACAATTGGCGACCACAGTGGGAGATTGATCTCTCGGTTACAAGAATCAAATTCTCAATTCTTCGGTTTTCACGATGTATCCTCACCAGGAATCCGCAGGTGGTTCGAGATATCATGGGAAGCATAGCTGGAATGTTGGAGGATGTCTTGGCAAATCAAGGGTATCACCGAGAAGCGCGAGCGAGACATTTCGCCTTTTGAATGATATATGACACAACTACAAGAAGGGTCGATAGGCATCAACTCGAGACGGCAAGAAACGTTGAATCCTTAGTCGGGAGTCACACCTTTACAAGTGGAGAAGCAAAAAGAGCACGCGGTCGAAAACGAATCAAGAAAGATGGACAACATGGTCCGGACAGAGGAAAAGACTTGTCAGGAGTACTACAATGTCGCCGGATAAAGAAAGGGAGCCTGCAGCCTATGGAGCCTACTGCTAGAGGATTTATATCTCAAAACTCTTGTTTGAAGCCCGGAAGACCGTGTCAATCGCGTCGACCTTCCAACCGCGAAGAAATGCTTGAGGAAGGAGAAATCAATCAAGAAATACACGAATACGAGAGGATGGGAACGTTCAATCCGGTCCACTCGGCGATGACATTACGACACCTTCCACATCCCTTTACCTAGGCAAGCGATCATGAGATATGATGGCACTCGCAAATCTTCTAACTTCATCTCTGTTCCACATCAAAGCCACGGAGAGACATCACAACGCCCACTAACGCAGAAAAGCCGGACTCAAGGTACTTACATTTCCCCTTCCCAATGAAGAAGATTCTAGAGCTACTAGAGGCGTGGGTACGAAATGGAGAGGTGGAGCTACCCCGGTATGGCGTCCGCCTGCTGATCAAGAAGTAATGGACCCGAGGTCTTGTCATTTCCACCGGTTCCTCCATCACCCCACCGGTGAATGCAACGCTTTGAAGCGCATTGTTCGGAGAAGCTTGGTCGGAGCGATAACTACGAGAGATTGGTGCGGAGGATTTTCTTAGAAAGGCTACTCGGTTCGATACAAGTGAGGCTTCGAAAGCAAGTAAGTTTTATTCAACAATTTTACGGGAAAGATAGTTTAGAATTCATTGGGGACTTAACATCCCGCACGTGGAGAAAGAGGCTCGGTGATCAAACGCCATGTTTGTTTCCATTCGTACCTCCCTTTTACATAACATTTGCAATTTCATGTGCAATCATTCATGACCAAGATGCAAATTCCATTTAAAATAACCTCTTTCAAAAAGTTATTCACAAGACTATCTCAAAATAAACCAGTTCAATTACTTATTCAAAACCAGGAAGCCAAATTACGAAAGAAAATCCTCACTATCACTCAAAAAAGAAAAACATCTAAAAGAGAGGACAAGTATATAGCATGAATACTTCAAGGAAAGTCCTTCAAAGCAACAACTCGTCCTTACAGGCGAGAGAGACTTTCATCCTTTGAAGCGCGACTGTTTGACTCCAGTTCCTTAGACAACTTCTCAACCTCTTCTTCTGGCGAGCAACACGGTCCGCAGTAGGGACTTCATCCTGTAATTTCGAAGCTCCTGAATCTTGGAGAACCCTTTGAAGAACCAAGGAGCATTGAAGGCCATCTGCGCAAACACGTCCCGATGGCACCTCCAATCTTGATCATCTCTCGAAACTATTCGACCGGTCGTGACGCTCATCCCCTGGATAGAAACTAAAGCTTCTTGGACACGGTTGACCAACGCAAGACGACTTTTGAGCTTCGTGGTGGTAGCAATATGGCCGTGCTTCTCCCATATCGCTGTGTACAACTCTTGAACCGAACCGGCACGCCGAATCCACCAACCAACACATGCTGGCATGGATAAGGGATAGTAAAAGGAGGATCGAACAAAGCCCCAGGCTACATCACCGGTAATTCACCAACCACATGAGCCTTGTCAGTTGCAGGAGGCCTTTCGGAAGAAGTCACCACAATAGCCATATTCAATGGAACCTGCTCAGGGCGGATTTCAAGGGGAGCCGCCTCAATTATTGCAGACGCTACCTTTCTTATACTCCTTCCGGCATCTACTTCGCTCTGGGTACTAATTTCCATCACGACCCCGTCAACAAGATCACTCAGGGAGGCGGCTTGTCCAACCGAGCTTGCATCATCTCTGTCATGGTCGGGAAAAGGAGCGGTTTCTCCAGACTTCTCAGCATGAAGATCAGTTTCTCCAGACTTCTCAGCATGAAGATCAGTTTCTCCAGATTTCTCAGCATGAAGATCAGTACCGCCAGCCTTCTCATTTTGAATGCGCGCCAACCTTGTGAAGACATTCTCTTTCGAAATTCCCTGATTTCAAGCAAGGATCGTTTTTAGAAGAATTTACACTGGAGAAATGAAAGAACCGATGGGAAGAGATTTAAATACCCGCATATTGGAGGAATTGAGGATTAGGACCGCATGCTTGCCTCTTAGGTCTCTCTCCTACTTGGGACTGCAATCCTCGGCTCTGAGTCCGTTTGGTGGAAGTGGCTTCAACCGGAAATGCTTCGTCAAGACGTCAGAAGATGGCTCACTACGGGAATCTGTCACAACACTCTCCGAGAATTCCTGGAAAATCAACAGTTGCCTGCTCCAAAATTCCTTGTACTTATCGGTTACCACTGGGTTTCTCCCAATAAGCCAGAAGGGAAGGCTCACCCGTTCAAAAACATGCCCGGCGTTAAGAATATTCGGGAGAGATTCTTTCGGAACCCTTGGTGAACGAATAAATGGGACACCACGATCAAATCCCATTTGGCGAGCAGCCACTGTCAATATTGTACGGAGTCACGAGAAAATTCTCCGTTAAATAGAGATGGGACATATCTGGAATGCGAAATTTGCGCAGGTAAATAAGTTCTCAGATTTCATAGTTTCGACATCGGTACACAACACAACATCGGGGACTGTCGAAGCGATAGCAAAAGTCTTTGGCTGAACAATGGAAGGGTGGACCGGCCCCCATGGACGGAAATCTACAGAAGACACATTGTCAAATACGTCCACAAGTTTCGCACCGCCTCTGGGACGCCTTTTATTCCAACGGAGTATTCTCGAGCCACCATACAAGTTACTGAGCGAATTTCCAGGAGTAGGAGCGTAACTTTTGAAGTGTTCCCATAAGAATGCATGAATAAAAGCGAAGTGAACGTGCGACTCCACCTTCTTGTACCCGTTAGAAACATGCATGTCCATTGCTAAAGCGTCCAGATGAGAATACAGTGATCCAAGGAACAATGCGCCTAAAGGAAGAACTTCACCCTTCGCATGACCTTATAGCAATCTTAACAAGGTCACTTCTAATGGTCTTCTTTCCAGAACCATCATCGAATATATCCCTGGATAGCCATAAAGACGAGGCGCAATCACACCGAGCTCGTTTTCCAACTCTTGATCCGGCTCTGCAGGTCCTCAGGGAGACCACTCCCAGAATCACCCACCGAGTGTAAAAGCATCTCGCATCTTTTTCTCTTCCTTGTCAGGCATCATCAAATGAATCTCGAATTCTTAAAAAAAAAAAAAAAAAAAAAAATGGGGGGATGGTGAGAGCCACTTTTTGAAGTATAGCACCATAGTTACTTTGTTCAAAGATGCTTGAGTCGATCAAGGTGCTTGAGAGCTCGTAAGAGAGACTTCCATAGTTAAAGGAATTTGATCAAGAAGAGCGAAAGGTTCATTAATGCAGCCACACTCTCCAAAGTAATAGTCATCTCTCCCCATCTAGATATGGCTGTGTGTCTTTTTAAAGTAGAAATACGCCACCGCGAGTTCAAAGAGCAAGAGGAGAAATGAAGGTAATCAAACCGATGTGATTTCGCGATGTCTTTCCTAATTTGAGAGTAGCGGATGCCATGACCGCATTGAGGATCTGCGCTTTGGTCAAATTGTCCTTAATGCCCTTATTACTCAACATCGTCTCATCCATCCTTCATAAGAACCCAGGGAGTGGAGCATGGCAAGTCTTGAAGTCAATAGGAGAAGGCGGATATTCGTTTCTCAAGTCATTAGGAGGAGAAAAGAGATAAAATCTCATCACAAGTCTTTGAAGAAGAGAATGGATCGGCTTCCATATTTTACGAATCGGAAAGCAAGACTATCTTATGAGAAGGATGTTTCTAATGTTTGGAAAAGGCGAGGTGAATAATCCATCATCAATGTTCGGCATATCTTTGAAGCTATCAACACTTCCGACTTGGCTTTTGACATTATCTCCAGAAGACATCTCAACGAGGATTCTTTTCTTCCACAATGAAATAAAAGACATGAGTTAGAACTTGTATGAAAGCACGGAGAGATGTAGTCACACACGGCAAGACGCAACTCACATCGGAGCACACAAAACCGGTCCAAACACGGCTCAAATTGAGACGGATTTCAAGGCAGTATTGATTTCAAATCGGATGCAAGTTTGATCTGGTATTGATTTCAAGTCGGTACAAGTTTGATCTGGTATTGATTTCAAGTCAGTGCAAGTTTCGATCGGTATTAGTTTTCAAGTCTGGTACAAGTTTCAGTCTGGTATTGATTTCAAGACCGGTATAAAGTTCAAGTTCGGTATTACTCAACGTTCGGATCAAACGCACAAGGTGGGGCTATATTCGCGCATTACAACACGGTTTTTCTCATGATCGTGGGAATTATGTTTACGAAATTCAATCCAAGGTCTCTTCCCAAGCTACAATCTAAGAAGCTAGTTTTAAATGCAATGGTGGAAAGAAGCAAAAACAACATGATCATGGATTCACGAGGTTGTTTTACTAAGCAATTCTAGAAAATATTGACGTATCAACCTTGGTGGAAAAAACTAAGCATATACATGTCTTGCAAAAGGTGTTTACCTAACAAACTAGGGTTTTACCTTTGAAAAAAAAAAAAAAAAAAAAAAAAAAACCTACCTCGGACGGACGCGGTGGTGGCTCACAGCAAGAATGACAAGCAACGGCGCAACAGCGGTTGGTAGATGGCAACGGCAAGGTTGCGGATTTAGAGCAGCAAAACAAAAAAAAAAAATCGTGAGGAAAAAGAAAAGGGTTTTGTCTCTTTTAAAGACAAAAAATTAGAAGAATCCCAATAGAAGAATGATTCCTCCCTTATTTGGTTTCCTCTTTTGATTCAAATACCCAAAGAAAGAAACCGGCCCCACCAAGGGATTCCATACAAGCGTGACGGCGTGGGAAACTAGCGGTCGGCTAACACTCTTAGGGTAAACTCCTTTTATCTGTCTTTCTCACATATGTATGTCACCATCTCATGCCTACCACACAATAGTGTAACCATTATGTGCTAGGCGGGGGACTTAATGTTGATGGTGGATTTTCGTTCAAGGTTAAATTTGTAAAAAACCGAAAAAAAATCATGCGCTGACATCTTGTAAAAGATAAAGCCATTTATAAGTGTTGGATACTCCTCACTTAATTCACCAAGAATGGAGCATGTAGCAACAATCCCATTTCTCGTGAATACATGAAATTCCTCCAGGTTGGAGCATGTAGCAACAATCCCATCTGTGAATTTCATATCATCCTTGTATTTCGATTACTCATTATCGGTGTGGCATGACGGTCGAGTGTTACTCTTCGAGTAACACGAACCTCCAAGCACTATAATGAAACCATGTACGAAATACCGTGCAGTGACTCTCGGTGTGTTATACTAGCCCGATTGAGCCCCTCTCGGTGTGTTATACTAACCCGATTGAGCATCCAGGACTGACCGTATCAGTCCGGATATGATCGATCGCGATCATCCAACTCCATAAGCATGATTGGATGACCCCAGATCAATTCCATCACCCCAAGCGGTATGGAATACCCACGGCCGACCCCATGGTCGGTCATTGCCTACTTGCCAATAAACCGTTCATACCAAGCATTATGGATGAAAAACCTAAATTAGGGTTTGCGGCATATTACATGTGTTGCAAAGCGGTCTCAACCATCCATCTAGCGCGGGTATAGATGGAGGGTGTAGATGTAGATTCAAAGAGCCCAGAGCATTTCAACACGATCACCGTGGGCCCGCCTACACACTTGACCAATCGGTCAAGACCAACCATACTTGGTTGCAACAAATTAAGACGCCCAAAGAGAGCATGGCGCACGGCTTTGAAAGCCAAAATTAGGGTTTCAAGCCATCACGCGCGTCCATCTTCTCCCGGCACGAATGGAGGGTCACAGATTAGATTTAGCGAGAGTCGGTCATACCAAAGCATGACCACCGTGGGCCCATCTACCTCCTCATGTGTTCGGCCAAGGCATAACATGCTTGGTTAATCCAAAACGTGCGCCCAAACTAGCATGGCCACGCCTCCCAAACCACAACCGATCTCGACCACTCAACTTCACCGGACGATTTGAGTGGCTTAGATCACGTTTTCATGGGATAGTCAGGTATAGGTGTGAACACCAGCTTACCACCTACACGCTGGTATGATCGACCAAGACCGACCAAGATGGGTCGTCTTGAAACGCGTGCCCAAACTAGGGATGTCACACGGTTTCCAACTCCTTTGCGGCAATGGATTTCTACCAGCAAACCGATCTCAACCACTCAACTTTACTGGTCAAATTGAGTGGCCTAGATCGCGCCTTCATGGGATAGTGAGGTATGGACGTGCACTGGCGGCATCTTTGTCTACACACATGCCTGGTCGGTCCTCTCCAAATCCTTTCCATGCTTGGTTTCGACCAAGTGAAGAGTGATGCTTGCGCACCTCTTCAAAAACCTAATATTCATTAACGGTCGCGAGATGAGTGTCTCAAAGATCATCTCATCCGTCAACTTCACCGACTTGGTTATACAACCCTGGTCGGGAGTTAATTGGTTAGTGAGGCGTTATTACCCATCACTTTACCACACCATGATGCGATGCACTGCACAAAATACACACGATACTTCATAAGTATCAACTTCCTGAATAACACAATTATTCAATTGACATTACATGCTATCTTTTGTGGATCCACGATCCACACATTCGAACATCAATCATGTCACAAATTGGGGGATATATTTGGGGTATTGGTCAGCGGTTTACAGCGTGCGGCGTGCAACGCGCCATCACAAGAACGTGTTAGGAAGTCATGGACGGTTAGAGATGAACATGAGAAGTGGGCAAGGCTGGTGGTGTATCACCAACGCACAACTCCGCTACTCCATCACTCCACTTCCTCCACTTCCCAGAGAGACGTGAATAAGGCTCAATGACTTGTATAAATAGGTTCTCGCCTATTTCAAACAACAACACAAGTCCAGACGAGGACAGAAAACCAAGTGTTAATACAAAAAACGTATTCCAACACCCGAGCTTGCTTACATCAATCACAAGCCTGCTCACCTTCGTTACGAGTCATAAGCAAGCCAACACCTTCACAATCTCAACACCTTCTTCGCTTCCTCCCTAAGATCAACCCCATCTCCTTCACTTTGTGACCAGAAACAAGTCTGGAAGCCATTTCTTGGTTTTAGGTAGGACTTGCAGATTGATCTCTCGAATCTACAAGCACTCACCGCGAGTGCATTTGTTTAAGGTTTAAATTCATTCCTCATCCACACCCCAAATTACCAAATTCTGCAGGAGTAGTTTTCACCCATAAACAATGAGGCATTTCAACATCAAAGTAAATCCGGAAAAATGTACCTTTGGGGTGGCATCTGGAAATTTTTTAGGATACATTGTGTCAAAAGAAGGAATACAAGTCGATCGGAGAAAGTACAAGCAATTCGCGATATCCGAGCACCAACAACTTGGTGAAAGATGTGCAAAAGTTAAATGGACTATTAGCTTCGCTTGGAAGATTCATCTCGCGATCATCTGATAAGTGTAAGCATTTTTTCAACATACTTAAAAAGGGAACGAAATTTAGATGGACAGATGAATGTGAAAAGGCGTTACAAGGAATAAAAGAACATCTAATGGATATATCAATCTTACAAAAAGCAGGCAGAGGGAAGAATTACTAATTTACCTTGCGATAACCTCGCATGCACAAATATGTAGACACTGCGAATGGACGCCGGAGTGGAAAAGCCAATCTATTACATCGCAAGACATTCAATGCCGCGGAGAAAAATTATTCAAAAATTGAAAAACTAATTTTGGCATTAGTTTACGCAACATTTAAACTTCGCATTTACTTCAAGCAAGCACATACGGTTAAGGTAATGACAAAAGTACCAATTGAGTCGGTAATGAAAAATTCAAAAAGGTCGGGGAAGGGTTGAAAGATGGAATGCTCAAGTAAGTCATTGCAAACTCAAATATGAAATACTATCCTCACCCAAATCACAAGTTGTTCGAGACTTTTTAGTAGAATTTCCATTGGAAGAGGATGAAGCAGTGGAAGAAATGATGGATATAGAAGAAGAACATGGAAATCCAAGGGATTTATTAACTGAGCCAAACAGATGGAATATCGGTAGATGGATCGTCAAATGGAGAAGGTAACGGAATTGGGATCATTGTAATTTCGCCAGAAGGCAATAAAATGGCTTTTTCTTTCAGATTGGAATTTGCATCTACCAAAAATGAAACAGAATATGAAGCTATAATACATGCTTTGCGATTCGCAATAGAAATGAAGTTGGAGAATGTGAGGTCACCAAAGTGATTCCCAGTTAGCTATTCGCCAGATAAAAGAAGAATATACTACAAATGAACTATCCTTGAAAAAATATAAAAAACTTGTTGAAGAATTGTCAGCGAAGATACCAAAAATAAAATGGAGACACATATCAAGAAGAGACAATAGACTCACGGATGCTTTTGCTTTTATATCGAGTATGATGACAGATCCAACTGCGAGATGCATAAAAATACTGACACTTCTATCACCGTCAATCAACAAAGAGGAAGAGGAAGAAGCAGAGTAATGCTCATAGAAGATGGAGCACAAAGACCCTATTGCGAAGATTGGAGAACAGAACTTCATGCTTATCTAATGAAAGGAGAAACGCCAAGAAGTAGATTAGAGATGCACAAATTAAAAACCCGTGCAACAAATTATGAATTAAGAGACGATGTATTATACCGAAGATCCTTTAATGGACCCTCGCTTAGATGTTTAACACGAAAGGAAGGAGAAGCGGTGTTAAAAATGTTACACGAGTGGGGATCTTGGCAATCACAGGTGGCGGAAGATCTTTAGCACATAAGGCAAAAATGCAAGGCTATTATTGGCCATATATGCATGAAGATGCGAAACAAATATCAAGACGTTGCGAAGATTGTCAGAGGCACGGGAAGAAAATACATGCACCAGGAGCACCATTAACCTCTTCAACAAGTGTATGGCCTTTTGGAAAGTGGGGGTTAGATATTGTAGGACCTTTTTTACCAGGTACAGGGCAGAGGAGATATCTGATTGTCGCTACAGATTATTTCACAAAGTGGGCAGAAGTAAAAGCAGTACAACACATTCGCGATAAAGATATTTTTACCTTCATATTCGAAAACATAATATCAGATTTGGAATTCAAGCCAGTTGGTATCGACAATGGGAAACAATTTGAGGACAAAATATAGAATTGTTGCTTAATGCATTTCAAATAAAATGTGGGAAATCAACTCCTTTATACCCGTTGAGCCAATGGACAGACGGAAGCAACAAATAAAACAATCGCAGGATATCTTTGAAGAAGAAGTTAGATGGACATAATAAGGCATGGTGTGAACAAGTGCATAATACAAGGTATGTGCTTACAATACAACAAGGCGAAGCTACGGGAATGTCACCATTTTGTCTAACATATGGAGTTGAAGCGGTACTTAGACGGAGAAGTTATTATTCCAACAACAAAAGAGAAGCTTGGGAGAAAAATCTTAGTGCGGGTAACATTTTGGTTAAATTAGATGAATTAGAGGAAAAGAGAGAAAGAGCATTCTGAAGATATGGAGAATTATCAGCGAATATTAGCCAGAGAATATAACAAATGTGTCAAGACACGCGAATTTCAACCAGGTGATATGGTATTGAGAGAAACACCAGTATATCAGCGAGAAAGTGGTGGCAAGTTGGCGAAAAAGTGGGATGGACCTTATATCATCAAGGAGATAGTTGGAACAGGGGCATATAGATTAATGGATCCGAGGGCAAAGATGTGGGCCAAAGGTTGGATAGACCGTGGAATAGATTATTTCTCAAAAAATATTACCCATAGAAGATGGAAGGGAAAGAATAGGTTGCGAAATATTGAATGGGTGAAATGAAATGAATTCATATGAAAAGTTCTTGCGACAAAGTGATTGCGAAATTGCATAAAATAAAGAAAGAATATGCGAATATCTCGCAAATAAAATAACAAGAGATAATCAAAAATGAATGATTTATACGAATGGGACGAACCTTTATGGCGTACACCCTAGTTCGCGAATGATATTTCGTAAGAGGCAAATGTAAGACCTAAAGTACGTCATATAAGGGGGTATCTCTTGACATGGCTCGGGGGAAAAGGTTACGCCGCCCGGAACCCGAGTCATGAAAATTTGAGGTCAATAAAGCCCATCCGGGAGAGATACCTTGGATTTCCAACTATATAAGGTTATACCCTGGTTGGACGACCGAGGGTATCTTCCAAGGAGTGAGTGTATGACCAAGGCGTCGAGGTACACGGTTGAGCCAAGAGTGCCTCAGGGCATTTGAAGTGTCTCGGCCATTCTTGGCAAGTCTTGGCACATCCGCACTCCGGATGAAGATAACTCCACTTAGGGTGCAGTCTCGTAACCATAAGCCCTATAGGTATAAGGGATAAGAGGCTGCGAAAACAATTAGGTTGTTGTTAAGACCGGATGGGAGGAGATAGTCTTGTATGGCCGATGTACGCCTCCTTGAAGGGGCAAAGGGAGATGATAAAGGCGGCACCCTCCATTAGGAGGTGATAAGTGTCTTAAGACGCAAATGTCATGAGGCTCTATTTTCGCAAGAAAATTTAGGCTTGTCATATTTGTGCGATGATCCCGAAGAGGCAATAATACTAACGCGAGGGTAAGACGAGATCAATGGGTCTTTACATGAAAATGTAAAGGCGTCCTGCGATTTCGTCGCAAAGACGGCAATGTCATGGGGCTTTACGTTCGCAAGAATATTTAGGCCTGTCATATTGTCGCAAGAAAAATATCCTTCATAGGCAAAAATACTAAAGAAATGATAAGACAAGATCAATGGGTCGTTACATGAAAGTGTAAAGACGTCCTGCGATTTTGTCGCAATGAGGGATGACAAAATAAGACCTTTAACTAGGAAGGCAAAATAAGACCACACAAGAGCAATGATAAGGCAAGATCAATGGGTCATTACATGAAAATGTAAAGACGTCCTGCGATCTTGTCGCAATGATGAATTTCAGCATAAATGAAGATAATGGAAAAGAAAATACTAATTATTAAATATCAAGAATTATACTCGTTGCGAGAAAGAGTAATAATAAGCAGATGAACACATCTAAAGATGTTTGAAGTACGTAAAGAAATAACAGTACAAGAAGAAAAATTACAAGAGAAAGTCAATTCTCAAATATCATTTTTTTCTCCAGAAGGAGATACCGGACTTTCTTCAACAACTTTATCCATATTTTCGCCAGTTATTATATTTCCACCAGATTCTCCTTCACCCAGATCAGTGTTGACATCTTTACTAGGAGGATTGTCTCTTCATTTGCGAACTCTTCACCACTATTGTAGTCATAATCGCTGTCAGGAGGGTTAGGAACTTCATCATCGCTTACTTCCAGAGGTTCGATAGATACAGGATCAAGAGATTTAGATAGTAAAACATCATTCACAAGAACCGGCTTTGAGATGAAATTGACGAAGGAGTGCTTTACGATAATTTTTACTCTATATCTTTCTGATGACATATAATCGAATCTTCTTTACGCACGATCGCGAGAAGCGAGCAAGGGAAGCAACGAGTATTCCATTTTCTTTGCGAATTTTTGAATAGTTAGATTTTAGAGTGGCAATAGAGGAATGAAGATTTCTCTCAGAATCTGCAAAACAAAAGAACATGGAAAATTATTCAGATTTTTGGAATTCGCAAGGAAAATATCACAAAATAATAAATAAATGGATTAAGGTAGTCAAATAATATGACTACCTTCCTTTTGCGAGGTAAGATATTGGATTAAAGCCGAACAACTATTCTCCAAGTGATCCATGGCATTGTCAAAATTATCTCTAATTAAGCCTTTCAGTCGAGATCGCAAGCTTTTTTCGTTAGAAACAAGTAAGGCATTTTCTTTCGCAAGAGAAGAATTGGACTCTTCTAACTTGGAACATTGATCCTTGAATTGGTTTTCCTTTACACTTAAGATTATTCTACCCTGGATAAGTTTATCCTTCTCAAGTAACTTCTTTGAGTTGATTTCTCAGTGAACAAAGAGATCGTTCTTGTTCTTTACATATTTTTTTGACAAACATCGACCGTCATTTGCGAGTAAATTGCCACCTTGTTTAACAGAGTTCGCTTCTCTTGAGAAAGAATTCCATTCTCATCTGATAAAGTTTCCAACTCTAAATTAGCTTTAGTCAAAGAGTAAGAGAGGCGAGATCATTCATTACTTAATGAGCCTTGTTTCTGAACTAAGTCAGCATTTTCTTTAGAAAGATTATCTATTTGATCAACAGAATATGTATGAAGATTATCTAATTGGTTATATTGCTCCATCCAAGCGTCTCTATCCCTTCAAGCTTCTTCACAGTAGATTCAAGCGATATATCTCCATTTTTCGCACGGGTTTAAAGCTTGAAGGGCGAACAAGGGCTTGTGGATCAAAAAAAAATAGAGGTAAGATTGTACCTTTCAATTTTTCGTTCTTCTTGCGAAGATTGTCACGATCCAGCGAAACATTTTGAAGTTTTTGATTCTCAAGTTGGAGAATATTACACTTTGCAGTCATAGCTTGGAGATCATTTTTCAAAATATTAACTTCTTGCTTCAAAGATGTTTGCGAAATTATATCAGGGCCAAGGTATTTGCTCAAAATCTCGCAGACATTAGATTTGACAGTATCGACAGAAGTCTTCTTAGCATCGTTCACAATATCTGATAGAACTTTGAAGGCCACGTCTATTCCTTCAAAATTTTCCTTAGTAAGAGGGATTTGCTCAGATAAGGAAGTAACGACAATAGAAGAAGGAAAATATGAGTCATTTTTTGTTAAAGGAATATCATGAGAAGAGGAAGTCTCATGAAGATCAATGACCGGGGAAACGGTAGAGGCATTGACAATGAGAAGAAATGGGCTCATTCGCATCGGGAATGTTATGAGGGATTTGATCTATGAAAAATTCAGGCATAGGAGAAAGATCATCAACAATATTTTCGCAGGTAGAAACAGTAGGTTTACCATGCGAAGATTTCGCAGGAGGAGTTGTAAGTTTGAATGTAAGAAAGGAAACAGCAGGTGTAACAAGTTTAGAACGGCGAGGTTTCTTGGGGGATCTATCAACATTTTTGTCATCCTGCGAATTACAAGTTAAATAAGAAACAGAGGCAACAATATTGTTATTAAAAGAGTAAATGTTTCTTAAATACCTTGTTATTCGC
The DNA here is from genome assembly GCA_023531295.1 of Papaver armeniacum. Lineage (NCBI taxonomy): Eukaryota > Viridiplantae > Streptophyta > Magnoliopsida > Ranunculales > Papaveraceae > Papaver > Papaver armeniacum. The sequence continues at coordinate 140,368 of JAJJWW010014503.1, forward strand.
AGGCTTTCTTTTAGTGACAGTGGTTATCGGTTGCGAGTGCATGGAGATAGTAGGGTTCACAATGGTGAACTTGGTGTTAGATTTGTTCTTGCTAAAACAAAAACAGCAGGGGAATCATTAAAAGAAGAACAGTATCAAAACAAAACAACTTCAATAAGAGAGATCAATCACAAAGTGATCAAATTCAGCAAAATTAACAAACCTTGATGGCTCCATAGAAACAGTAGCAGAAAAAGAAAGATGAGAACAGTAGCAGAAGAATAATAGCAGAAAAATGATGAAGAAGACGATGAAGAAGAATAGCAGTAAAAAGTTGCATACGATGAAGAAGACGAAGTAAAAGAAAACAAATATTTTCATAAGGAATTCCCCTTTAAATAGACAAGAAAAGAGTAACTTAGGATAACATTAAATGTGCTTTTAGGTAAAAGGAAAATTTTAGACACGTGTAAACAGTCATCCCTAATCCACGGAATCTTGTCGGCAAAAAATTGATGAAAAACAAGCGATTGCGGCATTTCAAAGTCTTTGGTTCTCATGACATTCTCTTCTTCGCAGAGAAGACATGAGAAGAGGCAAGATGTAGGATCGAGAATATCGCAACGACAATACCTCGCGAGATCAATAAGCAGCGATATTGCGAAAGTGTCGCAAATGAGTAATATAAATGACGCAATGAATGACGGCAGCCAAAACACGAGAAGGATGTGAAGACTTAGCGAGATTTAGGAAACTTGCGAGATTATATATTTTAATACCTGCGATATTTCGCAAGTCATTCCCGAAAATAAAGGACAGCTTAGCTGTCATCCATTGTGTAATACCCTATATAAGGAGTCGAGCAGGACTGTTGAAGGGATCTTTTTCCGAGTGTTAGGCAAGTCATTAAGAGAGAGAAAGTTTGTAGTGATTGTAATTTCTTTAGTTCTTTTCCATTTTATCTTGTAAACATTCAGGGAATTAATCAATAAAAATCATAGTTGTTCATCTTCAAATGTCTTAGTTGTGTGGATTCTTGTGAGGGGTGTAGTGTAGGATTTCCTGCAACTACAGTTGCCTCAGATCTCGAGAAAAGGCGCAACAGTCTTGAAAAGAAAAATCTTCAACTTAACAAGAAGAATGAAGAATTGGAAGCTGAAGCTGTTTATCTTCGCAAGAGAGATAAAGAACTTGAAAATGAAACTGCTACTCTTCGTGAAAAGACCAAACAATTGGAAGTTGAATCCTCTTCTCAGAAGGACAAGATATCTAGCCTTCAAAATGCTAATCAACAACTTTATGGTATAAAATTCTTTTCTTTTCCTTGCTTTTGCTCTGTCATTTGTTTTTCTTTATCTGACTTATCATTTTCGCAGACGTTTATAACCTTTCTGATGAAGCCATTCTTCTTCACTCATTTCCTGAGCCTATGGATAACGATGCTCTTCTCTCCCATCTCAATGATTCTTTAAATAGCTTTTCAAATAACAAAATCAAACTTCTTTCTCTAAATGAACTTCAATCCAGATTCCGCCTTTTAGAAGCTGATCATAGATCTAGTTTGAGTTTAGCTAACCAACTTAAACACCTACATCTTAGTTCCCAAGAGAAAATTAATACTTTAAGGAAGAAGGTTAGTGATCTTATAGATGAAAAAGACCGCATTGCTAATCAAGGTGCCCAAGCATTAGCAAAATTTCAAAAAACTCTTCTTGAAGTTCAAATTGAGCGGGATGAATCCATTCGCCAAAAAACTATTCTTAGCGAAAGAGAGAATCAACTTCGTTCCCTTCTTCTCATAAATAGTGACGATGAGTTCGCTTGGGCTGCAAAAGTTCTAGATGACGCCAGAAATAATTTAGGTGTTAATGTTAGTCTTCAAGTTGAGCACACATCCTTGATTAGGGATATGATTTCTGATAGAGAAGGTTGTTGATCGTTCTTCTTTACTTAATTATTTACTTTATATAAAGCTGTCACTAAGTTCTTTGATTCATTGTTCTACATTCGCAGAGAGGTGAGAAGAGATTTGAAAAGAATTGAAGAACTTGAATCGAAAAAGAACAACTTGCAAAGGACTTCTCTCTTAATGACAAGTATTCCAAGTTGAAGAAGCAGCGCAAATTACTATGGCGAATTTAAAAAATGATGTTGTTCTCTTTCGCAATCAAACTATTAAGGCATGTCTGTGATGACAACGGTATTCCTCATTCTTCATACCCTTGTCTTCTTGAGAAATCCACGAGAACATGCCTTCTTTGGATATCTCGATAGCGATGCTAGCGAAGGAGAATCGATAGAAGATAATGAAGTAGAAGGATCACGATGAAGAAGAATCAAACAAGAAATAGCTCCATTTTCTCCTTTCTCTTTTTGTAACATCTGTATATTTATCCTTTTAATCTTCCATTTTTATAATCTCTTATTGTAAATTTCTTGGATCTTCAAATACAAATTCTACTTTTGTTGTCCCTTTCTGCACATGTTAAAAAAGCAACTCTTTTTTGCAATATGATTAATAAATATTATGAATGTGTAAATCTATCATATGAAAATAAATAACATGTTCTCAATCTATTCATTCCCATACTTGCCTCTGTTATTTGTTTTCAAATGAATGATTAAGCAAATAACCTTTAGATGGTAACATGCCTCAATCTATAGCAATTCTTCTTTTTGAATTCTCGCGAGAGAATGTTTCTTGGTTGTTTTCAAGATCTCATTTTTTCTTTTTGTTTTGTGTGGTCTTATTTTGCCTTCCTAGTTAAAGGTCTTATTGAGCCACCTCTTTTCATTGCGACAAAATCGCAGGACGTCTTTACACTTTCATGTAAAGACCCATTGATTTGCCTTATCATTTCTTAGTATTGTTGCCTCTGCAGGATAATTTTATTGCGACAATATGACAAGCCTAGATTTTCTTACGAAAATAAAGCCCCATGACATTGCCGTCTTGCGACGAAATCGCGGGACGTCCTTACACTTTCATGTACTGACCCATTGATCTCATCTTATCTTTGTATTTTGTATTATTGCCTCTTCAGGATCATCGCACAAATATGACAAGCCTAAATTTTCTTGCGAAAATAAAGCCTCATGACATTTGCGTCTTAAGACACTTATCAGCTCCCTAATGGAGGGTGCGCCTTATCATCTCCTGGTTGCCCCTTCAAGGAGGCGTACATCGGCCATACAAGACTAGCTCCTCCCATCCGGTCTTAACAACAACTTGATTGTTTCGCAGCCTCTTATCCCTTTTACCTATAGGGCTTATGGTTACGAGACCGCACCCTAAGTGGAGTTTTCTTCGGGACGAGTGCAACATATGCCAAGACTTGCCAAGAATGGCCGAGACGCTTCAAATGCCCCAGGCACTCTTGGCTCAACCGTGTACCTCGGCGCCTTGATCATACGCTGACTCCTTAGAAGAAACCCTCGGTCGTCCAACCAGGGTATAACCTTATATATATAGTTGGAAATCCAAGGTATCTCTCCTGGATGGGCTTTATTGACCCCAAATCTCCATGACTCAGGTTCTAGGGGCGGTGTAACCTTTTCCCTGAGCCATGTAAAGAGATACCCCCTTATATGACGCACTTTAGGTCTTACATTTGCCTCTTGCGAAATTTTATTCGCGAACTAGGGTGTACGCCATAAAGGTTCGTCCCATTCTGATATTTCATTGATTTTAGATTGTTTCTTGTCATCATTTCTGCAAGAATTTCGCGTATTCTTTTTTCGATTATCATAGTCTTTGTATCTTAAGCTTGTCTTTATCATTCAAATCCCTGCGAAAGCTTCGCGTATTCTTTTTTCGATTATCATAGTCTTTGCATCTTCAGCCTGTCTTTATCACTCAAAAGTTAATTTTTTTTTTATTTACAACCTTCGTAAGTCTAGAATCAACTATTCACTCCTTTCGCCTCTTACTTATGTTGCTCTGCTTCTTCATTATTCAAATTTCCTAATATTGCCTTCCCTTTTGCGAAATCATCGTAATTTCCAACTTTCTTGGGCATTGGTTTCGCAACGTATTTTCTTCTCTCACCTCTATTGCGTCCACCATTAGTCTTTCCCTTCTTTGTTCATTTTTGATGTTTTGCTTCGGTTCTTCTTACGAGCGGCTCTTTTCCTCGCAAGATTCCACATCAACTTCATAGCACTTCTGTCCCTCAACCCAATCTTCTTTTATGACTCCGACACCAGTGGGATGAGGAAATTTGATGCACTGGTGATAAGTCGATGCTACACCCAAAATCTCATGTAACCAAGGTCGCCCAATCAATGCGTTAAAGGGAGATTCCACATCGACTATGCAGAACAAAATTTCAGTTGATAATCCTTTCAGTGGTATTCGCATATGAGCTTCTCCTTTAGGCTTGTTGGCAATACCGTTGAAACCAAAGATCTTATAAGTTGAAGGTATAAAATCTTCGTCCTTCCCTCCCATAGTCTTGTAAGTATGATAAAAAAGGATATTTACAAAGCTTCCAGTATCGACTAAGATTCTATTGATTGCCCATGAATTTTCTGCCTCATCATCTTCATCATCAACAGGTTTTGGGTTAATCTCCAATCTTACCTCTAATGGGTTGTCATGCATCTCTCCACCCTTAGGTACTTCTTCCGCGGTAAAAGAAATAATCTGCTTTTGCCATTCCATTAGTGGCTATGTCTTCGCAATGTTCATTATTTCTCTATTATCAGCATCTCTTGCGAAAACCCTACTGATAACACTATCATGAAAATCTTCTACTGTCATGTACGAATGTACAATAGAGTTGCAAGACAAATTCTTGGCTTTCGCTCCAACTTTTATCACAAACGTTTCTCCTCCTTTTGTTGTGTTTGCTCTGTGAATTTCTGGCGGTGGTGGTAATGGTTGAGATTGAGGTTGATTTTTAGAAATTGATTTAGTTTCCCTTGGTCTATCATTCTGAGGATGATTCTTTTTACATTTCTACAATCGTTTGTGGAGTGTCCATGAAAATGGTGATAAGAACAAAATTCATGACTTCTGTCACTCGGAGGTGGCTCACTTCCCATGTTCCATGGCGCAGGTATATTTTCCATTAAGTTTATAACTTCCCATATTTTATCCACACTAGCATTCAGTGGTGGCATCTTGATTTCTTCCCATACTACCCTGTGACTTCACTGTCCTCTATGATAACTCTGCCTCTGACTTCCATAAGTTTCTTGTGGCTAATCAAGTCTTTGAATTTTGTTATTTCCTCTACGGTTGTAGGATCAGAATATCGCGACATCAATACTTCGCGAGATTAATAAACGATAGCATTGCGAAAGTGTCGCAAGTGAGTAATATAAATGACGGAATAAATGACGATAGCCAAAACACGAGAAAGATGTGAAGATCTAGCGAGATTTAGGAAAGTGGCGAGATTTTGTATTTGTACACTTGCGATATTTCGCAAGTCATTCCCGAAAATAAAGGATAGCTTAGTTTGTCATCCAATGTGTAATACCTTATATAAGGAATTGAGTCGTTTGTTGAGGAGGGGGATCTTTTCGAGTGTTGGGAAAGTCATTAGGAGAGAGAAAGTTTGTAGTGATTGTAGTTTCTTTAGCTCTTTTCCATTTTATCTTGTAAACGTTCAAAGAATTAATCAATAAAAATCATTATTGTTCATCTTCAAATGTCTTAGTTGTATGGATTCATGTGAGGGGCGTAGTGTAGGATTTCTGCAACTACATATTGGCGCTAGATTGTGGATTCATGTGAGCCTTGTTCATGTACTAAGTCAGCATTTTCTTTAGAAAGATTATCTATTTGATCAACAGAATATGTATGAAGATTATCTAATTGGTTATATTGCTCCATCCAAGCATCTCTATCAACTCGAACTTCTTCAACAGTAGATTCCAACTGGTATATCTCCATTTTTCGCTTCTGGTTTAAAGCTTGAAGGGCGAACAAGGGCTCTTGGTTCAATAAAAAAAAATTAATAATAATAATAATACAGAGGTAAGAGTATACCTTTCAATTCTTCATTCTTCTTGCGAAGATTATCACGATCCAACGAAACATTTTAAAGTTTTTTGATTCTCAAGTTGGAGAATATTACACTTTGCGATCATAGCTTGGAGATCATTCTTCAAAATATTAATTTCTTGCTCCAAAGATGTTTGCGAAATTCTATCGGGGCCAAGGTGTTTGCTCAAAATCTCGCAGACATCGGATTTGATAGGATCGATGAAGTCTTCTTGGCATCGTTCACAATATACGATAGAACTTTGAAGACCACATTTATTCCTTCCAAATTTTCTTTAGTAAGAGGATTTGCTCGAGATAAGGAAGTAATGGCGATAGAAGAAGGAAGAGATGAGTCATCTTTTGTTAAAGGAATATCATGAGAAGAGGAAATCTCATGAAGATTAATGTTTGGAGAAATGGTAGAGGCATTGACAATGGAAGAAGAAATAGGCTCATTCGCAATGGGACTGTTATGAGGGATTTTATCTATGAGAAATTCGAGGCAAAGGAGTGTTATCATCAACGGTATTTTCGCGAGGAAGAAGCAGTGGGTTTATCTTGCGAAGATTTCTCGATAGGAGTTGTAAGTTTGAATATAGGAAAGGAAACATCAAAGTGCAACGGGTTTAGAACGGCGAGGCTTCTTGGGGGACCTATCAACATTTTTATCATCCTGCGAATTACAAGTTAAATAAGAAACAAGAGGCAACAATATTGTTATTAAAAGAGTAAATGTTTCTTAAATACCTTGCTATTCGTGAGCTTTCTTTTAGTGACAGGTGGATTTTGGGTTGCGAGCCCATGGAAATATTAGGATTCACAATGGTGAACTTGGTGTTAGATTTGTTCTTGCTAAAACAAAAGCAGCGGGAGAACCATTAAAAGAAGAACAATATCAAAACAAAACAACTTCAATGAGAGAGATCCATCACAAAGTAATCAAATTGACATAATTAACAAACCTTGATGGTTCCATAGAAAACGATGATCGAGAAAAAGAAAGATGAAAATAGTAGCGAGAAGAATAATAGCGAGAAAATTGATGAAGAAGATGATAAAGAAAAAAAGCAGTAAAAGTTGCAGACGATGAAGAAGAAGCGAAGTAAAGAAAGAAATACTTTCTTAAGGAATTCCCCTTTAAATAGACAAGAGAGGAGTAACCGGATAACATTAAATGTGCCGGTAAAAAGGAAAAGATTTAGACACGTGTAAACAATCATCCTTAATCCACGGAATTTTGTCGGCAAAAATTGATGAAAAACAGGCGATTGCGGCATTTGGAATCTTTGGTTCTCATGACATTCTCTTCTTGCAGAGAAGACATGAGAAGAGGCAAGATGTAGGATCAGAATATCGCGACATCAATACTTCGCGAGATTAATAAACGATAGCATTGCGAAAGTGTCGCAAGTGAGTAATATAAATGACGGAATGAATGACGATAGCCAAAACACGAGAAAGATGTGAAGATCTAGCGAGATTTAGGAAAGTGGCGAGATTTTGTATTTGTACACTTGCGATATTTCGCAAGTCATTCCCGAAAATAAAGGATAGCTTAGCTGTCATCCAATGTGTAATACCCTATATAAGGAATTGAGTCGGACTGTTGTGAGGGATCTTTTTCGAGCGTTGGGAAAGTCGTTAGGAGAGAGAAAGTTTGTAGTGATTGTAGTTTCTTTAGCTCTTTTCCATTTTATCTTGTAAACGTTCAAAGAATTAATCAATAAAAATCATTATTGTTCATCTTCAAATGTCTTAGTTGTATGGATTCATGTGAGGGGCGTAGTGTAGGATTTCCTGCAACTACATATTGGCGCTAGATTCAGGGATTCATGTGAGCCTTGTTCATGTACTAAGTCAGCATTTTCTTTAGAAAGATTATCTATTTGATCAACAGAATATGTATGAAGATTATCTAATTGGTTATATTGCTCCATCCAAGCATCTCTATCAACTCGAACTTCTTCAACAAAGATTCCAAACCGGTATATCTCCATTTTTCGCTTCTGGTTTAAAGCTTGAAGGGCGAACAAGGGCTCTTGGTTCAATAAAAAAAAATTTAATAATAATAATAATACAGAGGTAAGAGTATACCTTTCAATTCTTCATTCTTCTTGCGAAGATTATCACGATCCAGCGAAACATTTTGAAGTTTTTGATTCTCAAGTTGGAGAATATTACACTTTGCAGTCATAGCTTGGAGATCATTCTTCAAAATATTAATTTCTTGCTCCAAAGATGTTTGCGAAATTCTATCAGGGCCAAGGTGTTTGCTCAAAATCTCGCAGAGACATCAGATTTGATAGGATCGACAGAAGTCTTCTTGGCATCGTTCACAATATCTGATAGAACTTTGAAGGCCACATTTATTCCTTCCAAATTTTCTTTAGTAAGAGGGATTTGCTCAGATAAGGAAGTAATGGCGATAGAATAAGGAAGAGATGAGTCATCTTTTGTTAAAGGAATATCATGAGAAGAGGAAATCTCATGAAGATTAATGACTGGAGAAATGGTAGAGGCATTGACAATGGAAGAAGAAATAGGCTCATTCGCAATGGGACTGTTATGAGGGATTTGATCTATGAGAAATTCAGGCAAAGGAGTGTTATCATCAACAGTATTTTCGCAGGAAGAAACAGTAGGTTTATCTTGCGAAGATTTCGCAGTAGGAGTTGTAAGTTTGAATATAGGAAAGGAAACATCAGGTGCAACAGGTTTAGAACGGCGAGGCTTCTTGGGGGACCTATCAACATTTTTATCATCCTGCGAATTACAAGTTAAATAAGAAACAGAGGCAACAATATTGTTATTAAAAGAGTAAATGTTTCTTAAATACCTTGCTATTCGCAGGCTTTCTTTTAGTGACAGTGGATTTCGGTTGCGAGCCCATGGAAATATTAGGGTTCACAATGGTGAACTTGGTGTTAGATTTGTTCTTGCTAAAACAAAAACAGCAGGAGAACCATTAAAAGAAGAACAATATCAAAACAAAACAACTTCAATGAGAGAGATCCATCACAAAGTAATCAAATTCAGCATAATTAACAAACCTTGATGGTTCCATAGAAACAGTAGCAGAAAAAGAAAGATGAAAACAGTAGCAGAAGAATAATAGCAGAAAATTGATGAAGAAGATGATGAAGAAAAAACAGCAGTAAAAAGTTGCAGACGATGAAGAAGACGAAGTAAAGAAAAGAAATACTTTCTTAAGGAATTCCCCTTTAAATAGACAAGAGAGGAGTAACCGGATAACATTAAATGTGCCGGTAAAAAGGAAAAGATTTAGACACGTGTAAACAATCATCCTTAATCCACAGAATTTTGTCGGCAAAAATTGATGCAAAACAGGCGATTGCGGCATTTCAGAATACTGGTTCTCATGACATTCTCTTCTTCGCAGAGAAGACATGAGAATAGGCAAGATGTAGGATCAGAATATCGCGACATCAATACTTCGCGAGATTAATAAACGAGAGCATTGCGAAAGTGTCGCAAGTGAGTAATATAAATGACGGAATGAATGACGATAGCCAAAACACGAGAAAGATGTGAAGATCTAGCGAGATTTAGGAAAGTGGCGAGATTTTGTATTTGTACACTTGCGATATTTCGCAAGTCATTCCCGAAAATAAAGGATAGCTTAGCTGTCATCCAATGTGTAATACCCTATATAAGGAATTGAGTCGGACTGTTGAGAGGGGGGGATCTTTTTCGGGTGTTGGGCAAGTCATTAGGAGAGAGAAAGTTTGTAGTGATTGTAGTTTCTTTAGCTCTTTTCCATTTTATCTTGTAAACGTTCAAAGAATTAATCAATAAAAATCATTATTGTTCATCTTCAAATGTCTTAGTTGTATGGATTCATGTGAGGGGTGTAGTGTAGGATTTCCTGCAACTACAACGGTTATAGAAGTTTCTCTCTCTCTCTCTCTCAAATTCCTCCTGATCACGACTCCCCATGGCTACTAACTTTCGCTGACCATCATCCGTTATCATTTCTTGTTGACCCTGAGGTGGTGCCATGCTTTGTGTTTATTAGTTTAGGTAACAAGCTTGCATTTGCAAACTTTTGAACTTGTGTTCGCATAATGGGGTATGATTCCATCTCATTTTGTTTTTCCTCTAGAGCAATGTACTCCTCTTGAAGTTCTCGCAACTCAGTCATTGTGATTGTATTCTTGATTCTAAAAATTTGAATATATAGCAGATTGGTTGCGAACATAGCGTTAATGAATGATAGAATGAGATATCTCTCATCCACACGACCAGCCATATCACTGCGCATTGTCTTCCATCTCACGGTTAGATGCTTCAAGCTTTCACCAACCCTTTGTTTTAACCTAAATACATCTTCAATACCAGGTCGCGAGGAGTTATTACTTATGTATGCCCCTAAAAATATAGCCTGCAAATGATTGAAAGATGTTATTGTATTCCTCGGTAATCCTTCAAACCATTTCAAAGCTTCTCCTGTCAAACTTGATGCAAAATATTTGCATAGTATAGCATCATGGTTCTCCCATTGTAACATACATCTCACATAAGCTTTGATATGTTGTATTGCACAAGTTGTTCCATCGAAAATCTTTGGTTAACGTAGGTAAGTTGCACTTTGGGGGTATTCCTCCTAATTGTACTTCTTGTGTGAATGGAGTCTTCGCAGCTTCTTCTATGGCTTCATCCAATTGTCTCCTACCTCCTCCCCTTTTATTATTTAACATTCCTCTCATTTCCGCCAATTCTCTCAGAATTTGTTCATTTACACCAGAGTTTGGCTCCATTGGTCTTTTTAACTCCGCCTCTCTTCTTCTGCGTTCATGTCTGTTTTGACTTTCTTGTTCATCATTCTCTTCTTGTCTTTCTCTGCGATCTTCTCTTTCATTCCTCTCTTGAATTCGCACACCGTTATATCTATCATTTTCTCTTCTTTGCTGCCTTTCGATTCTCCTTTGTACTCTTTCATACTCTTCATTGATATTACCATTGTTGCGATTTTGTTCTCTCCTTCTTTCTCTATTATCATGATTATTTTGGCGAATTGCCTCTTGTAACTCCTGTTCTTCCATTTCTGTTCTCAATCTTTCTCTTTCGCAAGCTAGACGTGCTTGCTCAACATAGTGTATTTCAATTTCATCTTCAATTTCTTTTTGCTTCCTCTGTGTTTCTCTCCCATACAATATTCTTCTTCCTTCTTCCTGATTTTCCTCATTACCTGGATTATTCCGCCCTTGACGCTGCCTATTTCCTTGATTTCCATCATTTTGCCCATTTTGAAGTGTCCCGGGACGTGGGATATAACGATCTTCCATTATTTCTCTTCTTTCACAACGTTCTTCGCCTGGATTTTGCACTTCCTCTCGATTTTCTTCATTAGCATTTTCTATAGGTAAAGTTCTCCTTCTTTCCTCTCTAACTGATCTTGAGCTTGACCTTGTAGTGCTTCTCGACCTTCTGTTTTGTAATCTCATATTTTCCATCCTCAACTCATGATTTTGCCTTGTCAAATTTGCACGTTCCTCTGCTTCTAATCGCCTTTCTTCATGTATTGTTTGTCTCAATGTCTCTAATGCTGCGACCTCTTCATTTCCATGAATTATTTCTCTAATCACTTCTCGGCCTCTCTCCTCTTGTCCATTTTTTATCAATTGTTGTTCTTCTCCCCTTTTGTCCACAGAGTCTGATCTCCAAGTATGCACGCTTACCTATCATAATCCACAGTTCTATTCGGTAGATGGGTTGAATTGGTGATTGAATTTGATTTTCTTCATTATTTCTTGTGTTCATTCTTGAAGATTCCCCCATTTCATTTCTCCCTTCTCCAGCAAGTCTCCTACTTCTTCTAACAGTTGTTGGTTGTTCTGATGCGTATCTTCTTCTAGCCATTTCTCAATTTCAGTAAATTGTTGAAAATTATATGAAATTCCTTCCCTATTACTCCAAATTCTTTCAAATCACGATGTCAATCTTCACTCTCTCCGTGTTTCTAGCGCCAATATGTAGTTGCAGGAAATCCTACACTACACCCCTCACAAGAATCCACACAATCAAACCATTGAAGATGAACAATTATAATTTTTGTTGATTAATTTCTTGAATGTTTACAAGATAAAATGGAAAAGAGCTAAAGAAATTACAATCACTATAAATTTTCTCTCTCTTAATGACTTGCTCAACACTCGAAAAAAGATCTCTCCCTCCCAATAGGCCTGTTCGACTCTTTATATAGGGTATTACATAATGGATGACAACTAAGCTGTCCTTTATTTTAGGGAATGACTTGAGAAGTGTCGCAAGTGTACAAATGCATAATCTCGCGACACTCCTAGTTCTCGCTAGGTCTTCACACCTTTCTCGTGTTCTGGCTATCGTCATCCATTGTGTCACTTATTTTACTCGTCTGCGACGCCTTCGCTATGTAACATTTATGGATTTCGCAGAGGTGTTGATGTTGCGATATTCTGATCCTACAAACGTAAAATTATTAGCGTTTGAATATGTAATTATGAACCTTGGACTCGAAAACCCTAATTTCGATCATTTGCTGATCAATTGATGATTTATTGAAAATCAACCACGGAGTGAAGGAGGAACCGACTACATGGGATGATGGATCGACCATGTAGCGCCCAGGTGCTCGAGTGAGCAAATACCAAAGTCTCTTGAAGACCAGTTGGTGAAAGGATGATTAAATGCTGGTTTAATCATTTATTAAAATAATGCTCGTCTGAGCCTTAGGTGATAAAACCTAATTATGAAGAGATGAGGGACCGACCAAGGGGTCATGAAACCGGCCCTGGTTGGTCACGGGACCGAATGACGACCATTTTATGAAATTCCAAATTGTTTGGAAGAGTTTGAACCTAATGTGAACAAATTAGGTCAACATGATGAAAATATGCAGGACCGGCCTCTTGCAAGCCAAAGAGACAACCTTGGTCGGTCAGGGTAATATGCTCATGTCACCAAAGTGTTCGCGTCTCAGTCCTGAGAATTTTGATATTTTCTGGCGTGCATTTGAGCAATCATTTGAGAAAATATGAAGAAATCAAGGTTTTTTGCTCAAACTGAGGAAACTTCATAAGATGAAGGAATAAATAATAATAAAATGAAGAAATCATAAAGTGTGGGACCGACTATGGCCAAGGAATGGTTGGCCAGCTAATAAGCCCGGTCCCATGATACTTTTCCTAATTTTATATTATTTTCATGATTTTAAGGAAATATCATGAAATCAAGGAGTTTGTTGAAATAAAGGAGTTTTCCTTAAAGTGAAGGAGTTTCCATGAGATGAAGGAAACCATAATAATAATAATAACAAAATAAGGGGCGTGTGGGACCAGACAAATAGGGCATGACCGGCTAGGGCCCGGTCCCATGAGTTTTCCCTAATTTTATATTATTTCATGATTTGAAGGAAATATCATGAAACCAAGGAATTTCATGGGATGAAGGAAATAATAATAATAGAATAATAAGGAATGCAAGGTATGGGACCGGCCACAACTAGGGCATGATCGGCCGGATAGTGAGCTCGGTCCCGCGATACCTTTCCTAATTTTTATTATTTCCTTGATGTGAAGGAAACACCATAAAACTGAGGAGTTTCTTTGAAACGAAGGAATTTTCATGAGATCACGGAAAAATAGTAAAATATAATAAAATAGAGAATTAGGCGTGGGACAGGCCATGGCGTGACTGGCCGATCGATGGGCTCAGTCCCCTAGCGCCTTGGCTAATATTTTGTAATTATTATTTTTCTTCCTATTTTGCATAGGTTCATCGTTCCTTCGTATTTCGGAATGGTTGTTCGTGCATTCAGGTGCTCGTTAGTGCATTATTGCTGAGTACACTTGCACCATTTTAGTCGAGGCTTACTCAATAGTGTCTCACATGCTCGTACGTTGAATATTTATCACTAACTCATGGAATTCTGCTGGGAAAAACCACGAATTAAAGTAATGAAATATTATGAAGAACGTAGAATATTTCTGAATATTCAGTTAATGAATTTAAGGATTAGAAATAATTAATTGATGGCTCTATACTAGCAGGCATGCTGTCTAGGATCATTATTTGTTTGATTATTGAGTGATATGAGCTTGTTGAAGCGTCATATTTATTATGTATAGTATAGTCAGGGAAAACACGTTGTTGCATCCTGGAGACGTTATCGCTCTATACTAGCAGGCAAGCTGTCTAGGAGACGTCCAATCTTAATGATTATATACACATGTCTTTTATATAGTCAGGGAAAACATTGTTACATCCTGAAGACGTTATTGCTCTATACTAGCATGCAAGCTGTCTAGGAGCCGTCCAATCGTTCGATTCTATATAAAAGTAATTACTGAAATTGCTCAGTATTCATGAGATATGACGTTGCCTCAGTTTAGACACTGCATATTCACGTATGCTCTGAGAGACACTATGCTCAGTCAGAGATTCTTGTGGCATGAGCTTTCATGCTTCAATGAGAGACATGAGCCTCAACACTCATCTGATTGCTGGATCAGGAGCATGTACGATTATGGTTTTACGATTTTAGCCTTTGTCGAAAATCCACCATCTACATTAAGTCCCCTGCTTAGTGAGGGACAATCATGTTCCTTAGTCAGCACTGGATGGTGATTTTCTTTTTTCTTAGTTATAGAGGAAATAAGTAATTGAACTTAGTCGTAAGATATGATGTTACCGGATTTTCGATTGCATGAGCGAACCATGGCTTGAACGAAGATCCCAGTGGTATGATAAAACATTGTCTAACAAGCGTAAATTGGTGTAGCACCGCTGATTTGGTGATGAAACCTTGGTCGATTTAGGATTCACGGGTCCGGGCCCAAGAAAGGAAATCCGTTTTAGCACGGATGTTCGTTCGTTAGTTTAAGAAACAAAAAAAACAGACCTGAATCTAATGATAAAAAATTTGTCTATGAGCTTTCACGAAAAACAAAATTTTATTTTTTAAATATGTGAGATTTCACAAAGTGGAATAAACTCTCGTTTCAAAGGTGGATGCTAGTACGAGAGAATTTTTTTGTTTTTTTTTTTGAATAGACGTGCGTCTGTTAGTAATAAAATTTTGTTTATGAGCTTTCATGAAATTTTTTATCTTCGAGCTTTCAGAAATCTTTGAAAATATACTCTCGCTTTAAAGACAGATGCTCGCGCGAGGGAGCATATATATATATATTATTTTTTCAAACTTACGTGAGTTTCACGTTAAATATATATATATATATATATATTTGTAAAACCAATGTTTTGATTTTGAACAACTGTTGAAAGTAGACAATTATACATGGTGAAATAATGTCTATATGTAAGTTTTCACAATTGTAGAATGGACGTCTGTCCAATTTTTGAAAAACCAGTGGATGTTAAAATTCACGTGAGTTGTTCACGGTTTTATGAACATCAAGTCATGATTTTGAATAATGAATTTTGCTCGTCTTTGCAGGTTTGAAGGAACGAGCAAGTTTTCTAAATTCTGACGTTATAATCACTACAGCTAGTGAAATCGTAAATAGGTAAGAGTTGGATTGTTACCGTTTTTGTTGCGTGTTTGTTATTAGTATATCCATGACTCCATGTCTTTCGCCTCAGGTAGTGGTGACTTCTGGTTACAACCACTCTTCTGAATATTCCGGGCAACGTTCCAAAAATATCAAGTCAAAGATGAAGAAATCTGCATATGCTCATACCGAGGTAAATCAACCATTCAGAGACGCTGAAAAGTTGACACATTGTATGCCTCTCGATCATCTGGGAGTCGTCCCTCATCAGCAGATGCACCGCCGACTTCAGCAAGTGAGACTATCGACTGAAGATGAAGTTCGGATTTGCGTTGATGGTGTAGCTCCTGATCCAATGTGGATGAATAAAGAATTTCGTCAGAATTCGTCATCAGAAAATTCAGAAGTTAGGTCTTCTAGCAAAAATGATGTAGAATCTTCGTCCGATGTCGGGATTTTGCTATCTACCCATGTTTCTTCATCCTCAGAAAATTTCCAAGCTTTATCATCGAAGCGTTTCGGCTTTTGAGCACGTTTAAGGGCCGAAATCGACGAAATAGTAAACTTCAAGGAGACTTTCAGAAAATTTTCAGCTGGCATGTAGTCCAATGTTTCAGCCACATCTCTTTGCTCGTTTATCCAATTTATATGAATTTTGGATATGTTGTAGAGGACATAAATACAAAGAGAATTATATATGATCCATCCCTAGATTCTTCACCAATTTCTCCCAGCTCTCTGCTTTGTGTGGGACAGTGTAAAATCATCTCAGAAGAGCTTGTTGTAAAACACTCATGTAGTGTCTTTAGACCATTCGCTTATGTCTTGAACGGTTGGTGAAGGATTTTAATGTCGTTGACGCATTTGAGATCAGAACCCCGTGATTGATACATGAGCATGGTGCTTGCAGTGCAATCTTGTTTTTGTTAGTCGTAGAAACATCACTTCTGAAATCCTGGTCATGGGACCATAACTGAGGTTGCTCTCAAGAGGGATGATGTAATGACCATGGTTGCATGTCCCGGTAGTAGTTCCTTTTACGATGAATGATTAGCACTGGAGAGTCCGGAGACACGAGTCTTGGATTGTGAAATTGATCGTCATGATCACTGGACCGTCAGTCCCCAGTATTTCGTTAAATCTTTCCTTTTCGTTTTCCCTTCTTCTGGTAAGACCTAGATAGAGGACCCTGGTAGAAAAATTGATGTAAAGACCTAGGTGGTCGAAGTTGGAGGTACCTTGATGAAGGACTTAGCGAAAAGACCTGGTGGACATCGATCGACTGTAGAGGTTATGAATCCCGTCCACGAAATTTCTGCTTGCATGTTGTATGCTCTGGAAGCTGTAGGAACCTCATACGTCGACGGAATTCGGTGCTTGACCCCAAATTTTGAAGCTAAGAGACCGAGTTATCATCTGAGAAAATAATCACCCAATTTGGAGTTGTCTAGGTCATCCAAAGAAGCGTGCACATTTGTAATTTGTAATCCCGTGCAAGTTTTCAGATTCCATGAACTTGGGTGTGGAGGCCATATCTTTCATATCGTATGACCGATTGACGCGCCCTTTTGGTATGTTGTAGAAGAGACATAGACAAACATCTTTTGTTGAGGAAGTATTGTCTCAATCCTCACTCATTGGTACGTTTTTGTAAACCCATGGGCTGAAGTGTGTTGTATCTCATTTGTAGAGGTGATGAGAACATCTTGTAGAAGACTTGGGATTGTGCCCGCCCATTGTGCAAGCTTCGGAAAGACCTTCATGTGAACATATTTCATGTATACACACCTTGATATGAATCATTAGTGCTTGGAGAAGTCCGATCCAACGAGTAACACTTCAGAGAACGAATAGTTGCTGAAGCTGGTCATGAGGATGTTGCCCCTGAGACAGTCGTTGATGCTGGATCACGATAGAATTTTCTACAAAAATGCTTGTTGATGCCGATACTATGTTCGGAGTTGTTCCAGAGACCGAAAAGGCTAGAACCATGATTATCGACATAGTCTTTACTCCTTCATCCAGTGAGCCTTTACATGCAAAAACTAATTAGTGAGTTGAGCATTCCTAATATGAAGGTGTACTAGGATTTCAACCCAAATTATCCTGAATATGAATTTACCGTGAAGTGGATTCGTCAGGGAATCGATGTTGTTGTGGCATATAGCAGCAGCAGTTTCCATTCTGGATGTGAGGAGAAAAAGTTCCTTGGTCGTGCAAGATTTGTGATGTAGAGAGGTTCCGTTGATGACGTTTCATAGATTTGAATCGATTTCTCCAATAAGATCAAGTCCCAGTGTATGTTGAAGGAGTTTGTGCCATCAATGGATGAATGATGTTGCATCTGCTGCTTCAGAAGTCTTATCACGGGATAAGTTCAGTTACACTTTGATCGTGCTGGTATTAAATCAGTGTGTCATCGTCGAGATATTTGTGCTGAATCTAGAGGCGCCATTATAGAAGGTGTACTCTTTGATTGGGAGTGCAAATAGAAGGCTTCTTAGGTTCTTGAGCATTGAAGCATCATATACCTTAATATCTTAGGTTTGATCATCTCGTCCCTGAGTATCTTCTGTTGATTCATCACTCCTTTCGTTGCAGTAGTGGGATTCAACACTTGTCCAGGCATCAGAGCTTTCTGATTTTGTGGCACACATGAACACTCCTGCAAGGTTACGCCCAAAGTGTTCTTTGCCATGCTTGGATATCATCTCAGTAATGAATGTCTCAGTGCTCGATTCAGAAAAATATCAGATTCAACCACTTGGTAAAATACTAATGCGGTGAAGCTACCATTCGTCTTGCAATAGCAGAGTTGCTAGCATATTAAGTCCCCATGCTAGGATAGCATGTGAGGAAATAAATGACATAGACATGGGAGGAATGATGCTTGCCTGAGTGCGGAACCTCTTGATGAATGTCTATGCATCTTTGCAGGTTCTTGCTTCAACCTCGTAAAAGTTCGAAATTCCTCCAAGTGCTCCGATGACGGAATACCCGCCAAATCTTCTGGATCAGAATTTTCTTCATTGGAGAGATGTGCAACCAAAGGTACTTTGTCAGTATCCATCTTTTCAGCATGAATCCACACTCGTCTGAAGAACATGTCATATCCTGGATCTTCCTGATTATGTGAAACTTGGTTTCTGTCTAGTTTGAACTTATGTTCACTTTGAGAGTGATATAGACATAAGTATTTCCGAGCGTTCCTTCAAGGTCTCTGATTGAGATAGATCACGAGTAACTTCTTGTCAAGTGATGCTTTCGGTTCTGAGGGTTTTCAGTGAAATGATGTTGATGGTGGTGTCAGCATCGATCATCATTCTTCCGAATTTATTTCCTCTGATATGGTCTGTGGTAAACAGTCCTCAGTCGTGCATCTCCTTGTCTGTGGATGAAGGTTCGAGGAGTATTTATGGGATGGACATACGTCTGACACAATGTAATTCAGTGTTGTGAACATGTCTTTCCTTTGTGCCTTAGACAGATAAAGCAATTTCACAGATATGCTCGATCAACGATTGGACTGCTTCTTTGACTGGTTGTTTAGAGTGTAAAGGTTCTGACTGGGATAGGATTCTTGTGTACTCCTTCAGTGCCCAGTTGAAGCTATTAGGGATCAACCTTATCTTTGAAGATGTGCTTCAAAATATTGCAGCTACTTGTTGGATGATCGATGAACCTATAAAGGCGACAGTACCTGAGATTCTCCATTTGTTCTTCAGTTGGCTCTCTCCTGATGAACGATAATTTGATTGCACCATCTTGAACCCAGACTTCCGGTAACTCGATCACTTCTTAATGATAAGAGAGAAATTTGAGTCTGTCTAACCATTTCCCCGTTTGTTTATGCCAGGTCGAGGTTTGTGCATTTCAAGATATCTTTTCTTTGTGCCTTCATAGGAGCCTGGGATGTTGGAGAAGCGCTCTGATGCTGTGTCTCGGCTTTCTTTTCAGCAACAACATTTTTTGAAGGATGGAGATTGTACTGATTGTTGACTAGGCGTCGGATGCTTCGAGGTTCCTCGACCTTGCAGACTTTGCTCTTTTCAGTAAAGCAGGTACAATAGTCGCTGATAGTTTGGCTGCTTCATGAAGCTCTGAGAAAGTTTGGAACCGAAGATTTTTTAGCAAGGCTCTGTATACCGGGATCATTCCGTTGATGCACAAGTCCACCAATTGTTGCTCTGTGATATTCAGGTCATGACATTCCAAGGCTTGCACTCTGAACATCTTCACATAATTGTTCGGATGTTCATTGTTCTTCTGAGACATTTTTCCTAAATCGGAGAGAGTGATCTTCTCTAAGACGAAGAAGTATTTTCTTTAGCAAGCATTAATCATTTCTCCCCAACTGGTGATACTTCCTGGTGCAATGTTGTTGTACCATGTGTATGCTCTGCCTGTCAGAGACTTTGAGAATTCCTTCAAACGGACGACATGGTTGTGCTCATGTTCACCTAGTGATTCCAGAAACCGAGAAACATGTTCTTAAGCATTGCCCGTTCCATCATAAAGAGTGAACGTTGGAGAGGTATAAACTTTTGGAAGAGGAACCCTTTGTGTTGCAGTAGGGTACGGAGGTTGGTGACGGTGGACAAATGGTATCTTGTCTTTTCCTCGATCTTCTAAATAGCGCTCCAGGTCTCTAGAGTGATGAAACTTGCAGGTTCCTTTACTGGTGGATCGTTTGCAGCTTTGCGAACTTCTTCATCATTTACAACATGGATTGGAGAGATTTCAGGATCAGCGGTTAAAGAAGTTTCTTTAGCTTTTCCTTTCTCGTGTTGAGGCTGAGTTTTTTCAGATGCAAGCTTATCTGTGAGAGCTTTGAGATAATCACACAACTCTTTCTGTGTTGTAGCCATTTCAGTCTGAACCTTCATGAGATCAACTATGGTAGGTTGATTTCCTCTGGTTTCTTCAGGAGATTCGCTAGAGGGTGGATTATTGATAGTGCCAGTAGAATTACTTGCAGCATTGACATGAGTGATCACTGGAGCACCAGCACTCGGAGGAGTAGTAGTAACATGTGGCATGACATTGCTGGCTGGAGGAGCGGTATTAGCGGTACCACTAGAGCCTGTAATGTTGAGAAGAGTAATACTTACGGTGGTAATACTACTAGAACTTGCGATGTTAGAGTCGGGTGTTGAACCCGGATTGGTAACTGAACCATACCTAAGACCGACCATCTTTGCGAGAATTGAAATTGCAACCGAGAGAATGATCTCCCATTGTGGTCGCCAATCTGTAGATGGGGCAAAACGAGTTGCTGGAGGAGACGACCGTGTGGAGGAAAATCCTTGAACCGAGCGAACTGTCAAACCTCACACAGATGCACTGTAAAAAAGGGAGTACTTTGAAATCGAGAGATCAATCTATAGGACTCCGGCCTAAACCAAGACAATGGTCGTTCCAGAGTCAATTCGGTCACAAGAGAGAGGATGGGTCGATCTGTAGGAGGGAAGCTGAGAAATATGTGAGATCAATGGTGATCGAAGATTGTAGGTGTGTTGTATATTCTGCGTGAAGAAATAAGATAAGCTCCAATTGATTGAATTTGCTCTGTTGAGAGTAATTGCTCAGACATTAGGATGTTAATCTCTTATTGTCTGTTTGACGAAAGATTGTCTTGTTTTCAATCATGATTCAGAGACTTATTTATATTGCTAGAATTGTAAACACCTTGATCCCATGAAGTGTGACAGTTTCTGGAGTCAAAGAGTGGGGAAGTGGAAATCGTGCGGATACTTGGTTGATTTTCCATCAACTACTTTGCTAACTCCTACAACTGATTGCACGACTTGCTCACATTCTCATCGTGTGTATAAACACATGTGTCGTAGACCGCCGGACCAAAACCATAGTTAATATCCCCCCATGTGACACGATTGATGTCTCGTGATTGTGGAGTCTGTAAGGCAGACGTGTATTTAATTAGTCAGTTGCTGACTTTATGAGACGATGAGTCCTTGTATTGCTGAGTCGAACGTGATTTGTAAATGTTCTAAGACTCATGAATCGAACGTGTCTGTTGAGACAGAAGTATAATTCTCAAGTAAATGTTAATAGTGAAGGTGAGCAAATATTTCTCGATGGATTGTTGAATATTGATAGTTGAACCAATATTCCTTGGTTTGAGCAAATATTGCTCGTTTGACGAATTATTGGTAGCATGACCAAATAAAATATTAATTTAAAATACTGGCAACTGAACCGAGTATAATTAATAAAAATTTTGATCATGGGATCAACGTAAAATTATTAGCGTTTGAATCTGGAATTATGAACCTTGGACTCAAAAACCTTAATTTCGATCATTTGCTGATCAATTGATGATTTATTGAAAATCAACCACGAAATGAAGGAGGAACCGGCTACATGGGATGATGGGTCGACCATGTAGTGCACAGATGCTCGAGTGAGCAAATACCAAAGTCTCTTGAAGACCAGCCGGTGAAAGGATGATTAAATGCTGGTTTAATCATTTATTAAAATAATGCTCGTCTGAGCCTTAGGTTGTAAAACCTAATTATGAAGAGATGGGGGACCGACCAAGGGGTCATGAAACCGGCCCTGGTTGGTCACGGGACCGAATGACGATCGTTTTATGAAATTCCAAATTGTTTGTAAGAGTTTTAACCTAATGTGAACAAATCAGATCAACATGATGAAAATATGCGGGACCGACCTCTTGTAAGCCAAAGAGCCAACCTTGGTAGGTCAAGGTAATATGCTCATGTCACTAAAGTGTTCGCGTCTCAGTCCTGAGAATTTTGATATTTTCTGGCGTGCATTTGAGCAATCATTTGAGAAAATATGAAGAAATCAAGGTTTTTTGCTCAAACTGAGGAAACTTCATAAGATGAAGGAATAAATAATAATAAAATGAAGGAATCATGAAGTGTGGGACCGGCTATGGCCAAGGCATGGCCGGCCGGACAATAAGCCCGGTCCCATGGCACCTTTCCTAATTTTATACTATTTTCATGATTTTAGGGAATTATCATGAAATCAAGGAGTTTGTTGAAATAAAGGAGTTTTCTAAAAGTGAGGGAGTTTCCATGAGATGAAGGAAACCATAATAATAATAATAATAATAAAATAAGGGGCGTGTGGGATCGGCCGACTAGGGCATGACCGGCTAGGGTCCGATCCCGTGAGTTTTCCCTAATTTTATATTATTTTCATGATTTGAAGGAAATATCATGAAACCAAGGAATTTCATGGGATGAAGGAAATAATAATAATAGAATAATAAGGAATGCAAGGTGTGGGACCGGCCACAACTAGGGCATGATCATCCGGCTAGTGAGCTCGGTCCCGCGACACCTTTCCTAATTTTTATTATTTCCTTGATGTGAAGGAAACACCATAAAACTGAGGAGTTTCCTTGAAACGAAGGAATTTTGTTCAAATGAAAGAATTTTCATGAGATCAAGGAAAAAATAGTAAAATATAATAAAATAGAGAATTAGGTGTGGGATTGGCCACGGCGTGACTGGCCGGTCGGTGGGCTCAGTCCCCTAGCGCCTTGGCTAATATTTTATTATTATTATTATTATTCCTATTTTGCATAGGTTCACGTTCCTTCGTATTATGGAATGCTCGTTCGTGCATTCAGGTGCTCGTTAGTGCATTATTGTTGAGTGCACTTGCATCATTTTGGTCGGAGCTTACTCAATAGTGTCTCAGATGCCCGTACGTTGAATATTTATCACTAACTCATGGAATTCTGCTGGGAAGAACCACGAATTGAAGTAATGAAATATTATGAAGAATGTAGAATATTTCCGAATATTCAATTAATGAATTTAAGGATTAGAAATAATTAATTGATGGCTCTATACTAGCGGGCATGCTGTCTAGTAGCATTATTTGTTTGAGAATTGAGTGATATGAGCTTGTTGAAGCGTCATATTTATTATGTATAGTATAGTCAGGGAAAACACGTTGTTGCATCCTAAAGACGTTATCGTTCTATACTAGCAGGAAAGCTTTCTAGGAGGCGTCCAATCATAATGATTCTATATACATGTCTTTTATATAGTTAGGGGAAACATTGTTACATCCTGAAGACGTTATTGCTCTATAGTAGCAGGCAAGCTGTCTAGGAGCCGTCCAATCGTTCAATTCTATATAAAAGTAATTACTGAAATTGCTCAGTATTCATGAGATATGCCGTTGCCTCAGTTGAGAGACCGCATATTCATGTATTCTCTAAGAGACACTATGCTCAGTCAGAGATTCTTGTGGCATGAGGTTTTATGCTTCAATAAGAGACATGAGCCTCAATACTCATCTGATTGCTGGATCAGGAGCATGTACAATTATGGTTTTACGATTTTAGCCTTTGTCGAAAATCCACCATCTATACCACCCTATCAACATGGTCAATACATACAAGCTCTTACAAGACCATGCAGAGGAGCTATCTTACATTAAACGCCAAAAAATTGGTAGAAAAAGGCAGGATAGGTCAATATACTTTAAACCTAACCTAAGCCTCTGGCCATTGGCCAAGAGAGAAATCAACATTTATGGACCCCCACGAGCAAGTACAGGGAAGCCAGAACACCTGGTCATAGTTACCGATTACCCTACAAAATGGATAGAAACCTCAACCTCCAGGCATAACGACTTAATAAAGACCACAAACAAACCTACTTCCGTTATGCTCAAAAAGAATCTAGACGGACATGAAGTTAGTTGGTATGAACAATTACACAATGTTCTGTGGGCACATCGGGACACCCAAAGAGAAGCAATAGGGATAACCTCCCTCGCGCTCATTGGCGACACAGAGACATTCGTACCAACCAGAGAAATGACCCCAATTATGGAGAACGAGACTAGGGAAATAAACCCAAGCTCGGACATGACGCTCGCTAAGATAAACGATCTAGAGGAAAACCAAGAAATAACTCTACATAGAATGGAAAATTACCATCTGAGACTAACCCGAAAATACAACAAACATGTTCATCAGAGGCAATTTAGTCCAAGAGACAAAGTCTGGCGCAAGATCCCGCCATATCAGCGCGAGTCAGGAAAATTTGCTCCCATCTGGGAAGGACCACTAACAGTCATCGCCAAGGCAGGTGATGGAGCATACAGATTGCTCAAACCCAATGGGGAAGAACTAGAACGCCCCTGGTATATCAAATACCTCAAGCAATACAATGCTTAAACAGCTTATGGCTTAGGAAGATAAATTATTAAAATGGGACTCGAATCCCTACGTGTAAGAGGTCACTGTACCTTACCTAAATGTACTAAGGGCTTATAAACCCTCTTTTGATAATAATAAAACTAATCTTTTTACGTGCTCATTTCATTTACTTTGATTCTTATTAGTTTATTTTCTCTCTTGCAATTTTTGCTTTAATTTTTCGCTTTATCTTTTTCTTGCATTTGCATATAGCATAATCATACCATATTTGCATTACGAAAAAAGCCCATCAAGATCATGGCACGGTGCTAACCACACCTTCCATTCCACAACGAATGATGCGGGTAAAATACCTAAGCTGCCCGAGACAGACACAGACCTAAGGCAATGCCATCTAGCCCATTGAAGCAATATAAAGCGGGGGACACCCTAAGCTACCTAAGACGGAAATCGACCTAAGGTAATGCCACCACGATTACGAATCAGATGATGTCCTGCCATAACAGGAGATATCCAGAATCAAGGTACTTACCTTTGTCTAAGGCAAGAATCACTTGACCGAGATATTGCCCTCCAAACAGTAGTCGACAAGTAAAGTGACTTAAACAACTGATCACTTAATCATGGGTCAAGTGTAACCTAAGCGGGACACTATTAAAAAAACATGCCCATGAAGGAAAGTGTAACCTAAATCGGACATTATTAAAGGCGAGAAGGGAAACGTACCATACCTAAATCCAACACCGTAAGAGATGACCTATTCAATTAAGGAATTGATCACTCCTTGGCTTTGTCACCCATGGTTGAACCAACAGCATGCACAAAATCTCCCCGGATCCACCAAAAATAAACACACCATATGACATAATTTAACAAAGGAATTTGTCATCCATATAAACAACTACTTCAAAAGAAAGTATCATTGCCTCCCATATATGAGGAATTACCAACGTGTGAGTAGCAAAATAATGCCTCAAACATAAAAGAGGACTTGGTTAGCATACTAACTAATCCAAACAATTAAAATATCACCTCGCAAGAAGAACAAGGACTTACCAACCAAAAAGTGTTTTTTAACATCACCTCAACAGTACGAGGCCTAAGCACAACAAAACATAAATAAAGAGTTCTTCAAAAGAAAGGACTACAACAAGCAAAAAAAGTCACAAACTTAAGCTTGTCCATCATCGGTAGCACCCTGATCAGTGTCCATCCGATCCTCTCCCTCGACAGCATCAGGATAAACTTGCTCGGGCTCGCGCTCGAAAGGTTGAGGAGGAATCGCAACATTGGCAGCAGCATCGGCAACCCTTTGACGCTCACGAAGGATGGCGGCCCTGCAAGCATTTGTCATCATGTCCTTGTACTGATGGGTGTCGTAGGCTCAACAAATTAATAATCTTATTTCCACACAATTAACTGGTAATATAATGGAAGTAAGGATCGTTCCCACGAAAAGCAGTGAGTTTTAGTTGTCAAAGTGTCACAAAGGGGGGTTTTGTTTTAGATTGTGAACAAAACAAATAATCAAAGCAAATAAAATTGTATAGTAATCAATGGAGAGAGATATGATCGAGGAATCCTTCTTCGTTAATAAACCGTCAATGAGTTATTATAATTGCCTACTCGTCGTTAATCATAGATTATCACCAACCGTGGAATAACAGCTAGCTCAGTGTTGTTCCATAAATCCCTTTTATCACTGAGTACGGAAGCTCTCCAATACCAGATTCTATTCATCTAAACCACCTAGTAGTAGCTCACTCAAGGTGTAATCCAATCGAATTCTTTAGGTTTTGTGAATTAGGTTGATCCCACTAGTTAAACTCTTAGCTCAAGGATCACTTGTTGATGTTATTTATACACACAATCGCTCCACAGAATCCCTCTGTAAGGTCTCGTGTTCTCTACTTGTGTAAAGGTTATTCGACGATTACTTATCTCCTAACTCAATACTAGCAATAGACTGAATCAACAAATCAATTTAGTTGGCCACCTAATTAAACAATCTATCAATCAATCATAAATATAAATATTCATTATAGTATAAACGAACGATAATCATATGAAGAACTTCAAAGTAGATTAATATAATAACTCAAATCTTGTTTACAACTTAGAATTCATCCTCAATCAATAGGTGTTTATCTACTCATGGATGTAGAAACATCCATGATATACATATAAGAAAAGTTTAGAAATACCGTTACGATTGAGGAACCGCTCCGAAACCCTAGCTTTCGATGTTACTTCTCTCCAAGACTTACAATTACGTGACCTAATGATATGATATCATTTTACATAACCTAATACGTTTTTTATAGGTTTACATTGCTTGGTCTTCACGTATTTAGTCCGGTTCAAGAACCCAACCCGAAATAACGACCCCAAACGTGGCCTTAGGCCTTCACAAGTATGTAAACCACAAAACCAAGGGGTTAAGTATGTGTACCCGTTCGCATACTACAAAATCCAGCAGAAATTTTCGGAACTTAAGTATGCGTACCCGTTTGCATACTTTACTGTCTTCGGTATTTGATAAAAACTTGTTTTGGCCACAACTTCTTCGTCCGAACTCGGAATGACCTCATTCTTTTTGAATTCTCTTTATATTTAAACTCTCTTCAATATGGTGATGAGAAATCCTTAATTTGAATGAGTTAAGATCGTTCTTTGGCGCGTCTCTTGATTTTGAGCGTTTTGCTCCTTTTCGTCGCACTTCTTCCACTTCTCTTGGACTTGGGCGCTTGGATTCTTGGAATACTTATCTTCCTAGCTCTTACAACACTTTGTAGCTCCTTTTTGGATGATTCACCTAATAGAGGCGAATAAGAGAAAACAAGAGTAATAATACAAAAATATGCAAGAATAATAGCTAAAACAAGTATGGAATGGACACTAAAATCATATGAATTATGCACTTATTAAATTCCCCACGCTTAGATTTTTCTAGTCCTCAAGCAAACTAAATAAAACTAATCCTAAATAAAACAACTCCATGTCGTTGAGAAAACGGTTATACTTAGCATGTATAACAAGCATTTAAACCCCTAGGTGTCCCTAGTGGACGAGTTATAGTCTCGTGAGGGTTTAAAAAAGGTATACCCACAAAACCTACTCCAATTTCTCTCCTTGAAAGAAATACTAAGGATAGACACAAATTAGAAAGACAAATGATTAGCCCGCATAAGTTCTTTAGCTGCAAACATCGCACATACATTCCAATCATAACACATAAGCAATTACTTGCGTGTGACATTCAACATGATTAAAAAACTCTACTAAGATAGTAATCGTACTTGTTGCAACATTTTCCACAACACTCGCATACTGAAATCACATGGATAGATAAGAAAATGGAAATAGAAAAGTGAAGTGTGCAAATGTTGACTAAAGTGAAAGATGTTACCCACAATACTTGTATGAATGTCGTCAAAGGATTCTTATTTATAGCGAACTAGTTGAGAGAGGCACCCATTTAACTTGACCACATGACTAGATACTCTAAGCGCATGTTTCCTTTCATCAAGTATGTGATAGTTGCCTTGGATCCTGCGTTCCCACGCTTGTTTAGGCGACGGAGACAGGGACAACGTTTCACACATACTGATATCCAAGCGTCAAGAACCTCATCAATAGTCTTTTTGACTTGCTATATAATGATGATATGATTTTTGTTTCATCGACTACTTGATTAGATACTCTAAGAGCATGTTCCTTTTCAGCAACTATGTGATAGTTGCCTTGGATCCTGCGTTCCATGCTTTTTTAGATGACGGAGACAGGGACAACGTTTCACACGTATTGCTATCCAAGTGTCGATAAATGAAGAGGAGCCTTACATATATGTTTCTTTCTTTTTCTTTTCTTTTTCTTCAATTTTTTTTTCCCGGCTCACTCTTTATGAGTGTAAAACAATTGTCTATGGGGATTTTATATACTCAACCAATGATTACCTTGCTACAACATCCACGGCAGTATCAGGATCCCATCAAATCACTTTAGAGAAACATAAAACTGCAAAAATAAAAAGAAAGTGATTCAGTAATGATTAATTGCGAGGATGAATCTTTCAAACGACTACCGTAGCTGAGTTTCACATTCAATTATGAACGTATATAATAAAGGATTGTAGAAAGACAAAGTGGAACTCAATCTATAGCCGTAAGAACTGTTTTAACCTGAAAAGGTTTAGTGTGTCATTCTAAATAGCTCATAATTAACTCCAAAAGGTGGAGTCTCAAGTATGCAAGAAATCAAAGAGTATTACTTTTTATATATATATGCAATCCAAACATGCTTAACTACTTCCCCACACTTAAACTCAACATTGTCCTCAACGTTCAAAACCGAAAATTCTGATTTCTGACATAACATCCCTGAAAAACTCAAAAACTGTACCAATGGGTAGGGAACTAAGAAAAACATCCTTAACGAAAGTTGTTCGCCTATGTCTTTTCTATAAAGTGTCAAAAGTTAACAGTGTTTCGATAAATGGTCTGACTTTTACGGCCTTCAGACTGACTGACATGCAATCTGAAAAAGTTCTGGAAAAAATACAGAAACTCAAATGCCCAGGCCTATTGCTCTAACTTAACAGAGTAAAAATTCAGATTTTTTTTGGAAAATAAAGGTATGTCTGTCCTCTTTAAAATTTGGGGTCAACCACTCAAATCGGACTCCACATGAAGTCTCGAGAGCTGTTTTCGTGGCAAGTACGCAGTCAAAATTTTCTGACGAGAATTCGTCAAAACTTTCATTATAGATATAGGACTTGTAAAATCTAAGATGGGAATGCAAGATATGATATGAAAAACTAATAAAATTAAAAACAAAAAGGGATAGAGATACAAAGAGTTTATATCTCAAAGAGTTCTTGAGCTCAACTACACTTTCTATCCTAGTCCGAGACCTTTAGCTATATAGGCTAGAAATCAAGACTTATAGTTTTGAACACTAATATTGACAAACATGCTTGAGATAGAAACGCTTGCGAGTTCGACCGAGCAATGCTCTAACAATCTCCCCCTTTGTAAATTTTAGTGGCAAAACTATTAATACATATGGAATACAAAAAATAAATAAATTAACTTTTTTAGCTCCTATTCCACATGTCTAATCTTCAACATTACGCGAAATCTTCGTCACTTCCAAGTACTCCAATGATCCCAAAGGTTGTAAGTTTAGCATCATCGTTGTTGAAAATCCGTAGCTATAACAACGAGAAAACAATATTTCTCAATCATTGTTATACAATGTCATAGTATCATTACACAGCGTCAAAGTTCAATTGTATCACAACTTCAACAACAATATTATGGTGATATGTATCACTCCCCCTTAGTCAATACTCCATCTCACATGGAAACCACTCCCCCTTACACAATGATCCGAAAACCATATGTATTTGCACTGAGAACTACATATTAATTCTCCACCTTTTTGTCAATAAAATTGGCAAAGGTAAAAGAACGGGATCCTAATGAAATTTCCGAAGAGACATTTCACGACCAAAAGAAAGAAACACACATCTTATTTAGATGCAATCATAAAGCCGAAGATAAATGCATTCATCAAGGAGTTTAAAGATACAAGATAACCCCTATAATATTCCACAGCCGCACTCCCCATAAAGATTTGGCAATTAAGCACAAGTTCAAAAAGAACTCTCCCCCATAATATGTCATTCCCGAAAGAAAAACAAGAGCGACCTTAATTTCGAAAGAAAAGAATGATTTCTTTGGACATAACAAATCACATACAAGTATGAATTTGAATCCAAAATTCTCAATTAAATTAACCACAAGAGAACCCATGATTAATTTAATCGGAATACACAATCAAACTAATCACAAAAAGTAATCAATTTAATTGATCATACTCACATAAGAGAATCTATGGAGCAATGACTAAGTTAATCATGAAAATAATCAACCCAGTCAAAAACGCTCAAACATAAGAAAACTTATGGAGTCATAACTAAATAACCAAACAAGATGATTAATTTAGTTCAAAATGCTCGACATAAAGTACCTTACGGAACAGCAACAAAGCTAGAATTAATCAACTTGGTTGTATAGTGCTCAACATAAGACACATTACGGAGCCTCACAGTAATACACAAAAAATATGGATCCGGGAAGATCAATTACTGCGGAATACACAAGGATTCATTCTATTTTCCATCATAATTTGCACCATGACATACAATAGACATAATCCTTGAAAACAAAAGATTTTAACCTATCTTCCATCAATAATTGACAATATAGGCTTAACTTTTGTATTTGTCAAAAGTCCATTCATTCCTTTATATATAAGAATATCGACATATGAAAGACTTTACTTTTGACAAGATATGGGACAATAACAGTTCATGGATGCAAACACACATATCCCATAACAATTGCAATATATAAAACCATAAAGATTAATAGTGCAAAAATCATCTTCCAAACAAGTTTAGAATTTAAACCAATAAATCTAAAAACATGAAGATGAAAACGTTGAACATAGCTATGTGTAATCATAATAATGGCTATTCCAAACTCTAGTTATTCTTCTAAATGAAAACAGAAAAATAGAAGATTTACTAGGCAAAAACTAAAACTCCTATAGAGAACATGATCTGAAAAACCCTAGACTCAGTCAGCAACTAGAGATTGAACATGTACGAGCTCATCAGTTGCTTTCTTTAGTTGGTTTTTCAGAAACTCTAGATTCCTTGTCGCAATACCGAGTTGTTCCCGTATGATCTCAAAATCTTGGAGAAGATTTCCTACCAGTCGTGATGACATCTGAACTGGTAGTTTGTTTTCATGATCAATAGCATGATGGCATGTTATGAAAACAGGGTTTTTGCGAAATTCGATAGTCTTGCCCTCCTTGACTTCATCAATTTTGCTGCTTCCATCCATTGTGCACACAAAAAGAATAATCTTTTAACCTTTTGGAACAATGTATCACCCCATGATATATATATATATATATATATGGAGGTTTCACTAGAAACCCTAGGAAACAGACGTCCGTGTGGGTCAGGTTCACGTGCGCGTGGTCACAAAAATTTTGTGGCCAAGGAAAATGGAGAGGCAAGGTAGAGCAAAAGATGATCCACTTTTATTCCAGGAGGAGCAATTAGATAAACAAGAAATTTTTCTCAAGAGAGAATGAAAGAATTATCTTCAAAACAAACTGGAGCAAGATTCAAGAAATTTAAGATCAACACAAAAAAAAATCATACAACCCTGACAGCATTCTCAAGACAGACTCCTTGAGAACCATGAGCATCCTTCTTAATATATACGAGGGATGCTAAACTGAGCAGTCATGGTGCATTAAGATGAGCATTTGGCTCATCATTATTGACTTTTTCTTTCCCCCCTTCAAGGGGATTTAGAGAAAAATCACACAATGTGGTTGAAGGAGGTTTATCAAGGGAGGAACTAGAAATACCCGAGCAGTCGCTATCCATGTCTTTTTGATGCCCCGTTTGAGTCTGTTTATGCTGACCTTTAAGTTCTGAGACTCGATTGTTAATATGTATGAAATCTGGACCATGAGTCTTGGAACCACAGTCTTCTTCAGGGTGAGACAAGGAACTTAACCTTTCTTTCTTTTTCCTATGCCTTTTTCTCTTTTCAGAGTTATTTAAGAAGTCAGTTGCTCTACTGTCGTTCTTCCTTCTACCTTTGTTGGTATTTTTTGTTCCAACAGCATAATCAAGAAAGGACTTATCATCGTGTCTTTCTTGATTGTTGAAAATGCTATTTGGACCCAACAAATTGAGAGACAGGTTTAATAAATTCTTTAGACACCCATGCAAGGATGTTGAGAAGTTTTTCATTCCTCAAACGAAAACGGCATTTCCGCTCAGGATGTCCTTTGTTCCGCAGTAATAGCAGTTCAAGGATTTACCTGTCTTTATGTGAGTGGATTTAGAAGGAGAACAATCCTTGTCTTTAGACACATTACAAATTGCGAACGGTTTTTCACATGTGGAATCATCAATAGCTCTAACAAAATTGATCTTACTAGATATTGGAGCGTCTATTCCTTTATAGCCCAGACCACGTGTATCACGATGTTCTTTACATGCTCCAATCATAGCAGATAATTTAGTAGAGCTAGAATTGAATCTTCTCAGATTCTCTTCCAGTGATTTTACTTTATTAAGAGCAGCTGCAAGGTCAGTTTTCAAGGATTTTTCTTTGGCTAGGAGACTGAGTTCTTTGTCACTAAAACATTTTTGTTGAGAGTCATATCTTGCTTCAGCATCTGCAAGTATTTCTTTCAACACACAGAGATTTCGGAGAAGATTATCACATTCATACCTTTTTGTGCGTACGTCTTCTTCACGATCTTTAACGATATATTTTAATAGTTTATACCCACTATCACATCCTTTAAAGAGTTTTCTCAATTTTCTGTTTTCTTGACAAAGAGGAGCCATGTATTTACTCAAGCAAGTTGTTGACTTCTTTTCTTTCAAAGCACGGTCAAACAACTTGATATATTGAGCAACTTCATCATCAATACTTTGCCCTTCTTATGAATCACTATCATCTGAAAGATCATCCAACTGTTCATCAAGAGATTTTTCCCAGTCGAATGCAGATTTAGTCAAGGGACAAGAGACAGAGTTTTTCTTAGAGGCTTCAGGACTTTGAAACTCACAAGAGTGACTCTGAACTGATGTTGCGTCATTAGAGATAATATCGTCCATCCTCGGATCGCCACAAACACAGACTTTTGAGGTCTTGAACGTGTTTGCCCGCTCTGATACCAATTGAAAAAGCGGGGGTACAACAACCACACCCAACAATTCAATTAGCAATCTGTATGGACAAACTCCAATATACTTTCTAGAGAATCAACTAGGCAGTCAGACTCAATATAGATAAAAAGAATATCAAAGAGTTTATATCTCAATCTCTCGATTTGATCTTTACTCAAGCAAATAGAAATATGCGATTCTTTATCAAAGAGAGATAACTTGGATGGTACCAAAGACCAATATCCAAGTATCAATAAATTTAAATCAACAACCAACAAGGTCTGATATTCTAATTGATTGAACAACGCACAACCTGTGATATTTCAATTATATAAACAAATATAATGCGGAAAAGAAATAACACAGAGACCAGAATTTTGTTAACGAGGAAACCACAAATGCAGAAAAACCCCGGGACCTAGTCCAGATTGAACACACACTGTATTAAGCCGCTACAGACTCTAGCCTACTCCAAATTAAGTTCGGCCTGACTGTGGTTGAACCCCAATCAATCTCACACCGATCCAAGGTATAATTATGCTCCTACGCCCGATCCCAAACAGATGCTACGTACTTGATTCCCTTAGATCATCTCACCCACAACTAAGAGTTGCTACGACACAAAGTCGAAGACTTTAATAAACAAATCAGATCACACGTAAAATTCTACTGGTAATAGATAAATCCGTCTCCCACGTACGAGTTTTGTTCCGTCTTTTGATAAATCAAAGTGAACAAGAACCAATCAATAACCCGGACTTATATTCCCGAAGAACAACCTAGTATTATTGATCACCTCACAATAATCTTAATCGACGCAGCGAAAAAAGATATTGTGGAATCACAAACGATGAGACGAAGTGTTTGTGATTTCTATTCTATCTTGCCTATCCGAGATATAATCTCAAGCCAATTATTACAATTGTACTCGTACGATAAAAACAACAAGATCAGATCACACAACTACGATAAAGTAGTATCGATCTGGCTTCACAATCCCAATGAAGTCTTTAAGTCGTTAACTTGGTTTTAGAAGAAGAAAACCCAAGGTTAAAGGAGAATCGACTCTAGCTTATACAACTAGTATCACACGTAAGGTGTGGGGATTAGGTTTCCCAGTTGCTAAAGTTCTCCCTTATATAGTCTCTCAAATCAGGGTTTGCAATCAATGTTAGCTTGGTAACAAAGCATTCAATATTCACCGTTAGATCAAAACCTGATTAGATTCAAGCTAATATTTCTCAACCGTTGGATCAAAAACTTAGCTTGTTACACACAAATGAAATGTTCAATTTTGGGTTTAAGTAACCGTTCCCAAACATTAACATTCGTTGGTTCAACAATAGTTAACCAATGGTTAGCCATATGAGCAACTTCATATCAACCATATTCTTCTTCACCATAACTAGTTCAAATGACTCAAATGAACTAGTTAGAGAGTTGTTCAATTGCTTAGATCTTATGTAACTACACAAGACACAATCGAAGCAAAAATGGTTTGATTCACTCGAATCGGTTCATGAACTTTATAACCACGGTTTGCAAAAGCATTCCTTAGTTTATATAAATATTAGTTCAAGAACAACCGGTTTTAGATATAACCAACTCAAGTTCACAGACTGGTTTCGCAGACTTAAGATCACGAAAGGAGTTCACAACAGAAATTCTCGGGTCGAGAACTTCTGCCGGTTCGCGGACTTGTCTCACGCCACATTCCGTTTCTCTTGATCAACAAAGTTCGCAAACTTTGGTTCAAAGAATAAGGACTTATACATATATGTGTTTCCACAACAATGCTTATATCCTACCAATGGTTATGTAATCTAAACTCTCATTTAAATCATTGAAACATTCTCAGAGGACGTTATATAGCCGTTATTCACAGACCATTTTTCGTTAGAGCAATTTTCAAAGTGATTGAAACATAACATGACTTTCGTCATTAGGTAAAGATGAATTTGGCTAAAGCGAAATCTTACCAATCACATATTTCGAGAAATAGATAGGCGAGTTAAACTCGGCTCGAAATAACAAATGTGTATAATGAAAGTCTATATCAAAACGACTTCTGTCTCAAGAATAGGAGATAGAGTAAATAGACTTTTGAGTGACAGATAAGTTCAAGTCTCCACATACCTTTTAGTCGATGAAGATCCACCAGTTCCTTGAGTATTCCTTAGTCTTGTAGTTGAACCCCAATCAATCTCACACTGATCCAACGTAGTTGAACCCCAATCAATCTCACACTGATCCAAGGTACAGCTGCGCTCCTTACGTCTCTGATCCCAACAGGATACTACGCACTTGATTCCCTTAGCTGATCTCACCCACAACTAAGAGTTGCTACGACTCAAAGTCGAAGACTTTAATAAACAAATTTGTATCACACAGAAAAGTCTACGAATTGAACAAATCTGTCTCCCACAAAAATACCCAAGAGTTTTTGTTCCGTCTTTTTATAAATCAAGGTGAACAGGAACCAATTGATAACCTAGACTTATATTACCAAAGAACATCCTAGTATTATCAATCACCTCACAATAATCTTAATCAACGCGGTGAAAGAAGATATTGTGGAACCACAAACGATGAGACGAAGATGTTTGTGACTACTTTTATATCTTTTCTATCGGAGATATCAATCTGATGCGTGTCGTAAGTGCAACAAATTAATCAATATATTTCCCACTAATTAAATAAATAATATAGCGGTAGTAAGGATCGTTCCCACAGAGAGCTGTGTAATTGATATGTTATTTAGTTCGGCAAAATAATAAAAGACAAGGGGGATTGTTTGATCAAGTAAAATAAAAGTAATAACAAATAAAAGAAAGATATGATCAAGGAATCCTTCGCCGTTACCAAGCGATAACTGGATTAATATACTTATCTATCTTCGTTAGAACCATTCATCACCAACCGTAGGAAAGCAGCTAGCTCAGTGCTATCCTCAAAACTCCTTTTACCACGGATACGGAAGCTCTCCAATATCGATTTTATCCAACCGAACCACCAAGTAAGTAGCTCACTCAAGGTGTAATCCGATCGAACGCTTAGGATTTGTGAATTAGGTTGATCCCAGTAGTTAAACTCTTAGCTCAAGGTCCACTTGCTGGTGTTGTATTCACCCGCAATTGCTCCACAGAATCCCTCTGCAAGGTCTTGCGATTTCTACTTGTGTACGAATTATTCGACGATTACTTATCTCCTAACCCAATACTAGCAATAGAACAATTAGTAAATCAATCTAGCGTGCACTCCAAATCAAGCCAATAATTACTCATAAAGATCAAATAGTGAAAACAAACGATGATGTGATTAAAACTCCGAACAAACTTGTATAATAATAAGCTTCACGCTAGAACATTGAATTCATCCTTAATCAATAAAGTTTAGCCTCTCATGTTTACACCGTTTCTCGGTTTCCCCCAAAAGGGGTAAACCCTAAAATATTTTATGAAGAACAAAAGTGTATTATGAGATGTAGAATGTTTCTATACTTAGGTTAAGAAGTCTCTTTTATAGGTATCCAAGTAGTAGAGCCGCCCATGCCAAATCTCGGTCAAAACCATATGGAAACTTGCCAAAACTTTGCCTAATTCCCAAAATCAGCTCATGCCCAACACTGCTTCACGACCAAAACTCATGAACAGCCAAGTGGGCTCTCGCACTTAGCAGAAAAAGCCCAGCCCAATTCGCATTTGGCTTGTCAGTTCCCGCGACCATATATCCGTCCGTGAAATATTTTTTTCCCTGGATTCTGGTTTTTCCTCGTCAGAATCACGGAAAGACACGTCTCCGTGAGTTTTCTTTTTCCCTGGATTTCAACTACCAGTACCTCCTCCTCGGACATCTCATCTTCTATATGTTGTCTCTTCTCTGATGCTCAACTCTTCTCTTCCTTCTACGGACTCAACCAACTCCATCGTTGTCTCATCACTTCCCCTGTTTTACTCGGAAACCAACAAATACTCAACAGAGTTCACTTCTCGTCAATACTACCAGCCAACCTACCTACGCCGGCAATCACCACCAAGCACCAACAACAACATACTCTCCATCATCGATCAACCATTACGATCACCTCGGCCCATACTACCTTGTATTCTCCATCTCGCTCTATCTCTACTTAACACATTATCGAGCTCCACCAACTTCGCCGGAAATGGCAACGACCTGGATATCACAAAGAAACTTCTGGGTCTTCCATCTCCGTTGACAAGCAGCCATGCATATTCCATCATCATCTTCTCGCCATTATCGCCATTACCATGACCTCTAGGAAGCAACCCATTATTGCATAGCTCATCTGGTTTCTCGATCAAGAACTACTTGACCACCAACTCCCTCATCTTCATCGGAAATGGCAGCATGGACCCTATTCTCTGTTTTCTTCTCGAGCTAAGCTGATCATCTTCACTACTACGAAGTTCACAGCAGCACAGCGTCACCTCCATGTGATTATCAACTTCTCCATCAATGCCAGCGACTTCGATCCATGGCAACAAAAATACCATACTCGAGCTCCATTACCATTGCCATTCTCTTCACCGATGGCATCCTCACCGCTCCTCGTTGTCTAACTTCGAGCTCCATCGGTTCATCAACGTCCCATTTGCCATAAATGGCAGCAGTCCAACAACAACAACTTCATTCTTCGTACTCTCTTCCATAGTCTTCCATCACCGATCATTGGCTGCATCATCTACTTACTGCCATATGCAACTTCACACTGATCAACATCATCACAAATCCGAGCTCCGGCAGACTCAACTCGAAAACTCTTATCGCCTCAACCTATCTCGTCACCAGAACCATTAAAAGCCAACCACAGATCACCATCGAATCACAGCTGCACCCATCACCAGTCCACCAATATGGCAGCAACACTTTAACATCATCATCTTCATCACAACTTCGATCTTACTCTTCATAATCTTCTCGTCACTATTAATAGCAAGGACCACCATTATTCTTCCTTAATCTCCGTTTAATCACCGGCATAATCTCACTGACCCATCATCACCATTGGTTCACGACAAAACCCAGTCTTCTGTTATCACAGGGTTGAAACCCTACTGCCATCAATCCCTGTTATTGATCGTTCTCAATCGCCGATGGCAAAGAAGCCAACCATCCGCCACTCTCTCCATCGTTTCTTCCGTCAAGCATAAAACACTCATTCTTCCTTGATGTTCGATTAACCACCATTATAACAAAGATCACTGGTTGAACAGAGAAAACGGGTCGTGAGTACGGAAATGAAAATATGGCAGATGACAGCCCGAGTAATTCGTCCGGGTGCCTTAAGCGATTCAGAGGTTCTCTACTTTTCGACAATTTTGGCTTGCTTCCAATGCTTCTAGATTTTCCATACGACGTCGATTGACTCCATTCTTTCGCCGTTTATTTTCGCTCTTTCGTCCTCTTCAAGATGATGTCAAGGACTCTTGGATTCTGACGAGTTCTACTTGGTCTTTGGCCCTTCTCCGCTCATAGTTAACTTCTTTTATTGCACAATTAAGTGCAAATTCAATTCTTTCGGATGATTCACCTAATGAAACATAAACAAGAGAAAACAAGAGTAATATACAATAATTCGCAAGAATATATAGAAATTACTAGCATGGATTCAACACTAAATATATGCAAAATATGCACTTAACAAATTCCCCCACACTTGGCTTTTGCTAGTCCTCGAGCAAACTATCTAAAATACAACAACTCCATGTCGTCGAGGATACGGTTGCACTTAGCATGTGCAACAGGCTTTTAAACCCCTAGGTGTCCCTAGTGGACGAGTTATAGTCTCGTGAGGGTTTACCAGAGATATACCCACAAAACCTGCTCCAACTTCAAAGCATTCCAGCTTCCCAAGCATCCAAAGAGCTATGAGGACATAGAGTTTCTGCATGCTAGTAACAAGAAGTTAGAAATACCAAAGAACATATTCTCATTCTTAAATGTTGAGTGAGAAATAACCACACCATAATGAGAGAACGCGTGTTTGAGAGCGATCAATAAGCATTTCTCCTCGACTTCTGCCTCACTTAAAAGGATTTTATGATAATTGCACTCAAAAAGACGGCTTTTTATGGGTCTCACATGTGTGCAGGTAGGAATGAAGAGAGAAATCCTACACACGTTGAATGGTGGGAAGGAAACCTTCCGAAATAATTTCTGGAGACTCCACAAAATCGTGGAAAATAAAGATATTTCTCTGATGATCTCTAAGAAAGGAAATCAACCATTATTATTGAGGATGGGAGTACTTACCACCTTCACATCCGATTGCAATGATGAAAGCACCACTCTCACAAAGCATCCAATAGAAACGCCTTCCTTCGGCTCGTCTTCTTCATCTTCTTGGTCTTCGTCTTGGGTCTTCAACTCGCCGATGATAAACTCTTTGAACTTCGTAGATCCTTGACAATTTGTAACTCTTTTCCTATATTTCCTTGTTGCTTGAAACTTCTTTATATATTTTTCTTTCCTATGGCCTTATTGAACAAATAACAACCTAAATGCAAATCTTTTTGTATTTTCTCTTTTTTTTTTTTTTTTTTTTTTAATATATATTTTTTTTTATATTTTTTTTTTAACAAAAAGATTACAACTACAAAAATAATAGCGAAATTAAAATAACGTGGCCATGAAAGAAGTACTTTACCACTTTGATCTTCACAACTTGTATTGTCTTTGTATCATAAACTTCAATAACTTTCATCTTTTGATTTTCTTCGCTCTTGTAAATAAGTCTTCAACATGTATATAAAAATCTGCTCATTGTATGTTGCTTTACTTGTATATGAAATTTGCTCTTCCTTGTATTGTTGCTTGTAAACCTCAAACGTCTTCAACTTTCCTTGTAGATTTTGATGTCGCTCCACTTGTTGATGATGAGTGTTTCTATGGACCTGTTGTTGGCGAGAGAGAGAATGGTGCTAACTGCAAATCAAACTACAAGAAGGTGGTTTTCGTCTATAGACGTCACCCTCATGATTGACAAAATTAGCACTCAAGAGATCAAAAATAGTGCTGAAAATAGTGTGAAGTTGGGCAGCTCACCATTCTACCCGAATTGACGTACGGTGACACACACTCAAAAGAAAGCTCTTTAGTCAGCTACAAAGAAATTTGGTATGGTGCCTCTGTTGATTTGAAAATAGGTAGTCTCCACAAATGATTGATCAGCAACTCTAATAATGCATTTCTCCCTGCTCCTAATTTGCATCACCGGCATTATTAAATCCATTATTTAACACTCCAATTCGTAATAAATCCGAACGTAGTTCCCTAACACTTCCAAGTTCAGTTATGTCATTGTAATCCTCTATGTAAACATACCTAGAAGTATGCTAGTGACTCTAAAATCTCTACAAGTTGAAGGTTTTATTCAAATATATACAAAGAATTTGAAAATTCTGACTCAAAAAGGCTAAAAACTCTATATGCAAAAGACTCCCCCACACTTAAACTTCACATTGTCCTCAATGTGTAAAACTGAAAATTCTGAATTCTGACGTAACAGCAGATAAAACGCAAAAATTGAACAAATTGGTAAGGAATTTGGAAAAACTCCATTTCACAAAAGTTGTTCATCTATGTGTTTTCTACACACTGTCAAAAGGGAACAATGTTTCGATAAACGGTCTGACAGTTATGGTCTCTGGACTGAACTACGCGCAGTCTGAATTTTTCTGACGAAAAGGTATTCGTCATAATTCTCTTCTAAGATAGATTCCGGACTCAATGAAATTAAACATGGAGATGCAAATATGATATGAAAACAATAAAAACAAAAAAAATAAAAGGGTTTAAGATAAAAAACCTATGGGTTGCCTCCCATTAAGCGCTTGGTTTAAAGTCGTCAGCCCGACTCTCTTGTTATCGTCCATATACCAACAATCTGAAAATCTGGTAGTCTGCCCAGAAAACAATCTGTAATTCTAGTAACAACTTCACACAATGATTAGCATAATATATGAATAATGAAATTGCTATAGCTTGAAAGCTTCCCCCACACTTAGTCCTTTCTACACTCGAAAGTGGATAGAGAACATAAAATAAGGAACTTCTTCGGGTTCCTCTCGATGAACCCGCACAATGCTAGAATCAAACACATCAAGTGGTAGATAATTAGAAGTAAAATAATCCTTAAGAATTTTAGAAGCACAAATACCCAATCCTAAGTGATGTGGATCAAAAGATTCGTAAATATGCAAAGGATTAGACAAACCTTCCACAATCTCTCGACAGGATCCTCATCATTCTTAAAGAATTGCAATGAATTATTTACCACATTTGTATCGTGGTCCTCTATCAAACTATTTAGCCATTCTTCGTCGCTCGCTTCAACCGAAATCTTAGCATCATTATAATCCTTGGCTAGCTCAATTGGGTCTTCCACAACTTCAACCAATTTGGTTTCATTCTCAATCACTATTTGTTCAACACTTTCGTCATCAGAATCATCTCCTAGAAATTCTAGTACATTGGTGCAAATCCTAAAATCATTGTTTGAGTACGTTACACCATTTATAACAACGGTTATGTCATATTCATTCTCCTCCCTTTGATAGGAGAGTGATCGTTATTATGATCCGGAGTTGAAATAACATTACCATTATTGCAAGGATTTTCCAAAGGTTGCTCATCTTCATCAGAGTCTTCGTCAACCTCATAATCTTCAATATCCCAACGACGTTGAAGTTCCGTTCGTATTACCTTGTTGATTTCTTCGAGGGTCTTTTCGATGCTCCGCCTTCTTCTAACTGATCATATTGTTTAGAAAGTTTTCTCGATATTAATACGTTTTCCGCCATTATTCACGACGAAATTTTCAGATCAGTATCTCTTCTTTTGACATAAATGACGAAAAGAACATGATAAAGAGGAGTAGGTCTTTCCAAACTCTCTCGTCCCCCGCACATAACTAGAAAACAACCGATCATAAGCATAACTATCCTCCCATCCCTTTGATTGCTCACTTACATACCCGTCATAAGGTTGTTGATATGTATGAGAGTATCCATAAGGCTCCGTAGGGTATGGTTGGTAGTTGTTATATGAATGAGGTTGAAATCCAAATTGATTACCACAATAATATGATGATTGATCTTGTGCTCCGTACATGTTATGTCCATAAGGAAACATGACGACTCACAAGAACACAAGAAAAATTTAAAAATAAAAACAAGCTAAGCAATAACAAATCAATTAACAACCGCTCCCCGGCAGCGGCGCCAAAATTTGATGCG
This sequence comes from Papaver armeniacum, assembly GCA_023531295.1. Taxonomy (NCBI): domain Eukaryota; kingdom Viridiplantae; phylum Streptophyta; class Magnoliopsida; order Ranunculales; family Papaveraceae; genus Papaver; species Papaver armeniacum. The sequence goes on from JAJJWW010014503.1 coordinate 183,062, forward strand.
TGTCGTAAGTGCAACAAATTAATCAATATATTTCCCACTAATTAAATAAATAATATAGCGGTAGTAAGGATCGTTCCCACAGAGAGCTGTGTAATTGATATGTTATTTAGTTCGGCAAAATAATAAAAGACAAGGGGGATTGTTTGATCAAGTAAAATAAAAGTAATAACAAATAAAAGAAAGATATGATCAAGGAATCCTTCGCCGTTACCAAGCGATAACTGGATTAATATACTTATCTATCTTCGTTAGAACCATTCATCACCAACCGTAGGAAAGCAGCTAGCTCAGTGCTGTCCTCAAAACTCCTTTTACCACGGATACGAAAGCTCTCCAATATCAGATTCTATCCAACCGAACCACCAAGTAGTAGCTCACTCAAGGTGTAATCCGATCGAACGCTTAGGCTTTGTGAATTAGGTTGATCCCGTGAGTTAAACTCTTAGCTCAAGGTCCACTTGCCGGTGTTGTATTCACCCGCAATTGCTCCATGTAATCCCTCCGCCCGGTCTTGCGATTTCTACTTGTGTACGAATTATTCGACGATTACTTATCTCCTAACCCAATACTAGCAATAGAACAATTAGTAAATCAATCTAGCGTGCACTCCAAATCAATCCAATAATTACTCATAAAGATCAAATAGTGAAAACAAACGATGATGTGATTAAAACTCCGAACAAACTTGTATAATAATAAGCTTCACGCTAGAACATTGAATTCATCCTTAATCAATAAAGTTTAGCCTCTCATGTTTACATGCGTTTCTGCTTTCCCCAAAAGGGGTAAACCCTAAAATATTTTATGAAGAACAAAAGTGTATTATGAGATGTAGAATGTTTCTATACTTAGGTTAAGAAGTCTCTTTTATAGGTATCCAAGTAGTAGAGCCGCCCGTGCCAAATCTCGGTCAAAACCATATGGAAACTTGCCAAAACTTTGCCTAATTCCCAAAATCAGCACATGCCCAACACCGCTACACGACCAAAACTCATGAACAGCCAAGTGGGCTCTCGCACTTAGCGTAAAAGCCCAGCTAACCCGATTTGGCTTGTAAGTTCCCGCGGCCCAATTCCTTTATAAATTGCCAACGGACGGGCGTAATGGCGACAAATAAAACAATCGTTGATATATCAAGAAAAAACTAGAAAGGGTATAATAAGGCATGGTGTGGCAAGTGCATAATGCGGTATGGGCTTATAATACAACAAGGAGAGAAGCTACGGGGATGTCACATTTCTTTGTCTAACCTATGGTGTTGAAGTTGTACTTCCGACAGAAGCATATTCCAACAACAAAGAGAGAAGCTTGGGAGAAAATCTTATGGTAACATTTTAGTTAAATTAGATGAGTTAGAAGAAAAATGAAAAGAGCACTACAAAGATATGGAGAATTATCAGTTGAAGATTGGCCGGAGAATATAACAAACGAGTCAAAACACTGAATTTCAACCAGTGATATAGTGTTATGAGAAACACCAATATATCAAACAGAAAGTGGTGGAAAGTTGGCGAAAAAGTGGTATGGACCTTATATCATCAAGGAGATAGTTGAACAGGGGCATATAGATTAATGGATCCAGGAAGGCAAAGATGTGGGCCAAAGAGATTGGGTAGACCATGTAATAGATTATATCTCAAGAAATATTACCCATAGAAGATGGAAAGGAAAGAATAAATTCCGAAATGTTAAATGAATGAAATGATATGAAATGTTCCCGCGACGAGAGATATTGCGAAATTAAGAAAGAATGTGCGAATATCGCAAATGAATTAACAAGAGATAACCAAAAATGAATGATTGAACGAATTAACAGAAATGAATGAGTGAGTGAATGGGACAAACCTTTATGGCGTACACCCTAGTTCGCGAATGATATTTCGCAAGAGGCAAATGTAAGACCTAAAGTGCGTCATATAAGGGGGTATCTCTTGACATGGCTCAGGAAAAGGTTACACCGCTCCCGGAACTTGAGTCATAGAGATTTGGGGCCCATGAAAGCCTATCCTGGAGAGATACCTTGGATTTCCAACTATATATAAGGTTATACCCAGGTTGGACGCCCGAGGGTCTCTTCCAAGGAGTCGATGTAGCGTTCAACGCGCCGAGGTACACGGTTGAGCCAAGAGTTCCGGGACATTTGAAGTGTCTCGGCCATTCTTGGCAAGTCTTGGCACATGCTGCACTCGGCCCAAGAAAACTCCACTTAGGGTGCAGTCTCGTAACCATAAACCCTATAGGTATAAGGGATAAGAGGCTGCGAAAATAATCTAGTTGTTGTTAAGACCGGATGTGAGGAGCTAGTCTTGTATGGCCGATGTACGCCTCCTTGAAGAGGCAAGGGGGGGAGATGATAAGGGCGACACCCTCCATTAGGGAGCTGATAAGTGTCACAAGACGGCAATGTCATGGGGCTTTATATTCGCAAGAACATTTAGGCCTATCATATTGTCGCAAATGAAATATATCTCGGGCAGAGGCAAAAATACTAAAGAAATGATAAGACAAGATCAATGGGTCATTACATGAAAGTGTAAGGACGCCCCGCGATCTTGTCGCAAGACGTCAATATCATGGGATTTTATGTTGGCAAGAACATTTAGACCTGTCATATTGATGCAAAATGAGGGGTGGCAAAATAATACCTTTAACTAGGAAGGCAAAATAAGACCACACAAAAACAATGATAAGGCAAGATCAATGGGTCAATACATGAAAATGTAAAGACGCCCTGCGATTTTGTCGCAACAGTGAATTTTCCGCATAAATGAAGATAATGGAATAGCAATCATTAAATACCAAAAATTATACTTGTTGAAAGAAAGAAGAGTAACGCAGACGAGTACATACATCAAAAAAAGATGATTGAAGTACATAAAGAAACAATAGCACGAGAAGAAAGATTACAAGAGAAAATCATTTCTCAAATAGTAGCTTTTTCACCAGAAGGAGATGCTGGATTTTCTTCGGCAACTTTATCTATATTTTCGCTAATTAATATATTTCCAGCAGATCATTCTTCACCTACATCTTCATTTGCGACATCATCATTGACAGTTTTATTGGGAGAGATAGTTTCTTCCATTTTCGAGTTCTTCGCCACTATTATAATCATAATTAATGAGAGGATTAGGAACTTCATCATCACTTACTTAGGTTCAATGCACCATGTAGGATCAAGAGATTTAGATAGTAAAACATTATTCACAAGAACTTCGGCTCTAAGATGAAAGCGCGAAGGAGTGCTCACTGATTTTTACTCTCTATATCTTTACAAATCACGCATATAGTCGAATTTTCTTTTCGCCTATCGCGAGAACGTGCAAGAGAAGCAATGAGTATTCCATTCTCTTTGCGAATTTTTGAGTAGCTCGATTTCAAAGCAGGTAATGGAGAAGTGAAGTTTTTCTCGAGACTACGCAAAACAAAAAGTAAAAGGAATTATACAAACAAAAATATGAAGGCTTGATAAAGAAAGAATAGATGAGGCGGTCAACTTCTATGACTACCTTCCTTCGTGAGGTAAGATGTTGGATTAGAGCGAACAACTATTCTCCAGATGATCCATGGCATTGTCAAAATTATCTCCAATTAAACCTTTCAGACGTGATTGCAAACTTTTTTCGTTGGAAACAAGTAAGGCATTTTCTTTTGTAAGGGAAGAGTTGGATTTTTCTAGTTCGGAACATTGATCCTTGAATTGGTTTACCTTTACACTTAAGTTTATTCTACCCGACCGCCTTTATCCTTCTCATAAAGAATCCTTCCAATTGATTTCTGGCTGAACAAAGAGATTGTTCTTGCTTTTTACATAATTTGACAAATATCATTTGTTAAGTAGTAAATGCCACCTTGTTTAACAGAGATCGCTTCTCTTGAGAAAGAGTTCCATTCTCATACGATAAAGTTTCCAACTCCAAATTAGCTTTAGTCAAAGAGTAGGAGAGGCAAGATAAGTCATTACTTAATGAATCTTGTTTCGAACTAAATCGACATTTTCTTTAGAAAGATTATCTATTTGATCACAGAATATGTATGAAGATTATCTAATTGATTATATTGCTCCATCCAAGCATCTCTATCAACTCGAACTTCTTCAACAAAGAGATTCCAACCGATATATCTCCATTTTTCGTTTGGTTTAAAGCTTGAAGGCGAACAAGGGCTTGAGTTTTTTTTTTTTTTTTTTTTTAAAAAAATGGACAATCTGAGAGGCAAGAGTATACCTTTTAGTTCTTCATTCTTCTTTGCAGAAGAATATCACGATCCAGCGAAATATTTTGAATTTTTTTGATTCTCAAGATGGAGAATATTACATTTTGCAGTCATGGCTTGGAGATCATTCTTCAAAGTGTTAATTTCTTGCTCCAAGGATGTTTGCGAAATTTATCGGGACCAAGGTGTTTTCTCAAAATCTCGCAAATATCGCATTTGATAGGATCAACAGAAGTCTTCTTAGCATCGTTCACAATATCTCGATAGGACTTTGAGCCACATCTATTCTGTAGGAGCGAATATCGCAGCAAGCGACATACTTTGATAAATCCTCACCAATGACACTTTGCGAGTGTCGCTGATCGATGACGCAATAGATAGTGGTGATAGAAACATGAAGAAAGCGCCAAGATCTTGCGAAACTAGAGTGTTCGCGAGACTTAACATTTATACTCCTGCGAAATGTCGCAAGGTAAATCCGAAATTAAGGGAAATATTAGTTGTATATGAGCTGTCATCCACTATGTAAACACTATATAAAGAAGAGAGCAGGAGAGAGAAAAAGGGGGGATAATTTTGGTAGGAGAGAGAGATATTTTGGATAGAGATATTTTAGAGAGAGATTTATTTTCTTTATCATCTTCCTCCCCTAAAATTAAATCTAGAGCTCTACAAAATATCCATTAATGGAGATTGTAAATCTAATTATTATGTAACCTAAAAAATCATAGTGAAGAACCATGGATGTATATCACATTGATCGAACCATGTAAAAAATCCTTGTGTCAATTTATATTTCTAGCACTTATATTTGAAATTTATGTGATTAATAAGATTTAGATCTACAAAATATTATGAGGGGTGTAGTGTAGGATTTCCTGCAACTACATATGCGCTAGAAACAAGGACGCTAATTGTTAGATTGAAGAAGATTCAAAGAAATTAGCTATTGTGAGAGTTAGACTCACCGGATCTAAAATTTTTGGGAGGAAAAGAAAATTTCAAGAGAGAAATTGTGTCTTCAAGCAAACATCGATAACACGGTTGAAGATGCAAAGCTACATCAAAAGGACAAATCTCTTCCTAGTTTATTTAATTATTCATATTTGGGATTTTCTTTAAACCTAAGAGTATCGAAAATTTTCTTTGATTTGGGGATTTTCCTGTGAACAAAACTAAAGAAATTTTTGATGACAATTTCCATTCTCCACAAAACTATGCTTGGGCACGAACTTTTCAAGATTTCTCATTGAATCAATTTGTTGTTCGCAGCAAAGTAAACTTGCGAAATAAGCACCCGGAACAACTCGTATTCTCGCAAAGAAGAACGGCTTATAAAAGGAGATCAAACAAGACAATCAGCGAACAGAAGATAGCTCATCGTGAATCAACAACCAATTACGATGAAAATTCATCAAAGAAACCATCCATGTTGCTCTAAAGATTTGAGATAAACCATGGAGAAGTCAACAAAGACGGTTAGAACGGAAGAGCAAGAAAAAGAAGGAAAGACGTGATGATTTCATTCACATGGAAACAATGATCGGCCGCATCCCGCAACCCCAGTCGCAATAATTCAATTCCAAGGCAATACTCTTTGTAGGCAAAGCCCTCGGCAAAGCCGTAAAAGACATGATGAGTCTTTAGCAAAAGATCCACTAACTTGCCTGCCTAATTTCTCGCAGACATGAAAATTGCAAAGAAATTCTTTTCTCATCTAGATAAGAAATCTTTTCAAGAATTTGCTTTAAACAGTCATCAATAGCATTGCCAACAGCGAAGAAATATAAGCATAACTTCGACAAATCAAGCAGTTGTCAAGAGGCAACCATTCTCTCGTGAATATTTCTCATCAAAGAAATGACGAAAAAGCTAAGCAATCCATGAGAACTTCCATCCAAGGTCAATTCGTAAGACTACCGGAAGTACCACATCATTGGTGAAGAGATATGAGCATACGATGCTTGTGAAAGCTTCAGACAAAACAACCCCCATTTCGAAAGCAATCAAAATAGCATAGAACTAATGACGAAATCTGGTGAAGATTTATCAATTAACTAGCACCAAATGCGAGATATATCACTTGATCACATCCGGGGACAAAACCATCTCGGCTATCAAATTTACCAAACGATAATACCAGAATCGCAAGTATGAAGTAAAATACTCAACGAATCAGCTCGGATTGAAAATGAGGAAGGAAGAACAAATAGTTCGTGGAGAAAATATTGTGAAAAGAGGCATCAATTACTAAATAAAACAGGAGATAAGGAAGAAAGGACGAATATAATAACTATACCGAGGACGAGGACAAAGAATAACTTGAGCCGAAGTTCACCCCACTAACACAAACGAAGCGTACAGATGGTCGGGGATTAGGAGTATGAGTTAGAGTTCGCGTGATCAATTCTCATAAAGCTCAATATTTTCACACTTTTTGGAACTAAACAAAAGAAAGGAAGAATAATAGTGGCAATATGTGTTTCTTTAGCAAGTCAAGCCAGCTCAGATAATTCGAGCAGAAAGGGAAGGAGTTTGATGTCTAGGGTTCGAATCTCCCCCATTCGCAAAAAAGTTTTTGCACTTCGCAAAATGTTTACCTTGCGACCGTTTCGCAGCATCTAACACTTCCGAGATGTTCGTTTGCTTCATGCAAATGTTTCCACGCCTTTGATAATTCTCGCGAGGATATTTCAAGAAGAAAGTAGGTGGTTATTTCGCGAACACACTTCGCAGAGGCGTGGCTAGCACAGCTTGGGGAAGCATGAATGCAAGTAGAAGGTCACAGGATCAATTCTGCTTCTCGCTCATTTATTTTGTTATGCGAAATTTCGCACGGACTTTTCTTATTTGTTAAGAAAGTTGATGATTATCTCTGCAAATAAATTTAAGAGAGGGTTAGAACAGCTTGGTATGTGCGAATATGCATGAGGCGAGTCAAGGTTCAAATCTCATTTCTCACACTTCCACTATGCGAGATAACTCTATATTTGTCGATGTTTATACATTTTCGAGGATGCTTTACTTCGCAAGCAAATCATATACTTCGCAAGAGACAACAACGTGACAAACCACAAAAGCTAAGTACCACTTTCCTTGAACATTTTACTTCTCTAAAAATAAAAGATTTTGATTTGATTATAAAAAGCGATTCAATGTAGAAGATTACAAATATTACTAAGATTTTCAAGATTATAAAGACCCCAAAAATTACAAAGATTTCTAGATTTCAAAATTACAAAAAAAAAAAAAAAAAGTTTTTATTATTTCAAAATTACAAAGATTTCAAGATCTCAAAGATCTCAAAGATTTCAAAGATTTCAAAATTATAAAGAATTACAAAGATTTCAAAGATTCCTAAATTACAAAGATTTTAAAAGATTTCAAAGATCCAGAAAATCTGTGATTAATTTATATATTTCTCTTGAATAATTACTTTACTTCAAAATGATATGATATTATGAGAATAAATGAAAGAAATGATAGAAATGAAAGAATGATGAAGAAAATGAGAAATGAAGGAATGAATGAAAGGATGAATGAAAGAATGAAGACATGCGATAATTTGCAGAGATAATGGAAATGCGATAATTACTTAAAAGATAATGAGAAAAGAGATAATAAAAATGAATGATTGAGACAAAATGAATGAGTGAGTGAATGGGACGAACCTTATGGCGTACACCCTAGTTCGCGAACGATATTTCGTAAGAGGCAAATGTAAGACCTAAAGTCGTACATAAGGGGGTATCTCTTGACATGGCTCGGCGAAAAGGTTACACCGCTCTGGAACCTGAGTCATGGAGATTTGGGGCCATGAAAGCCTATCCTGAGAGATACCTTGGTTTCAATTACATATATAAGGTTATACCCTCGGGATTGGACGCCCGAGGGTCTCTTCCAAGGAGCGTGTATGCTCAAGGCGCCGAGGGGGTACCCAGTTGAGCCAAGAGTGCTTTGGGGCATTTGAAGTGTCTCGGCCATTCTTGGCAAGTCTTGGCACACCTTTTTTCGGCCCAAGAAAACTCCACTTAGGTGCAGCCTGCGTAACCATAAGCCCTATAGGTATAAGGGATAAGAGGTGAAAACAACCGGTTAGGCAGGACCGGATGGGAGGAGCTAGTCTTGTATGGCCGATGTTCGCCTCCTTGAAGGGGCAACCAGGAGATGATAAGGGCGGCACACTCCAGTAGGGAGATGATAAGTGTCTTAAGAGGCAAATGTCATGAGGCTTTATTTTCGCTTGCAAAATTTAGGCTTGTCATATTTGTGCGATGATCCTGAAGAGGCAATTATACAAAATACAAAGATAAGATTAGATCAATGGAGTCTTTAAAGTGTAAAGACGTCCTGCGATTTCGTCGCAAGACTACAATGTCTGGGGCTTTATGTTCGCAAAGAATACTTAGGCCTGTCATATTGTCGCAATAATGGAGGGGTGGCAAATAAGACCTTTAACTAGGAAGGCAAAATAAGACCACACAAGATAAATGATAAGGCAAGATCAATGGGTCATTACACGAAAATGTAAAGGCATCCTGCGATCTTGTCAGCATGGACAAAGATTCAACATAAACAATTTGGATGTATGTGTCTGATTTCTTTTATCGCAAAAAACATTACATGATAAGCTTGCGAGCTTGAGAAAATGATTAAATGATAAGCTTGCGAACATATACATGATAATGAGGAGAGGCAATGCAAACCCCAGCACAATTGATATTACGATCATATTGTTATGCGATACTAATAGTGCAGAATAAGAAAGATGAAGCACAAGTAAGAACTTGCGAGAAAACAATAAATATGCAAAGAGGAATGCATATACTAGAGACAAAATCGCAGAAATAAAGAATGGAAGCAATTTAAAAGCTACATCAAGTTTGGAAACTGACAAAATAAGCTAAGTAACACAAACATTAGCTATACATTCGATGAGATAGCATTCTCATCATACAAGCATCATACTCGCATCATGAAAGCATCGCATAAGCATTTCATGGCATAAATATCGCATACACATTTCATAACATAATCATTACATAAGCATTATATTGAACAAGTATTTTACGAATTTATAGAGAATGTGATTATTTCACAAGATAAGATAAACGGCTGAAGAGATTATACTATCGCATGAGGCACAAAACATGACACAGAGGCAAAAATAAGAATGCAAAAACAATTCGCTCAATCAACACTTTCTCAAGGATTCTGCCCTCATCCGATAAAAACCCAGGCAACTATGGATAACCAAGAAAACATTTTATGTTCTTCATCTTTTGAAGAATCATTTCCAAAGTGGATGTTCACTAATGAACAACAAGAATCCTCATTAAAAATGGAGTAATAATTTCGCATGAATAGAGGCAATACTTCTTATTCGTAATCAAAGATGTGTGATCTTCTTATACTTCTAAAAGGATACTTCATACTTCTTATATATTTCGAGGATTAAGTACTTCTTATATTTCTTCAAGGATACTTCATATGCCGCATACTTCAAGGGTTGATACTTTTATTTATTCGTAGAAAGCTTCGGAACTCCGCAAAACAATAGAGGCAAGTACATTACTTTTCAAGTCCAGTATTCTTTGCTCGTTCCTTCATCAACAAAGATCAAAGATTGTACAACAACGGATTTTTCTTAAAGATTGCTCTTCAAGCAATATTCAAGGAAAAAGAGGCAAAGATGTAGGAGCGAGAATATCCCAGCAAGGACATACTTGCAAAATCCTCTAATGACACTTTCTATGAAAGTGTCACAGACTGATGACGCATCAGAGATAGTGGTGATAGAAACATGTGAAGAAAGCGCGAAGATCTTGCGAAAACTAGAGTGTCTGCGGGGACTTAACATTTATACTCCTACGAAATGTCAAGGTAAATCCCAGAAATTAAGGGAAATATTAGTTGTATATGAGTTGTCATCCACTATAAACACTATATAAAGAAGAGAGCATAGAGAGAAAAAGGGGGGATAATTTTGGTAGGAGAGAGAGAGATATTTTGGAGAGAGATATTTTTAGAGAGAGATTTATTTTCTTTATCATCTTCCTCCCTAAAATTAAATCTAGAGCTCTACAAAATATCCATTAATGGAGATTGTAAATCTAATTCTTATGTAACCTAAAATCATAGTGAAGAACCATGGATGTAGATCCCATTGAGTCGAACCATGTAAAAAAATCCTTGTGTCAATTTATATTTCTAGCACTTATATTTGAAATTTAGGTGATTAATAAGATTTAGATCTACAAAATATTATGAGGGGTGTAGTGTAGGATTTCTGCGTAACTACATATTCCTTCTAAATTTTCTTTAGTAAGAGGGATTTGCTCGAAAAAGGAAGTAATAGTGATAAGAAGGAAGAGGTGAATCATCTTTTGTTAAAGGAATATCACGTGAAGAAGAAATCGTGAGGGTTAATGACCGGAGGAATGGTAGAGGCATTAACAATGGAAGAAGAAATAGGCTCATTCCATGGCAAGGGACTGCTATGAGGGAGTTGATCTATGAGAAATTCGGGCATAAAAGTGTTATCTTTGGAATAAACAAAGGATCTCTTGCGAAGATGTCATAAGTAGGAGTTGTAAGTTTGAATGTAGGAAAAAGTGTGTGAAGGCGCAACGGGTTTAGAATGGCGAGGCTTCTTGGGGGATTTATAGGCATTTTTTGTCATCGCAATTACAAGCTAAATAAGAAACAAAGGCAACAATATTGTTATTAAGAGAATAAATGTTTCTTAAATACCTTGTTACTCGTGGCTTTATTTTAGAAGTAGTGGGCCGATTCTGCGAACCTAGGAGATATTATAGGGATTCACAATGGTGAACTTGGTGCTAGGTTTGTTCTTGCTAAAACAAAAATGGCAGAGGAGTCGTTAAAGAAGAACAATATCGGGGATAAAACAACTTGATAAGAGATCAATCACAAAATGATCAAATTGGCAAAATTGTGAGCCTCGTGTAGGATCGGAATATCG